>WAAE01020053.1:0-112887 GCA_013400495.1 Nicator chloris
ACCTCATGGGATGGACTTTTGTGTCAGCTGTCCATGCTCAGGAGGAGATCACTCAGCAGAATGCCCTCCCCGAGGAGAGCTCTCCCTTCTCTAAGGCCACAACACCACGACCTCCCTGATTTATCATAAAGCAGCTCAACTGCCAAAACAGGGTACTGGCCCTTCCCCAGCCCTTTAGCTTGTGCTTGTGCTGGTGTCCATGGACCTGAATGCTATGCCAACATGGGGAAGTTGTTTATTCAAAGGCCAAACAAGCAATCATTGGATTTTCCCCCCAAACTGGTTCCATTCCAGCTCGCCACAAGGCCTTTCCCAGCCACAGCAAGAGGGGAGCAATGAGGAGTGGCCATGACCAGCCCTTGATGCAAAGCCCATGGTGGGTAACCAACAACAGCACAAGGAGAGGATGTCTCAGCTGGCCAGGGGCTGCCTGCTAGCCACGCTCTGCCCCCACTCTATTCCCTCCTCACCACTTCCCCTACCCTCCACAGCTCTCCTCACACATCTCTCACTTGTCTCCCACACAACCTGCCTTTGCCTCCATTTCCCTTGGCCTTCTCTACCTTCTCAACCTTCTCATTTTCATTACTTGCTCCACTACACTTTAATGATCTCCTGGATATTGCTAGAACTCACCATGTGGTCCTTGCTTCCTGGTATATACTCAGGCCTCTTATGCAGGCAAATATTCCTATATGTAAGAACTTCAAGGATGGCAAGAAATGCAGGGGTCAAACCACCCCAACCTGCTGGTGTCTGCTGTGCCAGAGGCTGGGATTCTCCTGGAGCTGTCTCCACACACCTGCTGTATCCACAGCTCACTCTGTGCAGTCAATCCCAGGAAAAATCTGTGCTTAAGGATGGGGTGTAGCACACGATGGGTCGGCCCTGTGAGATACTGAAAACACACTGAACTGTGGTCACAGAGGAGACAGGGTGATGGGGGAGAGGGATCAGGCCCCTCACTTTTGATGTCCAGTGCCAGAGCTCCAGTTTTGATAGGTTTCACCGCTTTGAGTCATTTATTTTAGCGGGATAATGAAGTCATGTGTAAATGTTAGATCTAGCTTTCGGCTGTCAGCTGCTCCCTCTTAAAAAAAATAAGGAGGACAAGAGACAGAGTGGGTGAGGGGAGGGGTGAGAAAGAGAGAGAGGCTTTCTGGTGAAGACTGGGTAATAAATTACAGGAGCAGTTCTTGGGCTGCCAATTTAACACCATAAATCAAGCCCTGGGTATTACCCAAGTGCTCCCTACGGAGGGCTGTCGGGTCAGAACGACCACCTTTTCAAATACTGGAAATGAAATCTTCCTAAATGCTGACCAACCTCATCTCTGCCAGAAATGACAATTTATGGCTTTATTAAAGGGCAGGAATTGGGAGGGGACGGAGAGGGGAGTAACTCTCCTGGCTGCCTGTGGCCAGACCCCAAGCTCTCAGTCCCCAAAGGGATGAAGTGACCCTCTTCCCCCTCACCCCACCCCTCACCCTCTCTCCCACCACAGGAGCCAGGGGCTGATTCTGGACTGCACTTAGGTGGTAGACTTAGGAGGTCACAGCACAGTCACAAATGATGAAGAGGGAGATTTAAAAATAGTGACAGCTCTAAGCAGCCACTTCCCTCTGCAGTGCCTCGTGGCGTGGTAGGGGAGACGAAAAGGGAGGGGATGGGTGTGTGCTGCCAGGGCACTTTCCAAGGGCTCCTGCATGACCATGTTCCCGTTGGACAGGGGACAGGGCACTGAGGTCCCTGCTGCCAGCCCCAGCTCTGCAAGGATTTGCCCCAGAGTAGGAGCTTCCTGTTCTGCCCAGTGCCAGGGCTGCTCCTGCTGGGAGGTTTTTCCCCTCCAGCTGCACAGGGGACAGCCAGTGCTCACCTTGAGGGCTGATATGGGATGAAAATATATCCAGAGCTAGCCAAACCCTGCCCTGCCTTACCTCAGAGGGAGGTACTGAAAGAGGGAGAAGCAGCATGAAGGAGCCATTAAAAAATGATACCTGGGCTGGAAGGAAGGATGAGATTCCTGAGACTGCAGGGAGAGGGTGGCTGCCTGGCTGCTGTGTTCCTGTATGAGGTGGTTTCGTCATAAATTCAGATTTTCCACTCTACTGAGAACTGACCTGGGTCTTTCAGACCCTTGTGTGCAAGGACAGCGAGTCCAGGACTTGATGGCCTCTTATCACAGCCTCCCATCAGAACATTGCATTCCCCCTTGTACCAGAAGTCAGCTGCTCTGGAGATGCATTTCATGTCCCTTGGCCAGCCCAGCTGCCTGCCTGGGTGAGTGGCTGGAGCAGGGCACAGGTTGTGAGCCCTGGGCTAATGCCACATACTGACCCCAGTGTTGCTGGTAGTCACAAATAGGGGCATGGAAAGAATATATAACAATTATTTGTTCTGCCCCCTCCTAAAAGCCATACCTTGCTTGCAGTGGTCATAAGAACCATCCTGAAAACAGAGTAAGAGAAAATAAGAGTGAAATCTCCCCATGGCTGTGTTAGGAAGCATGCTGGCTGCATGGATCCAGAGGTCTAGATGCACAGTAGCATTAAAGTTCACTGATTTAGACAGATTCTTCTGTCTTGTTGGAACAAATTAACTGTGTGAGATTCACTTGGTGTCTGAGAGAGGAATGGGGGGAGCAGGAAAGGGGCTGCTGTTGCTAGAGGAGATGAGCAGGATGAGGCAAGCCAGGTGTTGAGGTGCTGCTGACCACGGAAAGTGCTGGTTTAGGGCCACCTATGAGCTAAGTTTTTAATGTCTCCTTAATGTAAACGGTCTGGTTGGGACATCTGGCTGTCAGGGTGTCTTCTTGCCAGCAGCTGTTTGCAGTAACCTGTGGCTTTCATGGAAACTGGGCTCACGAGGGCCTCAGTGTGATGTATTTATTACACAGAGGCAACCGGCTCCCCTCTTGTCGCTGCGTTTTATGAGCCAACGTTTACTGGGAAGCCGAGGCTCATCTGATAAACATTTCAAGGTACAAAAATGCATGTCCCCCTGGGAAGCAGAACGGTCTGTCAATTAAAATCCTGTTATGAGATGGCCTCCCTTGGCAAAAAAAAAAAAAATCCTTGTTGGCTCCTGCTATGCCAGTGGCTGTGCCTCTGTCCAGCTCTCTGAGAAGCCAGGCTGGAGGGCAGAGCTTCACTTTGTCACGAGCCTGGCACTGCCTGCCTTGGCTTTTGTAGATTCATCCCCTGGGCTGCCACTACTTCTCAAGTACAGAGCAGGGCAGAGGAATGCTGTGAGGAGCTCCCCTGGCTCAGTGAGGACAACAGACAGCAGCCAGATTGGCCATGGGCTCCAGATGCAGCTGGGTCCTGGAAGTGGCAGTTTAAATGTCACCCTGCTGTCCCACAGCTTGATGCAGGTATCGGGTTAGACACCATCCTTCAGTGGGTTGGATCTCAAGTAACGGGGGAAATAAAGATGTGTAAGAGGAAGCTGATGGCTCCCAGGGATTCAGAGAAAAAGGAACAATTGCAAAGGACACACAAGCCTGCAGTGTCATCAGAGGGAAGGATGAGAATGGATCTGTGCCAGGGGCCAATGAACTACCAAAGAAACTGTGACCAAGGTCATCTCTGGAGGAGGACAAGCCCCAGGCCAGCTCAGATCTATGTCCAGGAGGGGTGTAAACAGTCGTGAGCTGTCATCCTGGTACTATGGAGAGATCCTCAGCCACATCCAACAAGCAGATAGGAACAAAAGGAGAAGGAAAACTTTTCCAGGCCTATATTACACCCTTTGCCCCCACTCCTCAGTGTTTCCAAGCTACCAGCTCATTCAAAGCATCCCCCATTTGATTCAGGCTGGGTGATACAAACATTCATGCAAAGACCACCCAGCTGCCAGGTATCCCACCAGCATTCATCCAAGGACTGAGCAGGACTTGGTTGTCTAAGGGGACGCAGGACAGCTTGGTGAACACCAAAAGGGGACTTTTCTCAGCTACAAGGAGAAGGCAGGGGTGCCACATCCCCAGTGGCCAAGCAGAGGGGTGCTCTGGGCATGGGGCAGGGCAGGGCACAGGGAAGGGACAGGTACCTGGGCCCCAGCTCATCCTCACTGCGCCACACAAAGTCTCCAAACTTCTCGTAGTGGGAGTTGTAGTGGTGCTGGACTCGGAAGAGCATGGAAGCAGAGACCTCCATTAGGGTGTTGTAGGCTGTCTGCTGCTCCTTCCCGCTGGTGTAGCCGTTGTAGAGGTTGTAGATTTTGTCAGCTATCTCTGGAAAGGATCAGGGCATGGCATTAATGACCAGCTGAAGGTGCTAACATGGGAGGGGGAGGAGCAGAGCCCTTGGCAGGGCTGGCAGCTGGGGTGGCTGCCAGTCCCTTGGGGCTGCCTGCAGCGGGGTTCAGTGACTGCAGAGCATTCCACAATTCCTCAGGCTGATCCTGCAGTGGGTGCCCAGCACGAGCAAACCTGTCCCAAAGACTCCAGCAGTACTCCATGAAGGAGCAGAAGGAGGAGAGGCAAAAAGTTGCCAGGACAGGCAGACAGCGTTATCCTCCCAGGAAGGGTAGGCAAGCTCTTCCCAAATTCACCAAACCAAAAGCCATTCACAGCTATGGTGCTAAAGAGTAGGTAGAAATCAACACTTGATCCCAGGATGGCCCTTCAGCCAGAAATGCAGCACTTCATCATTGTGGGCATTGCTGGAGCAGCTCAGATGTGTTAAACAAGAGTGTTAACTCTCAGAGGTAGAAAAAAAATCTCTTTTTGGAGATGAGAAATGCACAAAACTGCATCTCCTTCTTTCTACTTAGTCTCCTGTTTGCTGTTTTTCCATGGGAATGCCTTTCTTTCAAACATGGCACTAAGCACAAACCAAATTTTTTTTCTGTGTGGTATTCCCAACAGAAAGCGAGCAAGAAAGAGATCAGGTAACATGATGGTCACATAGAGGAATCCTTTTAAAATTGAAAGCAGCCAGGTGCTCTGGCTTGGGTGTAAGGACAAGTGGGATCAGTTTCAAAACTGAACAAAGAAAATGTAGCTGGGCTTTTATCAACATTTCTGTTTCCAAACCGATGCAGCTGCCCCCAGCATCCCTTCAAACACCCAGAGCCAAAGGTGCCCTGCATGGCCCAGCCAGGGCTGCTTCTCTCAGGTTTGTGAGAAGGGACTGCTCTTTTTCCAGGGGGCTTGTGTCAGACACACCAGCTCCCACAGCCATGCACGGGAAGGATGTCTGTGGGGGTCATGGGTCATCAGCTGCCCAGCCAAGGAGACTTTGCCCCTGGACACTCCTGCAGTTTGTCACCCCTCCCCTGATGAACGTCCCTGTGCCCGTGGGTGAATTCAAAGGAGCCTTCCCACTGGGAGAGAAGGGCCTGGGCAGGTTTGTTGGGAGCACAGTGAAGAGAGGAAATTCAGAATTAGCAGGAAATGTCTCCTGGCATGGCACACGAGGCACCTGAACACTGACCTTCTGCCTTGCTGTCGTCTACCAGCGGGCACGCTGTCCTCAGGGTGACCGTGCTCAGCTCTGAGTGTCTCCCTCGTGTGTCCACCGCGTACAGGGTAAATCTGGAAGGCAGGAAGCAAAAGGAAAACAATGTCTTGATCCCTCAGTCCCACCCCGCCAGGTTGTTAAGGGAACTGGCCTTCAGAAGAGAAGGGAAAAATGTGGTCCAGGCCCTGTCAGTTTTGGCATCTCAAGGAGATGTGAGGTTACCTCTTGGGCCAGAGGAGAACCCAGGGATAGGAGCCAGGGCTGAGGGGAAAGGCCACTTCATCCTTTTCTAGAATCTGGCTCCTTTTCCTCTCCCCTCATCCCAGGGAGCCCTGTGGGGCTGCACCCTGAATCCTCCTGACTGCAGAGAGATGCAAACACCTCAGGGTGGCTCTGCCATGCCCTGATGTGAACATGCTAACACGGTGATGTTTGTGAGCCGGGCTCCCCTCTGGCCCTTCTGGGAGCAGGGCAGTAATTCTTGCCAGAAGTGGGCTCCGTGCTGACAAGTGACAGCTCGTACTCATCCTGTGAACTGCCCTTGAGTTGTTTGCTCCCTCATTTCCTCACAAGGGTGGGGCTGGAAAAAGGGTGGGAATGATAATTTCACACTTGAAGCTAATGCAGAGCATCTGACAGTAAAATACGGCTTTTGTGCCCGATGGAGCATTGAATAAACAGGCTGTGGCTGCATGGAACATCCCGGGATGCTGAGCTCAGAGTCCTGCTCAGAGCATCAAAGCTCCAAGATGAGAATGCTTCTTCACAGCAGGGGTGACAATCTTCTGTCCACTCTCCCAAAGGGCATCAGTTCATATTTATTCACTCCGAGCTGGGCATGGCAGCTCAAGCTGGCTTTGACAAAGTGCAGGGGTTCGTTTGAACTCCTCAGAGGTCTGAGATGCCTGGTGGTGGGGTACCCAGCCTGAGAAATAACATGCCACCCCTCCTTAGCCTAAGGTAAAACTGACGAGCTCTTACAAGTGAGTGCAAGGAGTATCATAAAAGCAGCTGAAGCTTAAATGGGATTGAGACTCTGAGGTTATGTTTATTTAAGGAATGGTCCTAAGTCCTTAGCATCCTTGGGGGTGACAGCAGCAATGCCTCCCTCTTCCTCACCCCACACATGAGCACTGCCAGCCCCCTCTCTGCTCCCTGCAGGCCCTGCACATCCCACACGTGGCTGATAAGAACCGACATTTGCACGGTAGCAATTCCCAGCACAGGACAGAATCCCTTCAAGCAATTAGCATTAGCTCCCTAACAATACTTGCTGTCTGAAAGGATGCCAGCAGACTGCCAAGGAACTCACTTGTGTGCAGGGACAGCTCCCATTTTCACAAAGCTGGGGCACGCAGGGGATGCACTCTCTTGGCTCACCCAAGGAGATGCTATTTAATCCTTTTGGCATGACATCCTTTTCCTTAATTCACCAGGAGCGTTGCTCAGAGTGGGAGCATCTCAAGAGGGACATCCACACTGTGCCACTTCACAAGTGCCACACACAGGCTGTTCTCACTGAGGGACACACAGAGCAATAGGGCAACACAGAACTCCATGCAGGACTCTGCCTGCAGGGCTGTGCATCCCGTCCTGAAGGTGCCACCAGTCCTTCCCCTCCCTTCAGCACACAGGAGGTTCAAGGGGAGTGAGGAGTCTCCTGCTGGGAGCAGGGAAGGTTTGTGTGCCAGCAGCACCAACAGGGGCACGCAGTGCTGGGCAGGGGGACTCCAGCCCCAGGAGATGAGGAGCTGCAGCGGGAGAACAGGGCAGGGACCCCAGCAGTCCTGCTGCCCACCCACTGCAGGGCTCTCCTTGTCCATCAGCAGAAGCACAACAAGCAGTAAGAGGGCTTAACATCAGGGTGCTGGTGGGAGCTGCTCCCCATCCCCATCCTGGGGTCACCTGCTGAGCCACAGTGGCTGTGCTGCTGTGTTTGCTTTGGGAAAAGGGCGAGCAGAGCTAATGTGTAACCTCTGCTCTGCCTGCAGCCACTCGGGCTGGCTCCATCAGCTCTGAGGCAATCTGTGCCACAGCACTTCCCTTGGAAAACAGAAGACTTTTATCAAAACATAATTGTAATATTCAGCAATTAGTGCCCATTTCACCAGTGGGGTCAGGAGGATTGGTTGGGTGTTGAAGCACATCCACCCCTTTGGGTGATGCTGAAGACATGTGTGAGCCTTTTGACTGCACTTCTCCCCTCTGCCCAGCTCACACAGGAACAAAGCCACTCAGCTGCCAAGAGCAAGAGCATCTCTCCTGGTCAGGCCTGGGTTAAAAAATAGATGTCAAAAAACAAGCCCTCATTTCATCTTTTTTTTTTTTTTTTTGATGATGATGTAAGGAAAGAAAAACAATGTAAATGGAAAAACATCAGAATCAAAGTGATTTTGATCTTGTCAAAAATTCTTTTTTTCAGAGCAAACCCAATTGCTTTACCTCACCTGGAGCCAGTCCTCTTTCAAGAACCTTAGAGGAAACTCTTTCATCTCCATTCCTTGTGAATGAGATGTTTTGGACTCAGCACCAATCCCCCCAGCTGTGGAGGCTGGCAGCCCAGCAGCACACAGCCACTGCACCTCTCCAGCTCCTTCCAGCCTGTGACCTCAGAAGGTTTTAACATTAATTACAGTCCAAAAGATCACCCTGAAGCACAGCAGTATTAATAGCTCTGTTTTATCGACAGTAAACAGAGACATATGGGGTGAAGCATCGTGCCCCGGAGAGGCTCAGTGACATGAACAGTTTGCAAACTCGGGAGATGATGGTTTCCAATCTTGTTCTCAAACCACTTGACCACCCAGCCTCTGCAGCAGAACACTTTTATGGCCAGTTAATGGCACTGTGCAGAGTGCTGGGGTTTAGTTTTGTTCTTTTATTCCCGGAAACAGACAATCAAGAGAAGGGAGTGCAAAGAGTTGTGTCTGTGCAAACCCAGCATTCACATCTTGCTGGAAACCTTCAGCAGACGCAGGCAAGGAGCAGCCCAATGGGACATCAGTTGGGTGGCCAGTGGCAGGAGAGACCACCACTGCATGGGAGGAATGGGGATGTGGCTTTAAGCTGAAGGAGGGTAGGTTTGGATAAGGTAATAGGAAGAAATTCATTACAATAAGGGTGGTGAGGTTATCAAAAGAGGTTGTGGACTCCACATGCCTGGAAGTCTTCGAGACCAGGTTGGACAAGGCTTGGAGGAACCCAAGCTAGTGGAAGGTGTCCCTGCCCATGGTAGAGGGTTGGAACGAGATGAGCTTTAAGGTCCCTTCTATCCCGAACCATTCCATGATTCTGGACCTACATGACAAACCAGGGGACAATCGAAGCGATCACGCTGAGGGAGGGAGCTAAGCCGAGGACAAGGTGGGATTTTGTAGCACTCCACGGAGATCCTCCTGCCCCACTTAAATCTATTACAGCGCTGTGGGCCAAGGGCCAGGCCAGGCATTACCCCAGTGATGAGGATAGAGCTGCACTTGAATAGGCCAACCCTGATAATTTGTAAATAAATGAGGCCAAAGAGCGATTCTGAGCGCTTTGCCCAAGGCAGACATCTCTGGGGTGAAGTCAAAGCCAGAAACTGAAAGGTCTCAGACCTACAGTCATTGCATGAAACCACTTCAGACAACCTGGAATGCCATATGGCAGCTACGAGCTGGCAGAAGCTCCTTTATAACCTGGAGGTGTTTTGTTTAGTGATAAACTTTCCTCACGACATTTCCTCATCTTCTCCCTGTGCTTTCCAAAGGAGCTCCAGGCTCCCTGCTGCTGTCTCACAGCTGATCCTCTTTTTCACCTGTGCCTTCAGTAAGATGCTACACAAAGACTTGTATTTCTAGAAATACTAGAATATATTTTACCTGAAGAGGTTTCAAAGAGGTCCAAACACATATGCTCTTGACAGAGATCAGCCCTCCATGCCTGGAAATGCTGCCACCTCTGCAGCAAATCACAGCATACAAAGTCCTATAAAGTAATGCTGGTTAAATGTTTACTTCTAAATTCAAACCTATTGGGACCTGAAGGAACTTTCAGGGGGAGATAGAAACCAATCAACATTTGGCCTCATGAAATGTCAATACCTTCCTTGTAGATTCTCCACCCAATGTTGGCTGAAGGCTGGGTTTTATCACCAGGCTCAAGATGCTTCTTGGGGAAGGAAGAGAAAGCAAGAGGGGGATGTTAATGCTTCGCTTCCTGGAACCCAGTGACTGCTGAGATTGCCCATTGCATTTCAAGAGATTTAAAACCCAGGAAAGAATGTTTCTATCCTTTCTCCATGCAGAGAAAATAACCCAAAATACAAATTTATAAAGGCACAAAACACTTAAGACTAAGAATGAAAGCTCAAAACGTTACTTATTTATAGACAGCATGTTTATTTAACTCCCTCTCATGATGCTCATGACGTTTGAGTGCTTTACTCATGATCCTTATTTGCGGGAAGTGAGATAAGGACTTCTGAGCCTGACCTTCCTTAGCTTGACTGCTGATTTTTTATATCCTACAGAGATACCAGAGGCATTTCTGGTCTGCCTTGTCTGCTCTTCCTGAGGCCTTTGGGCTGGTGCAGCTGCTCCGTGAGATGCTGTACCTCAACGGGCTGCCTGGGCTGCAGAGAAAGGCTCTGATAAGGAGCTCAATTAGCACTCCTGCAGATGCCAACCCCCCCTGCTAGTTAAGAGTGTGACTACTGGGAGCTGGCTGCATCCAGCAGCAATGGCTGTGTGGCCAACCCAGGCTCCGAGAGGGGCCCGTGTGAATGAAGGACAGGGCAGAGATGCTGCTCCAGAGCCCGGTGTCAGGCAAAAACACGCCCTCAAGCTTTCCAAAGTGGTGCAACCACAAGATGCTCCTGCCAGTGGGGCTTGGCTTGAGCTTGGCTGATCTGCCTGGGCTTGGCACTGCGTTCCTGCAGCCACGAGGCTCTTGCTGTTAGCTCCAGCAGCTCGGCAAGGGCACCCCTGGCTGGCGTCCCACACGCAGCACGATGGATTCTCCCTCCCCTGGCAGCGTGGCTACCACCTCCCGTCATGCTGAGCCTGAAAACACCAGTCCTGACTTGGCTGAGGTGTTACACACACGTCCTGCCATCGCTCCCCGGTGGGTCACGGCTTGTCCGTGCCTCCTGCACAGCCCAGGCCCCACGAGGCTGCTCCGGCGTGCTGACACACACACACATCACACCCCGCCTTGCCAGCCCTTCTCGCTTCCTGTTCCAGCTGAAAAACAATGCCCAGGCCTCCCTTTAAAAGCCCTCAGCGGAGCAGCTCTTGGCACTCTGTGGTTCCCTGCTGCCCAGTGATCTCAGCACAGACTGGGCACCAGGGATGGGGCCGGGCTCGGGCGCTGCCAGGACGTGCAGAACGGAGCAGCCAGAACGGTGCTCCCCAAGCACACAGGGGTGTGAACACACCCATCAGACCCTGCACTGCACACGTCCTCCTGCTCACGGCACCCAAACAAACTGTTCTCTCCCGTTCTTGGAGTCTGGGAGCCCCCAGACTTGCTGGAGGGAGGCCAGGAGGCTTGAGGAGGGGATTGTGTTTTCTTGTCCTGATACCCACAGGTGAGCAACATTAGACCTTCATCCCAGCATGTCCTGGGGCTAAAAGCATCCATAAATTACACACACAGTTTCCCTTAAAGACTCTTCTTCAGCAGTGTGGGAGCCCAGGGGTGCTGTGGGGTGGAGAAGATCTGTGGGTGTTTCACTCCCAGCCACATGCCATGGGCTGTGCATGGTCCAGGAGCCACCACCCACTCCTGCCACCCTGCTGTGGGCTTGTACATCCCCTGCAGAGCCTCCCAGCCACTTCCATTGAGGAACACAGAGCAGGAGTGGGGCTTGCCTGCCAGCAGCTGCCTGGGCAGGCATGAAAAGGGGTGTGTGTGTTTAGTGCGAGCATTCCCAATTCAGAAACCATTAGAATTTAAAAAGAAATCAAATCAAATAAAAAGCAGCCGGTCCACACAAGCCACAAGGAATGCAGCTGAGCTTATTGACAACTCTGTGATTTGCAAAAATTAAGAGAGGTAAATGACAGCAATCCTCCCAGTCTCTGCAGCAAATGCTGAGCAGACAATTAGTGGGGGGTGGCTTTAGGAAGGAGAGGATTCCTTGGTCTATTTGTTGGGCCATGCCCACGTCCATGGTGCCAGGGGAGGGCTGGTGTCCTGGCAGGGGACTGACCACACTGCATCCCTGCCAAGGGCTCTGCTGGAGGCTTGGGATTTGGGCAAAGATTTACAGGGCAGTGGTTACCCTTGTGCCATCTCCCTGGGGCTGGCACTGCCACGAGTGTATTCTGTTGTTCATTGTCTTTGGTTCTGGCTCTGCTTTTCTACAGTAAGGAAACAGTGCAATCTTGAAAAAATTCCCATCTTTTAGAAAGCTCTCCTCACTGTTCTACCAACCAAGAAAAGCACCTTTCATAACTGAGCTGCTTTTAACCATCCATGGCAGCTGACCTGCTCCCATCAGCGTGCTGGAGGAACAGGTTGGCAGCAACTGGTGCCACACTGGAGTATCAAAGCCTTGCCATTACATCAATACATGGGGCTGTCAGTGAACTGTTCTCACAATTCACACTTCTTTTTTTTCCCAGGACAGCAAATGCTTTGAGACTAATCGTTATCCTTCAACAGATGCCTCCCAACAAAACCAGACCACAGTTGCCAGATGTGCCTGCCAGGACATGCCTCGGGTGTCTGATACCTTTTGGAAGAGGATAAAACAGTGCCCATCAAATACAGGAGGAAGGAGGCAGGAGGGAAGGCACAGGCTGCTCTGCACAGTAAGACGATGTTTGATCAGGGAGACCTTGGGAAAAGGGCAAAGGAGATGATTTCTGAGACAGTGAGGGCAGGTGGAGCTGCTGTGTGGCTGGGTACAGGCTTGCACAGCCTAGGGTCCATCTTTGCTTTGTGTCAACCCTGGGAAAGTCACCCAGGGTTATCCATGCTGCAAGATTGCCTGAATTGCAGCAGATGCCATGGCCATGCTCAAAAACAGTGACAGGAGAGCACGGCACTTCTCACAGGGAGGGCAGGGCCAGTGATTGCTGATGAATTACAGGAGACTGTGTGGGACTGTGTCACTTTGGTGTCACAGCATCACACACTGTGCTGCCCCAGGCCTCCTGAGCTTGCCCTCTGAGCTGTGAGGCCACAGAGAGCCAAAACCTGGAGTAGGCAGGTTTGGGTGCTGGTCCCCTCAACCCCTCAGCAGCATCTGCCCTGCACCTGAGCCAAGCTATGATGCAGATTGGCTCAGCTCTCCCTCCTTTCAGCACTTCATCAACCTCCTTTTGTTTCAAATCCCTGTTAAACAAGATCCAAACAAAGGGTGAAAGGGAAAGAAAGAAAGAAAGAAATTAATTAAAAATCCTGACCACTCCTTGCCACTGCCTGGATCTATTGTCTCCCTGACAAAGAAATTCCCAGCAGGGCATTCACCTTCCCAGCTTTAACCGTGGCCTCTCAATTTCCCAAGATTTCCCTCAAAACCCTACCAATAACCCACTGGAGTAGTGATTCCCATTACTGCCATGGCTGTGAAAGAAGGCCTTGATACACAGGCCACCTTCTGTTCCCAAGAACCCTGCTCCTGAATGATACCTGTGTTGGGCGGCCAAGATTCCACCAGAGCCCCTCTGCCAGCCGGACACCTCGTGAGCAGCGGTGCCAAGACTGCCTTAGGTGAAAATGTGTTTCACTGGAAATGAGGGGAAAATGCCAGACAGGCCATGGCTTCATCCAGAAGGTGCAGGAAGGCTGCTGCCACCCTCCTGGCTGCTGCATCCCCAGAGTGTCTTCATCACCACCCTGGGGCTGAGAGCTCCAACAGCACCACTGTCCCTCCTTGCATTTTTCTCTGCATTATGATTCCCACCTGTGTCCCCTGTGATCCTTGCCAGCTGTTGCAAGAAGCAGATAATGACTCCCTCATCCCTCCCTCCTGGAGTACATCCTTTCAGGAGCAGCTTTACCCCACTGAAGAAGGAAGAGCAGAGCAATCTTCTCTGGAGAGAAGCCTGGAGCTTCTGATGGAGATGGGATGTGGATGAGAGAGCAGCTCCTTGGCGTGGCAGCAGGACAACACACCCAAAACAGCCACACTGACATGAGATAACACAGCTGATGTTGCAACACTGGGGCTTTATCTCCTTGACGCTCTCCAAGGAGCAAGGAGGATTTAATTAGCTTGGAGGTGCCCCAGCGGAACTCTACGGTGTCGCATAGTGATGGTTCCCAGGTGTGAAGGCAGAACGATGGCAGAAAAAGCAGGATCACCATGGAATTACCAGCTTGGGAGAGGATGGATAGAGGGTGTTTGAGGTCCGTATTTCTTGGCAGTCATCATGTCCTTGCTTTTGTCCTGCTGGCTGTGAGGATGAAGATTTGCAGATGTGCTTCTAAAGGCAACGCAGTAAGAACTGGCCCAGCAATTCAAAATCTTCCCTGTCTGTCCTACGGCTTGAGGGAAGGTGTTCCCCCACTGCCTGGAAAGGCCACAGGTCCCATGTCAGCCAGACTGTGAATTGTAACATCCTTTGGTGGAGCGAAGAACCAGAAGGAGGTGATAATAGGCCACTGCAGGCTGGTGCTTTTGTCTCCAGTGAAGCAACAGCAGCTCATTACAGTCTGTGAAGCGCCAGAGTCCCTGTTCTGCTGGGATGCCCAACAAAGCCCTTGGACAGAGGTCAGATGAGTTGCCTCTGACTCCCCGTGCTGATGGAAGAATTCCTACTGTGCCACAGCTTGGGTTGGTGCCCAAGGCTGCCAACTGAGGGGCTGGTGCCACTTGGGCTACAGGACACCAGTGAGAGCTGGTGATGGATCCAGCTGTCCTTGGTGCAGCAAAGGAGGGCTTTCCTCAGGCTCTGCATCCCACGTGTCCCTGAGGCCCTGCCACAGCCTTGTCAAGGGCATTGCAGAGCACATCAATCCCTCCAGCTCCTCAGGGCAGGGCATTCCCTGGCAGCCCCTGCAACCTCTCCGCCTCCTGTGCAATACCTGCTGCTGTCTCCACCAGTTTGGGACACCCCAACCCCGTTCCCTCAGCCACAGACACCCCGCAGCCCCCAGGCCCAGCTCTGCTGAGGTTGGGATTGAGAAGGTAAGTTTTGCTTTTAGGGGAGGTTTCGTTTGTCTTTGCACTGCTCTGTGGGTGGATTTCAGCCTCATCTCACAGCCCTGTGTGCCAGGGTTATCCCAAGAGTGACACATCCCTTCAGTACCTTCCTTGGGCCACTCATGGGGTGGCTGCCATCCTCTTCCATGAAGTGACAGCAGTGCTCGGGGGTGGCTGTGGCTGCAGGGGATGAGCAGGAGAGAGGAAATAAATATTCAGAAGGAGACAGAGAATGAATACTCTTCCTCCAGATGTGCCAAGGAGAAAGGAGAGACAAGCAAAGCCCTGGCCCCCCGCAGGGAGCTCCACAATGGAAATGTTCACAGCTAACCATCCCTGCTGCTCAACCTACCAACGCTCCCCAGAGCTTGGCCATCGCCGGCCCTGGGGACACGGGCGAGAGGAAGGTTGTGACCCCTGGCAAATTGGGAAATCTTTGCCCCTCCCAACCTCACAGTCCCTCTAAACAAGAACCAGACACTCCACAGCTCGCTACCCCTGGAGATCCCCTTGGTAGGGCTTGTTCTCATTCTCCTGGGGACTTGGCTTCCATCTGGACTGTTGGTTGAAATCCAGCCCGGGCTGGTAGTGACTTCAAAAGGCAGTGTCATCTGAGGAGCAGTGGGTGGTCCATGGCAAGCGAGTAGACAGCTGACTGTTCTTATAGCAGCCACCACAGAAGGGCCCCGTGTTTCAGAAGAAAGGCAAGGGCTGCGCTGGCCATAGGGAGCAGAGCTTGTCCTCAGCCCGAGGAACAGTCACCTTACTGAGCTGGCACAGGGACATGGCTGTGCACCCTGAGGGCAGAGCTCTAATCTGTCTCCATTGGGTTTGACCCCAGCACCGCTGGCCAGCCCTGGCTTCACCTTCTACAGGCAGCAGTGCAAAACAAAGCCCAGCAATAAAACACACGGGAGAGGGGACCCTCTGAGCATCCCAGGCAGGATCCCAATGAGGGAAACTCCAGCTGGGCTCTGGGAGCTCAAGGGCAGCCAACGGGGCCCTGCAATGGCCTCAATGTTGGCATGGAGGTGGTGGCAGGCACTGTGTGCCAGCCAGAAGGATGCCAGCCAGATCTGCAGTGCCCACTGTCCCTGTGCCACAAGGCCCCCAAATTCAAGGGCACAGGGCAAGGAACTGGCAGTGGGCAGGAGATTCTCACAGCTCCAGCAGGCAGACAGGGAGGGTGGAGGGCAGGATGGGGGGGGCAGGGGGCCCCGAAACAAATAATGAAAACAAAATCCCAGTAAGCATGTTAGAATTCGTTTGAAGTGCAGAGGAGCTTTCAGGCAGGGTTATGCACATCTCCCAGCCCGGCGTGATTTACACATTCCTTGCAAGCAAAGGAATCTTCCCTGATTTGAAGTAAAACAGATGTTTTGGGGTTTTCTTTCCCCCCTTCCCACCCTCTTTTAATCATTTCTTTATTGAAGTGATGGCTATACAGCCAACCAGCCCAGAGCCAGAGCCCTGCTACCCCAGAAGCCAGGACTGGAGACCCGCTGTCCTGTGCCACAGGAGAGCCCCTTGTCATTGCAGTGACTGTACTTGGGAGCTTCCAGAGGTGTGGAGCCAGCGCTGCTCTCCTGCAAATGCTGCTCCAGAGGCATTGCTCCCTGCAGGTTTCTTCCCTTGTTTTTCACTCTTCAGGGAAGGATTGCAACTCCCTGCAGCTTTTTTCCTCTGCAGCTACAGCGGATCCTCCATCCCTGCTCCAGCAGCCCAGGCCCAGGAAACCTTCTAACCTCCACCACCAGTCCAGGAGATGTGTTTGATGGTGGCACTTGCCCTTGTTCCCACACCTTAGTGTCACACCTCACCCCAGCTGTGCTCTGTCCCAGCAGTGTGGATTTGGAAGGGCAGCCTGGCCCATGCTCAGGGCCTGGCAGCAGCAGCACTGCTCACACTCCCCAAGAGAAACAACTCAGCACAAGCAATGATGTTGAGCAGGCTGGAGCTGGGATATCTGTTGATTTCGGCACTATGTGATCTCAGTCAAGTTACTTTGCCTCTATTTTTGTCACAAGTTTTCCACCCAGGAAAATTATTTGGGGAAGGAGCATCCATTTCCCAGAGGCATGCAGAGCACCAAGTGCAATGAGGCTTCTGAGTGCTGGTTGATGCTACAAACTACCAGCACAGCCATGCCCTTGAGTTTACACTCAGAACAATAAGTCATGGCCAGTAGCAAACCCATCCAGCTGCCCCATCTTTCTTTTCTTTCTCTTTTTTATTCCTTTTAAACCCTGTTGTACTTTCTCAGTACTTCGTTGGTGGCAGGGTGGGAAGGTTTTTTTGTAACACATTCACGTACCAGTGGGACTCACTCCCATTCCCGTCTGGTACAAGAGATTGCACAAGAGAGAGAAACAAATGGGGATGAGGAAATGCGTGTTTATGAGAGGCAGCGCTGTCATCGTGAGCAAGGGACCCCCCGCAGGAGAGCCGGCCTGGGAGCCAGTGGATTTCCATTCTCTCCTAACACTCCATTCATGCCTCGTTTCACGCCTCCCTGGAGGGCCCCAGACTGGCCGGGGTCCCACGGCCCCGTGTGGGACTCCCACCCCCCTCGTGCCGCCTTCTGCAATATTTGTTGTTGGGTGGAAAGAGGGAGATGTTGTTGTCTCATAAAAATAACGAGTTGAGAAAGAGCAGCAGCTTTTGCCGTTGCATGCACTCCTTGTTTTCCTCCTGCAGCAGAGGAAGGTCTTCCCTCCTGCATCACCTCTCCCTTGCCACGCTCCTTGTGCTCCCCTGCTGCCCATCCTGGCAGGGCTGCTCCCTAACATCCACCATGGAGTCTCTCATGGACTTTGCTGGGCTTCAGCAGTGTTTGGGACATCCTGCTCTCTGCGTGCTCTTGGCTGCAATAGCATGGAAAGCCCAGAGTTTATCAGTTTGCTTCACCTGCCAGTGTGGGTCTAAGCAGCCACACAGTCTCACACTGCTCCACCAAACACCTCCAAATTCACCTTCCTGCTCATGCTGTGGTTGCTGCTGTGAACCTTCTCCTGACCTGATCAGGAGCCCTCCCTATAATCCAAACCACATTGCTGCCTGATACAATACAGTCACCAGTAAATAACCTTGACTGCAGTGGTCTGGAAGAGCCAGGGACCCTATATCACTGCTATCAATGATTTAGGATTGTGCATCATTTGCAGATGACACAGAGAGGGTCTCATCCCTACTCTCCACCGGCCACCTCCCCTAGGACAGTGCCTGCCCCCCTCCGCTTCAAGTGGCTCTAAGTGAAAGCCACCTGGTGACAATTCCTCCTGCCTGACGTTGGTGTGCACACAAGGAATGGGAGTGGCTGGTTTCTGCACTCCCTGGTATGCTGCAGAGCTCCCAGCAGTGGGGCTGGGGTCCCCCCACAAACAGGTGGGGTATTAATAAAACCAAATTAATCACCCAGGCACGCATACTACAACCCACTTGGGTCCCTCTCCCGTCTGCTCCTGCAAGCCCCTTGCCTCCCCCTGCTTTCTCCACACACCTCAATTTCATTATCTCTGATCTGGAGCTGCCCATTACATGCTTTTTGCCAACATAAATATTTAATCCCGGTGCATTGCACGGAAAGGCCCTTGTGGACTTAATCCTTCAACTCATGTTTCCACTTGGAAAACAATTTAGCTTGTGGCAGGGCAGCAGGTATGAGGCAGGGACAGAGCTGAGAGCTGGAGGTGGCCAGGAAGAGCTCAGGAGCTATGTGTGGGGTGATGCAGGTGGGCTTCATGCTGTGGGGTGGGCTTCATTCCATGGGCTTCATTCTATGGGGTGGGCTTCATGCTGTGGGGTGGGGTGGCTCTTCTGGAGCTCTTCTTCACCGGGGTGGCTCTGCTGGACCAGTGATTTGGAGTTTGGACAGGTAATGGAAAAGCTACAGGGGTCAAGAGGCATGGGTCAAGAGGTCAAGGGGTCACTGCAAGCTGCTGCCTGGCAAGGGAGGTAGAGGGGCACTGCCAAGGGGGACTCCAGGTGCAGCACTTTGCTGGGCTTCAGCAGTGTTTGGGACATCCTGCTCTCTGCGTGCTCTCGGCTGCAACAACGTGGAAAGCCCGGAGTTCATCACCTGCCAGTGTGGGTCTGAGCAGCCACACGACCCCATGCTGCCCCACCAAACACCTCCAAATTCACCTGCACACCCAGAGGACACTTACACCAGGATCTGGCCATGGTTTTTCCTGTGGGCTATGGATGAGGGCAGTGGGATGATTGGTGTGTGTATGGGGCTGTTGGGTGCCACTGAGGTACCTGCTGTGCTACGGGACAGGCCCTCAGCAAAGGGAGATGCTATAAAGGTCCAAAGCTATAAAGAGCATGGACAGAAATGCACCCTGGTCCTCATCCATCCACCTCCGTGCCCTCAGGAGGGCAGCACCCATGGGGATGGAACACCACAGAACATCCACTGACCTCACAAAGCCCCCAGTGCCGGAGGGGAGGGGCACAAGCGGCAAAGGCTGCCCCGAAATGTGGGGCCAAGAGTACAACTTGTAGCAGCTGAAATGGCCTGAAATCCTTCCCCTTACATCAGCAATGACGTGTAAAACACTGAAGAAGTATTTTGGTTTCAGTTGCTTTGTCTGAGAGGTTCCCCCAGCAGCCTGGGGTGGGTCCCCTGGAGACAAACTAGCCCTCCCCAGGATCCCCTGCCCCATGGGAGAACCCGGGGTGTGCAAAGCCTCCTGTGTGCAGGACACATCCCCACAGACCCTGCCCAGAAAGGATGGAAGACTGGAATGTTGCAATGATGCAAACCAGAGGGAAGGAAAACATGAAAGTATCCCAGCCCTGTGGCAGGACCTTCTGTTTGGGGTTGTGCAATGAGATTAGGAGGGGAGGCCACTCCTGTAGCTGCAGGGCAGTGGGAGATACTCGGAGGGGAGGAGAAAACTGGCATGCTCCAGACCTAGCTCAGGTTGCTGCTGCTGTGGGCTGCCCTACGCTTTCCCTGGCAGAAATCAAGTGGAGAAAAGATGGAAGACAAGTAACAGGCCCTGATCCAGGGGTATGACAGCCCAGAGCTGTAGCAAGATGCTCCCAAGCCCAGCTCACTGCCCAGGTGTTTGGACAAGCATGTCCCTGTGACCCAGCTTTGAGCTCCCTTCACAGCCATCCTGCCAGGGCAGTGTCTCCACACCCAACTTCATCGAGTGAAAACAGGACCCCATCAACCCCTCCATCCAGCACTCCTTGAACAACCAGCATCCCACAGACCCTACTTCAATTTTTTTTTCTTTTTTAGAAACTTTTACATCATGACATAAGCTTTGGCTCCAAGGGTTTTTTAGTGAAAGCCAGGGTATTTTTTTTTTCCCTTTCTCATAACAGAAACCATATTGCTGTATAATCAAATTTATCTCATTCCTGATGAGGGAAGCAAGTGTGTGTGTGAGGTGAGCAGGAGCAATGAGCTGCTCAGCTCTAGATCACTGAGGAGCTACAGGCATGTCACACCTCTCCCTTCCAGTTCCCCTTGCTAAGGCAACAAGGACATTTGCCCTTGTCCTCACTCCCTTCTTCTCTACAAGATAAAAAATGCAGGGTGTGTCCTGTGTTCCTTGTGTCCTGGAACAGGAGAGTGTTCAAACTGTGCTGCAAGAATCAAACCCAACACAGCCCTCAGCTTTCCAGCCTTCAGGACGAGGGTGCTCTGCACCATGGAGACCTGAGGAACAAAACAAATGGCTCCAAGGCAGTAGCACGATGCAGGTTTGGCTGGCTTAGAGCAAATCAAAGCCAGCAACGCCCGTGTTGATATTTATATCACAGCTCTTGCACTCCCTCTCCCATTAGTCCATGAGATAAGACTTGGACGTGCAATGGCATTAGGTTTCTACACAGTCAGGAGTAAGAACACTCTCCAAGTCTGTGACTAAAAGGGGTTGGTGATATGGGATTGCTGATGGGAGAAAGGTGGAACTGTAAAGATCCATTTGTCTACCAACAGGCAAAGAGGCCAAAACCTTCCTCTCCACCCCATTGCCATTTCCAGGAAGAATCCTACATTGGCACGCTCCGCCAGCTGCAATACCCCACAAAATAACCCCCTCCTCCTCCTCCTCCCTTTTCCTAACTACACACTGCCAGCCTTCCTCCAGCCACCTCCAGAGGGACAATGTGAATGGGCCTGGACCCAGACAGATTTGGGATTTAGATGCTGGCAGTTCTTAGGGACAAAACCAATAACGTTGCTTCAATCTGACTGTCCTCAGGAAAGGGCAGAGAGGACATGGCCATGGGAGGCAGCAAAGGCTGTTCTTTTGTTGCTCTTTGTGGCATGAGGAATGAGCAGAAGCAGAGAATTTGGGAAGAAAAACCTGGTCTTTCAGCAAAAAGGTGTGAGATACCCATAAGCTTAGCAGATACTAAAGAAGAAGGTTCTACTGAGGTCAGAGAAAGGCATCTCCTGACTCCAGATCTGTCCCAGGTGGTTGAGTACTGGTGGCAAAGACAGATTAGAAGGAAGATTCAGGCACAAACACAACTTTTCGAAGGGTGATGGCAGACAGTCAGCCTAGCAACACTGCAGCAGCACCTGGAGGCCTTGGTCTGAGCCACCCAGGCCAGGCTGGACACAAAGACAGCAGGAGAGAGATTAAAACCTGGGTTGTTAAAGGGGACGTGTAAACAGGTGATGATGGAAGTGAGACAAAATGATCTCCTTAAATCAGTCAGCAGAGTAAATGGTAAAGTTGGGAAGAGCCCCCAGATCTGACTGGCCAAGAAAAAACCATGATTGCCTTCTCTGTGGTTTTTAGATGTGTATCCCCCTGATGTTGGAACCTCAGCAGGAGCCCAATCCACCTCCATAAATGGGGCTCCATGAAAATCAGTGCAGAGAGATTATACCCTTCTGCTGCCCCCTGACCTCCCCATACAGACCATCTTTCGTGGGGCCAATCCCCCTGCAAGCCAGTCACCACACACAGCCCAGGTGAGCCCAGAGGGTTCCCTGCTGGACTCACTGCAGCAAAAACAACCACACACCTGAGCCAGCATTTGGGCAGCCTGGCTCTGCCACAACCCCAAAGTGCTGAGAGAGAATGAGCCTGCATTTGGAGTACAGGCCCAGGATTTAGCAAATACTTGTTCAGCTCCTGACTTGCCTTGTTGAAGCTTCCGCAAGCCAGGAATGCCTGAGGAGAAACTACAGCCACGCACCGCCCGGCTTTGGGAAGCTGGAGAGCACGTGGAATGGGAGAGGTGGATTCAGTGAAGCTGCACAGCTCCCGTGCACACAGGGGACCCGGCCAAGGGCTGTAACAGATGTGTTTTAACCCATGCCACTGAGCTATTTGGGATCTGTCTCCGATCGCTCCAGCGCTCATTCACGTGTCTTCCTGACGAAAGACCAACAACAACAATTAGCATCATATAAGGAGCAGGGGGCTGCTGCCAGCATTAACACACTCTCCAGCACCAAGGGTTTTCCGTTCCACTTTTCATCCCAGCTATGCACACGGCAGAGGTCAATCTGCATTAATCAGCCTCGCTCCGGGCCAGCTCCTTCAGCACGTTCAGCCCGTGGGATTGCAGCCGCTGCCTCTCCGTGCTCTGATGGGTTTTCCCTGCTCCACACCTCTGCTTTCTTCATTAAGCTCACCACAAAAGGGATGTTCCACGTTATCCCAAGCTGAGCCTGGCCACGCTGTCGATGGCCTGCAGACCCTGCAGAGGGTGGCACTGCCTGGGCAGGACTCGGTGGGTCCTGGCTGCAGATGGGAACCTCGTGTTGTCATCCTGAGCTCTGACTGAATCCCCTCCCCTCCAACAGCAGTCCTGAACCTTCAGCCCCTAGGAAGAGGTTTCCACCTTTCCAACACCCCTGAAACGTGCTCTCCCAGAGCCTTTGGGCTGGTTCAAGATCACCCTGGGGAAACCCCATCTGAGCCAGCAAAGGGAATGTAAAGTCAAGGCTTCTTCACAGCATATGAACACACTCCAAGGAAAGGTTCTGGAAGGAATCCTGATGACTTCCATATTATTTCCAGTAAATTTTGTGCTGATTCTTGGCACAAACACTGGAAATGAATAGGCTAGGTCAGGAATGTAAATAAAGTGAAACATTGGGATTTAATCTAATCTATAATTATAGTATCTGTGGCGCAGGGAAGAAGTTGGTGTGTTTGCACTGCAGCTCCATTGAGGAGCTGGAGGGGGTTTTCATTTCCCTTTCCAGAGTTTCCCTTTTTGGCTGAGGGATACTTGGTGTCTCCCCAAGTATCTGAAGTGAACGTGCTGGGCTGGCAAAGCTGCCCTCTGGTAGCCAAGCAGGTACAGCTCAGCCATGAGGCATCCCCAAGCACTCCCTGAGAGTTGGGGTGAGAGCTGAGATGGATGAGCTGGGCTGAAGGCTCAGGGAGGCTGTGGGGTGCCCAGGGGAAGCTCCTGTCTCCTCAGTGAAGAGATTGAATGGGTTTTTGGGGTGCTTGGACCTCCAAGCTGAGTTTGATCTCTGAGACAAGCCAGAGCCCTTTCTCCTCACTGTTGTTTTGCTTTTGGTTCATCACAAGCTGCCTGTCAAAGGCTGGTGCTCCCAGGGCTCCCAAACCATCCATGTGAGTGGCACTGGCTGCTGTCCAGGCTGGCTGGTCCATGCAAGGTGAGCACTTCACAGACACATCGACATCTCTCCCTCTGCCCTCCTCACCTCATCCTCTTCCAGATCCACCTGGGAGGAAGCTTGACAGACAGCTCTGGTGTAGCTGACCTCGGGGGAGAGCAATCCCTTCTCCATTTCACAAGAATATAAGATTTTTGCTCTTTCAGAACTGCAACAAAACTCAACAGTCTTCAAGGACCATCCTCAGTATCCCTATGTAGGTCCATGGGAGTACATTCCCATGAATGCAGCATGGATCTCCACGGATGGGCACCCGTGTGTGGCAGACTGGCAGGGGTGTCCACACGTGTACACAAGCCTTTGGAGCATGTGTCTTTGTCGACATGATCTACTTTCCCTGGAAAACCCTCTAGGCAGGGACTGGCATCTTAACCCCAATGTGTTAAAGGCAAGGGGAAGAAAAGGGCTGACAGGCAACACATTTTTGTCAGACTGAAACTGCAAAGGACAAAGAAATTAGTTCTCCTTTTGTTCATTTATGCTTTGGAATTACAGAAGTCTCAAAAGCAAAGGAATCAATCAGACTTTGTTTATTTGTTTGCTTGTAGAACATTTTTTGGGTTTGTTTTCATGCTCAGCCCAGCTTTGATCTCAGGCTGGTCGTACTCCAAATGAACGGTCCACAGCAGAGTGTAATTGCTGTAGGTACTACAGAAGAAAAGGGACAGGATGTTCAACACATTTACAGGGCAGAAGAGACTTCCATGATCTCCCAGTCCCCTTGCTAGGGTTATACCCTCAGACTACTGCAGAAGCAAATAATTTGTTTTTGAAGAGCTCTGATGCTGCAGACTGTGTGCTTACCTCCCAGCCTAGAGAACAGCACAGGGCCCTGCGAGTGGCTATAATCAGGATTATACCCAGCCTAGAGCTATTGTAGATAGCTATTTTTCCACAGAAACAAATGAAACAAGCAGAAGAAATTCAATTTAAGAAATGACCCCATACCCGTGTTTGTGTTGTTGTTCTGTCTGTGCGGGCGCAGAGCAGCGTTAGCCTCACATTTCACTGCTCTGGCTTTCTTCACGCTGTATTGCAATCATGTGGACATCTGAGCAGAGGGATATTTAATGGGGGTGCCTGTGTATCTGAGAGTGCTCAGTAAACATGCTGGGTAGGGCCCAGGTTGGGGCAAGTGGGTGTGTGCTGGGCAGACAGAGCCCACAGCAGCCCATGCCAACATGGAGCAGGGCGATGTCAGTCCACGCCTCGTGCTGGGACAGGCAGCAGCAGCCAGCGAGGAGGGGGAGCTGTGGTGTGCCCACATGCAGTTATTTGGGATGCCCAGACCTGTGGGTCTGTGGCCCCGAGGTGCCCAGAGGAACACGTGCCCGTCCATGTGCGCTGTGAGCGCCGCCCCGCGAGCCGCGAGCCAAGCCCTGCTGAGCCTTAGCTGTGGGACAGAGCCAGAGCTGTGCGTCACCCTGGGGCCTGTCCCCACACAGGACAGGCTCCAGGGCTCCTTGGTGCCAGGGGACTGCTGCCTGCTGGCTGCCTGCAGCCGTGGCTCCCCACAAAAGCTGCTGTGCCTTGCCCACAGGCACCCACAGCGGAGGAGCCACCCCCAGGGCACAGGGCATTGCCAGCTCTGCTGACCACCTCCATGGCAATGTGCCTTGGGGCTGGGAAGCAGAAGCCTGGCTTTGACCACAGGGATGACAAAACCCTGGACAAAGCCCCCTGCTTTGCACCCAAGGCTCTCCCAGCCCTTTGCAGACACCAAGAATTAGATCACAGAGCCCCTAAAGCCACGGGTGAGTGCAATTACCCCTGCCTGGCAGAAGGGGAAGATGACTTGGCAGCCCAGGCTGCCCAAGAGCCAGACCTGCTGGCTCCCAGCTCCATGTGCTCACCACAGCAGCAGCCTCCATCAAAACCAGTGGCTCTTCCCTCTCCCAGTGCCCCTGGCAGCTGGGAGCTGAGAGCTCACAACGGGCCAGTTTTATGGGCGTTGGGTTATTAGCAAGCTCTGCAGTTGCTCCAGCCTCTGCCTGGCACCTTTTCAGAGCAGCCCTGTTCCCAGAGATATAAATAATTATATTTATGCGTTATAGATATTTAACAAGAAAATGTCTGATATTATTAAATGGCAAGAGGTATCACTTGGAGCCCACTCCTGGAGACAGGCCTGCTCCAGGGATGTGCAATAAAGGCTTTGGAGGCTGTCAACATACTTAACTGGGGGGCGGTGGAGGGAAAGTATTAATCAAGGTCTTAAAAAGTTCTCGCTGACAGACTATTTGCCAGCTCTTGCTTTAAATGCTTTTGTGGTCCCATAAAAAGTTTCATTACTCACTACAAAATGTGTTTTAATTATTGCAGTCGCTCTGACATTAAGCCCTGGGTGTTTCTGTCTTGCTTACTCTGTCTCTCCTCTGTCTCCTTGCCTCTTTGCTCTATTTTTCCTCTCTTACTGATCTGACTCCTAATATCCCTTTCGAGACAGAGGATGCCCTGGCTAATGAGCCAGGTTGGAAAGTTCAGACCCTGTTGAAATGATACTAAGGTAGAAGTTCAAATTCAGATCTTGACATTATCCCTTTGCTCTGGAAACTAA
This sequence comes from Nicator chloris, assembly GCA_013400495.1. Classification (NCBI taxonomy): domain Eukaryota; kingdom Metazoa; phylum Chordata; class Aves; order Passeriformes; family Pycnonotidae; genus Nicator; species Nicator chloris. The sequence continues at coordinate 25,794 of WAAE01020053.1, forward strand.
TTAATCCACAAGATTCAAAGAGAATATTCAACCCCCAAAAAGTATCTCAGAAGAGTGAAGTGTCCACAATATGTGGGTGGTGGGCAGAAGGATTTGGTGTCTCTCTGATCTGAAGTATGTCCTACTAAGAGAAACAGCAACTTATAAACAACTCTCACACTTTTGGCATCTATTTCATCCCACAGGCACTTGGCAACTTGCTCCAATCTGATCACATCAGCTTAGTTCATCCATGAGAGACATCCCTGTCTACCAGGCATGGGCCTGGAAACCCAGAATACTGAAAGTAGGTGTTATCCTGGAGTCTCCCACTGATTCCAGTGCTTCCAGCACTGTACTGGTGGACACTGGTTTTCCATTTCACCAGCTGTGTGCAACACCCAAAGCGACAGGAAGACTCTGACCATTTGCCCCATGTCTGGTGTAACACAGAGCTGACCAAAAAGGTCAATAACAATTCAATAACAGCACTGGAGATCCCTCCTTGCCCCCAGCAGCTCCCCACACGTCTCTCCTTACTTGTACAGTCCATCTGGTTCCAGGCACTTGAAAATGACTGAATAGAGGCTGGTGTCAGGGGCGTCTCCGTGGCTCCGACCCGCTGCCACACAGGAGGTTGCGAGGCCAGAGAGCAAATCATCCGCAAAGCTCAAGGATTCTCCTGCAGAGCGAAGAGGAGCGAGACCAGAACATCAATACAGGTGTAGAATAGCTGCTGACCACTTCATAATCACTGTGGGGACATCTCTGCGCAGGACACGCTGTCAACAAACTCCAGCTGGCTGTGGAATGTTCCAAGCCTGTGTGGAGAATGGCACCTATGCAGAAAGCAAGCAGGAAACACACCTGGGCCACCAGCTGTAGCAGGGACCCTTTGCAGGAATGGGGCCAGGGCTAAGTCGCTGCTTGGCCAGCTGCAGTCACAGCACAGAGGGGACAGGTGGCCTCACTGCAGACACTGCGGGCAGAACCACCATCCAGAGGTGGGCTACAGAAGATCTGGAAGCCTGGCTAAGCAGGAATCTCCTGACCTTGCTGTATGTCCAGCTCTTAAACAGGGCATGGCCTTTTCCAAAAATTACCTGCCCCAGCAAAAGGTATTTCTGCTATGTTGGACTAACAGCAAAAAAGACATTTTTGGTGCTTGGATGGAATTGCTCTCAATCTGATGGATTAATTCATTTATTTAATTCAGTGACAGCCAGTAGTTTTGCATTCCCTTTCATCTGCACTCTGCCAGCTCCTGGAGCTCGGACTGGAGCTCCTTCAGTTGTCCTGAAGAACACTTCTTTAAAAGCATTCAAAGAAAAAACCCACTAATAAAAACACTGAAAAACCTTTCTTTTTGGTCTTCTGGCTTATAAAGCCTATTAAACACTTAGATCATGACCCAGCTGAAACTGAAAACACTCCATTTATTAAGGTTTTTGGGCGTGACTGTCCACTGCTGTGCAACCTGTCTCCTCACAGTGGACAGCCTATCTATTGGTTAGAGCTCATTGCATTTAATTCCCATTTCACACTGTGTAACTGAAAGCCTGAGGTACCACGGAGGAGAATAAGACAGAGCAGCTGCTCAGGCTGTGCCCTGTTCCCAGTGATGGGAATCGGAGCAAGGGCTGCTGGAGGTGACAGTTATGCTGCTGTAAGCCAACCTGGGCCCAGATTGCTGTGCCGGGTACCTTGTGCATGTGGAAATGTCAGGACATCGCAGCAGAGGGAGGAGGAGAATTCCCTTCTCAGCACTTTGTTTTTCTAAGGGCAAAAGTGACTGAGGAGTACTGAAATGAAGCACCACTCCAGGTTCTTGGTACAGACCCTAAGGAACAAGCCAGTGGTATAACCAGCCCAGAACATCCCACTGTGAAGCTGAATTATCCAGGTAGAAGAAAAAGATCCCCTCATCCCCAGCCCCCTAAACCGCATTTGCGTCTTGTCTCAAAATACACGACTCAGTAACAAATGTCCCCCTTGGCTAGAGAAAAGAGCAGCAATAAATTCTTTTCCTCCCTGAAGGAATCCAAGCCTTAATTATTCATTTTAATGCTCCCAGCACGACTTGTTCTTTCCAAACTTTTTCAGGCAGCTCTGTCACTGGTCTCTGTAGCTAAACCCAGCTTTGGGACGCAGGTCTGTCCCAAACCCCAAGACAACTCAACAGGCAGGTTGGGTTGGCAGCAGGAAAATCCCTGCCTGGAAGTCACGAGCACTGCCCAGCCTTCAGCAAATCCCTCAGCTCTGGGTTTATGGTTTAAACAAACAAACAAACCCCTATTACTCATTTCCAATTTTCATTTCCATCCTTTTTCCTACAATGTTGGGTTGGATTGGGGAACTCCCTGTCACAAGGAGTCATTGAGGACAGACTCTGCTGTGGCTTACAGACCTGATGAATCACCAACAAAGAAGAAGGACCAGAATGTGTTGTTGAAGTAGAGCAAGGGGCTTTAAGGCTTTTCCAGCCTCAAGCAACTTCCCTTCTGACCAGGAAGAAGCTTAATGGGGGGACAGATCATCCCATGGAAGAATGCTGTGGGATCTCACACCTTCCTCTAGGCAGCTGATGAGGGCTAGGAAAGAAAATAGCTGAGCAGAGATTGCAGTGAGAGCTGGGTGAGGCCAAGGGGAGGTTTGGACTGGGCAGTCCCCAGGTAGGAGTATCAGCCAGGACATCTGTGCCAGGGAGTGCAAGAGATGGGATGGGCTGAGGCAGGGAGAGAGTGGAACCAGACTTGCAGGAGACTGGACATGAGACAGAAAATGTGCAACCACCGAATCGAAGAATGTATTGAGGCCATGTTGGATGAGGCTTGGAGCAACCTGGTCTAGGGGAAGGGCAGGACAGGCCCATGGCAGGGCAGTTGGAATGAGATGATCTTTCAGGGCCTTTCCAACACAGACCATTCTACAATTAAAATTGCACAGCTACCTTTCTCTAGGACATGCACTAACATCTGAAAGCTCATCTTCCACGGTCTTTCTGGGTACTTTTGAGGGAACAGGCAGGCAGGGACCATTGCCCTGACAGGCAGCAGCAGCAGTAGCTGCTTCCCATGGTGGTCTGGTTTGCCGTGGATCAGACCTGCCCAGGCAGTGGAGTGCATTTCTGTCCCCCTGCATGGAAGGAAATGAAGATTGCAGGGTCTGCCAACAGCATCTCCACTTGGATTGAGCCAAAAGCCCTTGCAACAAAATCCACAAAGCAAGAGGGTGTTTTTGCTCAATCCTGAACATCTGGGGAGCTCTCCCCTCTTGTTGGCTCTGCAAAGCAAAGAGATTGTTATGAAAACAGCAAAATAGATGCTAACAAAGATGCTGGAACCTCAGCCCCAAGGCTGGGAGTTTTTCTGTACCTGTACAAGCAGCAGTGAGATCACTGGTGGTGCCAGACTGCACAGACCATGGAGCAAAGACAGGCAAGGGACACCCTGGGGACAAGCCAGCCACCCAGAGCTGTCAGGCTGCAGTCAGCACAGGGAGCTGCTAGTCCATGCTCTCCCCTGGGCAAAGCAGAGCACATGGAGACTGTATTTGTTCATCTCACAAAAGAGGAAGCAGAGACCATGCAGTTCTCAGTGCTCTGAGAGCAGTTGGAATGAAATTTCCTAAGAGTTCTTCAGGAGCAGAGAACAAGTTATTGCCTAGATTTAGAGTGGGACGTTGTCAGTGGAACAGAGCTACAGCAACAGCTGCTTTTGGTGGAATGGGGAGAGAATTATCATAAATCAGAGAATGGTTTGGATTGGAAGGGACAAAAAGGTCATCTCCCTTCACCTCTCACACAGCCACAGGCAGGGACCTTCCACTAGACCTATCCAATCTGGCTTTGGACACTTGGGCCACTTGATTGACCAATAACCAAGAAAAAGTGATCTTGGGATCATGTAGCAGCAGGAGGACATGGACCCAACTGCATGAGGCCATGTGAGAACTGAGTGCACAGCATTCCTCAACTGTGCTGAAGACCAAGGCACAGGAGAAGCAGGAGAGAGTTCACAGGGAAAGAACAAAAAGCCCAAATTTACCAATAAAAAACAGGAAAAAAAAGGCCAAATAGAGACACACGACTGTGAACACATCAACAGGGCAGGCACTCAGACAGAAAAGAAATAGTTAGGTTAATGGGCAGTAATGGCAAGAGGAAGTAAATTGGACATGGATAAATGGTTAGTTGACTCCTGCAAAGGGCAAATTTGCAACCATCCTTTAGGAAGGAGTTTGATCACTTTATAAAAGGGATTACATGGATAAGTAGCTCCTAATGGAAAGCAAAGGGGCTTCTTTTTTCCCATCTGGACTTGTATTCTCACACATCCCGCCAGCAAATATAAAGAAGGATTTCAGCCTCCCAAAGCAGCCCTGAAGCACAAACCTTCTAGATTGCCTGAGTATCTTTGCTCGTGTTATTAAATTTCAGAAAGAATCCAAAGGTTCTCTGCAGAGTAAATGATAGCTCAGTAGATCATCTCTGTGGAGTAGGAGATATTTTATTGACCAGACAGACATCTGTGTCCTTCATTAATAGTAATAAATAATTGATGTCGCACTAAATAAAGCAATAAGCTGTTACAGATATCAAGGACAAATAACTGGCTCCTCTGAGGATGCCTCACCTGTGTTCACTTCTCAGTAGTAAAAAAACCCAGAGCAGAGCTCAATATCACTATGGAAAATGCTGTGCACAGAGCAAAAAATGTCACTTGCTGCTCACTGAGTACAAATTATGGGGCAGTTGTGCTCAGCAATGGGATGCTGACACTCCTAAGTGCAAGGAGTTAATATCCTTGTAAGGCTGTCTTCTCCCTTATTTCCATGCCTTCCCAGGGCTGATCTGCCACAAACCATATACTTCCCCAAGCAGCTTTTGAAAATCCATCTCTGTTCTACTAATAACTGTCAGGGAGATGCAGCTCCCTCCAGGTGGCATTTCCCTTCTCTCCCCAGTGCAACCCCTTGCTACTGCCTCGTCCTCATCCACAGGCATGGCTGTGGAGTTTGGCAAATCTCCTCTTTTTGGTTTTCTAAGCACCTTTTACACTGACTCTGGTGGTGTGGCTCGCCTTAAAACAGAGGGAAATAACAGCAAACTTGGGGCTTGCAGGGGGGTTCCCATTCTGGGAAGCTTTGCAGACTTCTCCTGGCCACAGCAGGCATAGCCAGGGGTCATCCCACTGGTGGCACTCTGGGATAACCAGCCAGGAACTCAAATCCATCTCTGGAGGAGAAGGAGGAGCAGGACATCCCCAGCTCAGCTGCCTGTCTGCAAGGCTGAGCTGGCAGTGTGCTCTCCGGAGAGCACATTTCTCATGGCAGGAGGCTCAGAGGGGCAGGAACGGGGGCTGAGGAATGAGAATGGCTGGGAGCAGGCTCAGACCACTCACACACAGCATCCAAGAGCCTCAGCCTGCCTCAGTCCTTCCACTGCGGCCGTGCCAGTGCCCTGCGGACAGCAGGCTGGATGAATCACCTATCAACCATCCCCACCCAGGGCAGCGCGAGCTACGGCGCTGAGTTCAACCAGACTAAACAAGAGAGGGAGGCCAGGAGCCTCCAGGAGGCTCAAGGAGCAAAAGGAAGCTCTGGGACCCTCGCAGGCGTTCCCACACCTTCAGCCCATGTCCCCGTGCCAAGAGCAGCACGGAGAAAGCCCAGGCGCTGCAAACCAAAGTGGAAATTAAGACGAGAGGAGACCTCCCTGCTGCCATTCACCTTCAGGATTCCTAGAAAGAGCACAAAGGGGAAAGTAGGAAGGCACCAATGTCTCTGTCTTGACAGCTTCTTTACTGGGTTGGATGAAACCAACCCTGCAACGTTACCAGGCGCTTTCCCCTGATTGTGGTTTTCTCTCCCTGTCTTTCTCCCCTTTGCTTTTTTTCAACCTGTTTTCAATTTACTCTTGTGGCATCTCTGACTGTGACCTCATTCTGGTACTTAAGGGGGGAAAAAAAAAAGAGAGAGAGAGAGTGTCCTTTAGAAAAGAAATGAAAGAAATCATATTTTATTTCGTTTGGTTGGTTTTGAAGCTTTAGCAGAAGAAAGATTAACCTTTTCTGCCTAACTTAATGAAAACAAGGGGAAAGGCTGTATGGATAAATAAATATCTGTGTGGGTATGGAGCAGGCACGATCGTGTTACAGCCCCGGTGGAGCTGTAATGGGGAACAGGCGCGTTCCTGCGCAGCGGCTCCCAATTCCCGATCCATTTTCAAGGAAAGAAAAACAGAGTAGAATGTCAGAGGCCCAAGTGGGCATAAACGAGGGAGCCAAGAGAAGGCAGATGGGGCCCAGCGAGGACCTCCGTCCCCAGCAGTGACCTCCAGAGCAATGCCAGCGCAGCAGATGGAAAAAGAGACCTTACTCCACTTCCCCTTGCCAGGTTTTGGTTCCTGAAATGAGGAAACAAATGGCATGCTCGGCCCTCCAAGTCTGTCACCTTTTGGGGGTCCTTGCCTCACCCTCCTCTTCTCCTGGGGCTTTCCCTCCAGGGAGGGGAGGGTCTGAGGAGAGCTGTGAGCAGAAGACTCGGACCAGGTTTTTGGATGAGTGGATGTGGAGCACAGGTTTGCAGGGTGGTTCCTCCACTGTGAGGTTGTACCTGGGTTTAATGTGCTTTGGATCTGGCACTCAGTGGGGGAAGGCAGTGAAAGGTGGTTGGTTTGTCTTGGAAATGATGGGCTGATTTAAATTAGTGTAACATAACTTCAGGCGACGGAGCTGTTCCGATTTACATCAGCAGATGGTCTGTCTCGCTGCCTAGATCATTAAAAGCAAACCATCCCTACTGATCCTGGTGGAATGATGTCAAAACCTCCTTTCCTACATGGCTTGCCAGATTATAAAAGAAATAAAAAGGCCCAGTTATTACTAAAAATTTTCTGCCCACATTCTGGGAGCATCCATGCATGCCAGCCTCTCATGTTAGATGGGAGCCCAAATCCCACGCCCCAAAATTGTGCAGCCTCAGAAATAATTTCTTTGTCATGGCTTTTCTCAAAGACACATCCATCAGAAATCTCTCTGGCTGGGCACAGGTTGTCTAGGCTGAGGCAGAAAAGCCAGGGATTATGCTGTAACTTTGGGCACAGCTTGTGCTTCACTTCCCAACTTGCACAAAGGTGCAAATTGCAGTTCCCTGAACAGCTTCACCTTTTTGAAATTATGAATTTGGGGGGAATTTGCTGCCTATATGTGTATGCTACCAGACATGTTAGTAATGATGAAGAGCTTTCCTCTGGGCTTCCATCTCCTCTGGGCCTCCATCTCCTCTAGGTTTCCATCACCAGATCCTCTGCTGATGGAAGACAGCATTTGTAGGTGGCTAAATTTAAGGATCAAAGCTTTAGCTGAGCTAAGAGCAAAAGTTTCTGGGTCGCAGAAGTCACTTAAATGCCTTCACTGGTGCTCTTCAGGGCTGGAACTTGCATGGAGTCACTATATGGAACCGAAAGATCAGGTGTTCTCATCAAGAGAGCCAGTCAAAAAGAGGGAAATGGTCTGAATTAGCATGATCTGCAATGCTCTACAATGCACAAGGTTAATCATGAATATATTCTTCTCTCAGGGTCATCAATAAGACTCCCTGCTCCTTCATCTGAGCTCTTCACAGACTGCTTATCACAGGTCTTTCACAATATCTAAGACCTCAGAAAAAATGCTTTTGCTCATGTACAAACGCATCCCCAAGGCAGTGTGCTGCTGGAGGAGAGGGAGAATTAAAGCATTTCATTGTGTGCTGTGAGCCCTCCAGGATTTCTCAAGGTTCACTAGGTTGCTAAGGGTCAGCCCCAGCCAGACACGAGCGGACTCTGCTACGCTCAGAGACATGCAGGCATGAGCCAGTTCCAATCTCAAAGCCACGTATTCACATTAGCACGCTGGAGAGTCCAAGGGAATGTCTCTGCTCCCTGGAGTTTGTCTCGAGCTCTGCAGCATGTTAAAATACTTGATTTCAAGGCAAAGTGGGAACCCATTTGTACTGGGAGTTGTGCAGGCACGAAGCAAAGCTTTGTCCTCAGATCCTTCTTGTCTGGCAGAAGATTTTGTCCATCACCACAGAGCAAGTTCTCACTCTCATCGCCACAGATCTCATTCCAACCCTCATTCTTGCTTTCTTTTCATATTTAACTTCTTTTCAGTTAGAGATTTCTAACAATGGGCCAATGGGCCAGAGCACTTGGTGGTCCCCAAGGCCCACAGCTGGGAGCCTGCAGCGGATCCAAGGACTGCATGGAGCCTTATGTTCACCAGGAATCCCTGCTCCAGCCCCAGAGACACTCTTCTCCATCACAAGCTGATACGTCAGACACTGCAGAGATGGCAACAAAACCTGAATCATAATCTCACTCTCCTTAAATGCACCAGGGCATTCTCATAGCCTGAGGGAAGAGCTACTAGCTGAAAATGACTACCAAATTTTGGATGCAAACACTACACCGAGGACCTGAGCTCCACCAGTCTGGAGGGCTGGGAAGTTCCATCTTCTTCTGGGATTCAGATGGCTAAATTTGAAGGGGAGCAGCTTTCACTGTGAGCTGTGTCTGGGGACAAATCCTGGGAAGCTTCCTAAAGAAAGGCCACAAATATTGAAATATCAGACGAGCAGGAAGGGAAAGGAACAATTACTAGAATGAAACTCAGTGTGCAATTAATTACTAAAGCTATAATTATCTTGGGTAATTTGTCAAATCAAATTCATGTAAACCTATGGTGAAAAGTCATCAACTGGTTTGTGCTTTGTATCTCCTTACACTTATTGGGGAAAAGGAAATTTAGGGCTTTTATATTGCCACTGTTGCCTGACCCTGTTCCCAATCCCTTCTTACACTTCACAGCCCGGTCCTGGAAAGTGGACCAAACCACTATCTGTAATGGCAACAAATTTAAAGGAAGTCTTCTTTAAATATTTCAAATATTTAAATATTTTTGGCCCCATTTATTCTAAACAGAGGTCATGCGCAGAGATGCTGATGAATTAGTGATAAGACTGTGGACCAGCACATTCCAAAGGACTCAGCAAACCCAACTGCAGCCAAAGCTGCAGGCTGCTATCCAACCAAGACTTAAAAAATTGGTCCTCATGGAGGAACCCGCATGGAAGCAGACCTCTTATTTGGCCCTACTCTGCAGTTTTGGACATTTGAGAATGGAGGGGCAGATCCTCAGCTCATAAAATCTCCTGTAGCTCCCTTGAAGTCAATGGAACAATAACAATTTACACTTGTTGAGTTCCTGCATCCTGGCTGTGAGCTCTTTGGAACAAGGACACCATAATGATTATTACAGATATTCTTGATCACTTGTCTGGGGCGGACTAGAGAGCAGCACTGTGTAAGAAAATAGAGGGTTGGTTTGCTATGATTTCCAAAGAATTACTGACCCGTATCTTGCAAACATTTACACATGTTTAGCTTTACTCATGTGAGTTGTTCCATTACACTCATGTGCCAGATAAACTAATGTACATGCTTGCAGAACCAAGGTTGAAACTTGTGCAAACACAGCGAGTTCTAAATATTTTTGTAGATACGCTGTTAGCTCAGGCTCAGAGGAGAAAGCCTCTCATTTGGCTGTGCCTCTTCCCATAGCTCTCCATTTATCCAAGCAGGCATCACAAGAGAAGCCAAAGGCCATACCAAGATAAAACTGAAAAAAATAAGCAATTATCTGGCCCAGCTCAGAAGCTAGAAAAGACCCACTTGGTCAGGACTAACATATGCAAGAGGTGACATCAGTTCTTGAACAAGGAATTACCTGAATTACTGGAGTACCTTCACAGCAGCTTCCTTAACACAGCTCATGAATCACACACTCACTGATCTTCCAGTAATGGAGTTAACAATTTTATTCACAGTTTTTCATCCATTAGAAGGCTCAAGAAATGAGGAAAGAGCTGGGAATCTCTTGTTTGTGAAGTCTCCCTCAGCACCCATCATCATCATCATCTCAGCAATCCCTCCCACCTTCTCCACTAAGACTGCAAGGCAAGACAGGATCTCCCACCCCACTGCACAGACCCTCTGCCCACAGGGACAGAATATAATCTGTAATTTCTTAAACTGAGGTGATCTCGAGGACCAAACTCATGCCAGTGAGGTGTTTGACATATGGAGACTCCACACAGGCCATTAATACCTCTGACAGTGCCATTCACACCCCTCAGTCAAGGCAAGAGCTCTGTTGTGACACACCTGTGTCACAGTGGCTGCAGTGCCAGGACAGACTGCAGGCAAAGGAGCAGGGGTGCAGAGAAATTCCTTTCAGAATTCCAACAAAGCAGGGAAAAGGCAAATCTGAGGATATAACCAGAGGCCCTGTCCAGCTCTCTCACCACTAACAGCTGGTTTTCATCCCTAAAGGACTATTGATCCTTTCTTAGGAGTGTGCAAACTCCAGGCACTGAGGACACCTGCCACTGGCACACAGCAGGATGTTGGCATGGCAATGCCTTCTGCTCCCAGTTTTAAGTCGTCCTAGAAACCACAGCAAATCAATCCTGTCATCCACAGGGAAGGGGAGGTGTTAGTTGTCAGATCTGATGGATGATGTGCCCTGGGAGCCCATCTCACCACAGGCACTCTGTGGTGGGAACAGCCCTTTGACTCCTAAATGTCCTTGGCGAAGTGAGGTATCTGGGCACGTTTCCCACCCGCAGGACCACTGATCCCTCTAGGATGGTTTGTTGGAGACGTGTCATCGCCAGCAACTGTGCAACATCTGACCACTCAGATGACAAAAGACAGATCTCCAGAATGAACAGAGCAGGATTAAGCCAAGTGGTAAATGGATTCCAGGGCTGTTCCAGGATCTGTGCTGACGAGGGAAGCCAGGGCCAGGTACCCAACCCAGAGCTCATACAGTGAGGTTATCACTTCCCTCTTTTCTTCAAATCCCTAAATAGCACCCAAACATCACTTGGGCCATGTTAGAGAGATTAGAAGAGTCTCTCCCATCCCTTGCAAAGCCTGAAATAGAAGCCCTGCCAGTCCATATCCGAAGCATCAAGCATAGGATGTTGACATTTAGCAGTAGGGAAAATTACCCAAACAATGAACCCTCTCAGGTCTCTCTTCTCCCCTCCCTTTCCTCAGACCCCAAAAATGTTCATAAATTGAAGTGGGGGAAAAAAAAACAAACAACCTAATCCAAACTCCAACGACCCAAACCCAACCTTCTGTGGAGATAAAATGTCAAGGAGAATGAGTCAGGCTCTGTTAACCAACAAGGATCATGGGTCCTGCAGACAGGGATGATTCACCAAGGCAGCAAGAACTGCAAGGTAGAAGAGACCAAAAAGAGGATGCAGAACCAAAGTTGTATCAAAGAAGAGAAGGAAATAATAAATTAAATGGTTCCATGTTGCAAGACACCTTGCTCTTTATCAAACATCAATCAACTGACCTAAGATGACTCACTTGATAATGGTGAGATTATTTGCTGTGTGCTTTGTCCAGACTTTCTTTATGAGAAGGAGAGCCAACAGTCTGTAAGACTTCCACCCATCCCCATTTCCTGCTCCTCTCTCTCTTCTCTCCCTTTCTGAGATGCTCACTCACTGAGAGCCTCATCTCCCTGTTGCTTCTGCTTCCACTGCTCCTTTCCCCAACCCATTCCCTTTAAATTTGGCGGTGTTCTGTGACTCTGTGTTCCCTATAAAAGATGTCTTCCAGGAGATGAGAAAAGCAGGGCCTATTTAGGAGCACAGCATGCCATGGGGAGGCCCTCCTGGATGCCACTGGCACAGAAAGTACATTGTCACAAGAGATGGAGAGGAGAATATGAGGCTCAGGTGCCTGGGGTGAATTCTGCCAGCCAGAATGCTCTCCTGCTAGTCCTCCATTCCTCCTTCCTCTTCAGCTGCTCCTCTCACCCTCCTTTTATCTAATAATCATAAAAATTCAAACAGAAAATACTTGCCCTGAAAAAAAACCTAAACACACACAAAAAAAAAAAGAGAGGAAAAAAAAAAGTCCTCCTTCTGCTCTTCACAATGAGAGCTGTAAAACTTTTTCTGCTTGGAAAATTCTCCTGGTCAGTTTTTCCTACTGTTTAATCCCTGCTTTGAGTTACACAGAATGAGTAAACACATTTTATAAGGTTCTAATTCATACCTAACCCATACAGTTTATGGCTTAACATAGTAAAATACACACACACACAGACACACATGCAGTTTTTATACACATACACATATATACACAGAACCACTGACACATATGGATAAAGCAGCCTTGGTCCCACTCCTGGAGCCTCCCAGCAGCATGTCTGATCTCTCCAGCATGTGCTGTGCCTTGAAAACAGCCTGGGGTGCTGAGGTGTTTGTTAGGTGGCCTGGGGAGCAGTTTCCACCCTAGATTCCTGCAACCTCCTTTGTAATAAATGATTATTCAGACTTGTTCAGAGAACAGTGGGATGCAGCTCTCCATCCTTGGAGGACTGAAGAATGCCACCACATGGTATCCCAGGAACAAGTTTTGCCCACTCTGCCCAGCAAGCAGAGGGGTGAAAGCCATGGCAGGGAGCAGCCAAGGCTGGGCTGGAGGAGCTGCAGGGGACTGGGATGGATGTGGCCTTGGCCAGGTGCCAGGCAGGCATCATAGAATCATGGAATCATCAGGATTGGAAAACAATTCCAAGATCACTGAATCCAAGCTTTGACCAATCCCCACCTTGTCAACTGGGCCAGAGGACTGAGTGCCACTGAGCAGGCACCGTTACATGCTTGTTTTTCCTCTTCTTCATTCCTTCTGCCCATTGCTGCTGTTTCAGTTTTCCAAGTGCAGTGACCAGCTTGAAGACTCAGTCTCTTAATTCTGGGAGCTTTTTAGACACACTGTTCCTTCATGGGGGTGGAAAAGCACTCCAGGTGATCAATGTGGGCTCATGGGCACCATTCGAGGCCATCCTGGCCACTTCTGTGATAACTCATCACTGGAAGGCATGGATAGAACCATGGCTCAAGGTAGCAGTTGTTTCCAGCAACCCAAAATGTGAGAGGTGGACTTCAGGTCCTATCATGCTATTTTCATTTTCCTCCTCCTGCCCCCAAGAAAATAAACCAAGTGTTTATTTCCTGAATGTGCTGGTCTGAGAAAGGGCAAAGCTTTCCTGCAGGAGCCAGGTGGCTGGAAAGGGGAGGCAGAGGCAAATATTTGCCAAATTTGTCAATGAGCTCTTATTCCATTTTTCTTATTGATATTTATTTAGACATAATATGAGAGAAACCTGCTCAGACCACAGCAATGTGGGTGATTCCACTGTTATTCTCCTTGTGCCAGCTACTGAAAGGGAGGGAGGGAGGGAAGGAAAAGCAGAAAAGTGAAAGAGTGTCAGGGAGTTTGCAGACAATTTTGAGAGAGTCATGGGCTTAGCAGGAGATGAGATGCCTGCAGAAAGTCAATGCTTCCATAGACATGTGATGGGCAAAGAGGCTGGACAGCCCAGCCTTCCTTGCTGATATTCAAGGCACAGGGGTAGTTTTGAGAGAGAAATTTATGTCATTGCAGAGCCCTCTTTTTTTTTTTTTTTTATTTTTTCTTTTTCTTCTTTTAATGAGATGAAGACAAGGAGAATAAACTGCAACCTCAGGTTTAGTAAATTGTGTAAGATGAGCCTGATGCATTTCTTCAGTGAGACAGTTCATTCCCCAGCCAGGAGAACTGTGGTACAATCTAATTTATCTGGGTATCCAGAGGCACCGTGATGCGACACAGGTAATTATTAGGTAGAGCCTGAAAAGATGGGAATTAGCAGAATTATACAGCAGGCAAGGGACTGAATACAGACAGATGAAAACAGGCAATGCTGAGAAGAGAGTGATGGGAGCTGAGTTATCACTACCAGAGCTCCTCAATTATCAGCCTTGTAATCAATCTTGTTTCTCACTGGAAATGCAGCAGTGGTTTTAGCACCGATGAAGTGGTCCATTATTAGGGCCCCAGAGGATCAGTCAAAAGAAATTAAAAAAAAAAACAAACCAAAAACTTGAAGGCTATAGCAATGAAATTGAATGAATTTTAATATTTTAAAAATGCAAATTAGGTTAAAGATGGTCATAAAATAGTTCTTTTGTTAGCAGACGGAAACAAAGGAGGAGAAGGTGGAATACCTGGATGCACTGGCTGGTTCCAGCAAAACCACATGGGAATTGGAGAAAAGGAAAGGAAGTTCTTGGATCTTTTTAAAAGGATCTTCCAGGTGAAATGAGGAAGAATCAAATCCTTTGACAGCAAAAGGCTGGATGTGGTGGCCCCCCACCTGCCTCACCAGAAAACCACAGAGTCTCCAGTTCAAGCTCTTCAAAGCAGGACCAAATGTGGAGACAAGGCACGGCTGCTCGGGGCTGGATTTTGGAAAGTTTGGGGACTCATCCATGAGCCACATGGCTGATGTTTAAACCACCACTCTTCAGGAGCTGAAATCCCACGGGAGGAAAGTCCAGGGCACCACGGGGTGACCAAACTGGCTGGAGGAGACAGCTGGGAGCATGTCCCCTGTTGCCCTCCACTGGATAGCAGGAGAATGTCACAGTGCTGTGTCGTGTCTGGGGACAGCACATCCCCCCAGCATCTCCTCTTTCAGCTGGGTTTGTGCTCTGGGAACACAGCAGCTGAACTCGAGCTCTGTTTTTGCTCTGGCTGTGTCTCGTGTAGCAACAGCTGGGGGACATAGGTTTGCTCAAACCACAGCCAGACGATTGGAAATAAAAACGATATTCATATATTAATTAACATCTGGTTACTCGTCTAATTACATGATACAATGTGCATGAGCTTTTTGTTCCCTCCATATTTTATGCATTGGATGAAAACTAAACAAATGTTGCAAAAGCAACACTGCAGAAGCAAAAAACAAACAGTATTCAAGTCTGTACTTACACCACTTACTGACCCATCAGTTTAATTAATATGCAAAGGAGGGCATGACTAAATCATGACCACGAAGATGGTGGTGACACTGAACTGGAATTAACATCCAGCCTGCTCCAACCTGGCCATTTTCCACTCCCTTTGCATGTATTCCTTATAAAAAATAAGCAACAATTTGTTAAACTGAGCACCTCAGGGCCTGATTTAGCAAATTATTACTTAACCATTTTCAAAAGCTACTTTTAATGAAAACAGCCCCTAAAAACATGGCTGTAAAGCACTATCCCAAAGAAAAGGAGCTGATGTCACCCTGCTTGTGCAAACCATCCAACAGTGACTGGTGCTTTCTGCCAACTCTTTTTTTTTTTTTTTTCCACATTTTGGGGATAGAAAAAGAAGAGAAGGAGGGAAGAAAAGGCAGATTAACTAACAGAAGTCATCACTCAGGTTGCCTGGTGGTAACACATCATCCTGCCCATGTGGCTGTCCCTGTGCAGCCTGCAGGGATGGGTGACAGGACAGCTGGTGGCTCCCAGGGAGCTGATGGGGACAGTGTGCATCTGCAGGAGGATGTGGTGGGCAGGGAAGAGAAAAGCTGAACACTGCTCAGGGTGGGGTGTTTTGAGACAGGGGCATTGAGAGAGAAGGCAGAGAGGAGAGCAGATCTGCTCTTCCTGCCCCACAACCTGGGGAAAATAAATGCCCAATGCATTCTGCCCCACTGAGGAACCCAAACAGGCTTTGAACATGATTAGCCACTCTCTCAAAAAGGTTGCAGGCTCCATTAAAAACAGCAACAACAGAACTCCCAACCCTAGGCTCACAGACTCCTTTCTGAGCCCAAGAGCAAAAATGGAGTGACAGGAGCCTTGGGGCTCACAGGGTATTGGGAAGGAGCTGGCACAGAAGCTGGACCCCTCAGCACTCAGCAGGGCTCATCCTGCTCGAGTACCAGGCCAAAATCAGGCTCTGTTTGATGCTGATGCCATGGAGGGAACATAAAACAACTGCTGGTGCCCATGCTGGGAACTTCTTTCCAGCACAGCAGGTATCTTTGGGTGCCACTGGGATGTGAGCAGACGTGTGGGACGTGAGCTCTGATGGGTTAATGCCACCACCAGCACCTGGTGCCACCCTCTGCTAGAGGGACCAGGGGCAGAGAGAGTTCCTGTCCTCATTCCAGTCACTCATCCTGCCCCAAAGGCAGCCAGGTGTGATCCAGCCCACCTGGCTCACCTCACTGCAGCCCCTCTGTGAAGGTGACCCAGCAGGATGCAATATTGAAATTCCTACTTTATGGTCAGCCTCCCATAACCCCACAGAGATGTTTCCATCCCTTCCTGCACCTCTGCACGAGGGCCAGATCCATGCTCAGCTGTCTGGGATGGGGATCCCCAGAGGACACTCCCTGAGCTGAGCAGGTAGTGTGGCCTCAGCCCACTGCCTGAGGACCTTCCCCATGCTCAGCTGCCACAACACTGCCAAACTTCAACTGCTTGGGCTCAAATTTTCCACACTGGGTATCTGCCTCTGGCTGATTTTTTTTCTCTTTTTTTTTTTTTTTTTTTGGAAAGTTTCAGATTAAAAGAAGTCCAACCAATTCCAGCAAGGCAGCTGGGAGAAAACATAATTTTTTTCATGCTATGAAAAAAAAAAGGTGAAAAACTAAAACCAACTTACACCTTTTGTTATGAAGCCACAGTGTTTAAAGATGTGGCCCTGAAGGGGCTCCAAGAAAGTTGGAGAAGGACTTGTGACAAGGGCCTGGATTGACAGGATGCTGGGAATGGCTTCAAACTGCCAGCAGGCAGGGTTAGATGGGATATTGGAAGAAACCAATATCTTTGTTGTGAGGGTGGTGAGGCCTTGGCATAGGTTGCTTAGAGAAGCTGCAGCTACCCCATCCCTGGAAGTGTCCAAGGCCAGGTTGGATGTGGCTTGGAGCAACCTGGGACAGTGGAAGGTGTCCCTGCCTGTGGCAGGGGGGTGGAGGACCATCAGATGACACCCCACAGTCCCACGGGCCACCCACTTAAGAGTTTGAGACCCAAATCACAGACAGCATAACCCAGCAGCACATCTGCAGAGCCACGTGCACACTGCCCCATGAGAGCTGCCAGCCACAGGGTCAGGGCCACCACACTGGCCCGTGGGCACCAGCTGGGTTGGAAAGCCCAGGCAAAGAGCAAGGCTCAAGTCAACTCTTCTCTCCAGGGCTGTAGGCTTCAACTCTTCCTTTCCTAAACAGGAATCACAAGAGTTCCCTGTCCCAGAGATGGGTGCTCAGAAAAATAAGAAATCACAAGAGATTAAATACTGATGGAACAATACCTCAGAGCAAGAAGTCAGAAATTCATCTGCTGGAGTATCCCACTTCCCTCACTCAGAGCCTTGGTGCCACCTAGAACCAAGTGAGGCTTACACCTCACTCCCTAACCTGGGGCACTTGGTGAGTAAGAGCTTGTTCTTTATTTGTGTCTGCTCTGTGGTCTTCAGGACAGCTTCAGTCTTCAGGGCTCCTAGCCTCTGCTCCCTCACCAGCATCAGGAAATGTGCCAGGAGGAAGGCACGGAGAGCAATCCAGAGGAGACAACTGTCATGTGAAACTATGGCACGAGTGGCGCAACCGGTTGCATGTCAGGGGGCTTGGGAAGGGGTGGTGGGAGCTGGCAGGGTGGGCAGCTGCTCAAAGGAAACCACAGAGGACTGACCAAGCACTTGGAAGATTCCACGCATACCTCCCAGATATGCCGGCGGTTACAAAATCCCTGCCCGGATGGGGTGGCGGCATGCCCTTCAGGGGAAAAAAAAAAAAGAAAAGGAAAAAAAGGAAAAAACAAAACCCCAACCGACCGTTCATGGGGCAGACAGAGGGCTGCAAGTCCTCTGCTTTCATGAGACACCGCAGGCATCAAGACATTGCTGGCCTGGAATTTGGGCTATGCTTGCGGTCAGGTCCGTGAGGCGACTCGAAAGGTTCGGTCCCATTAAGCAACATTACATGATAATGCAGCAGCACTCTCAGGCTGAGGGAGAAGGAAAACAAAACAGATGACTCTGGATGGAAAGGCATTGCTGTAAACCTGGGAGGGAGAAGAAAATTCCTTTGGATACTCTTTTTGGCTGGTTGTGTCCTTTCCTCCCAGCTCCCACCTCTCTCTTCCTTTCCCCCCTCCTCCTCTTGGAGGATTGGTGACAGCAAGGGGTTTTATTTTTTTACTAGAATTTCCATATTAAATGAAAAGGAAGAGTGTGAAAGGCCATGCAGAGTGGTGGCAGCTAGACAGTGGAATCTGCAACTGAAGGGTGGAGTTGGAGCACTGGAGAGGTGCCGGTTATTTATAGGGTATGAGAGAACACAAAAAATGTCTGGCCCCTTTAAGGCCCCTTAATCCAAACAACCAATGGAAAGGAAAAAAAAAAAAAAGGAAAAAAAAAAGAGACAAAAATAAAGAAAAAAAAAAAAGGAAAGAAAAAAAAATTAGGAGAAAAGGCATCTCTGTACCAGACTGTAAAGTGTGAAGGAGGACTAGGGGATGGACTGGCACGGTCCTGCCCCATCCCTCCAGCCAGACCTGTGCCCATGGCAGGGCAGCATCTGCTGCAACAGCGGGACCAGCATCAGGGCACAGAGCCCTGTGCTCCTGAGGCAGCCCCAAGACACAGCTGCCTCGAGGGTGGGACGTGGCAGCTGTTTAATCCGTGAGACAGCAGCGCTGGAGCGGACGCGGAGATGATGTTCAAGAAACATCAAAGGGGACAAGTTGAGAATGTCGGGAATACGGCCTGGAAATTCCCTTTCTTCCAACTCCATTCACGGAGCAACCAGGGATCTTTGCACTCTGACCCCAGAGTAAGATTCATGACCTCACTCATTTTGGGATCTATAAATGGGGGAATCACCTGTAAGGCCTCCTCGTGTCCAGGTATTTCGGTGTAGATGTGGATGCCCTGGGAAAGCTGCTGGTTGGACCCTTGTCATGGCTGGTCTAAGCAGGGTTATTTGGCTCCAGGCCTGGAAGACCATGACTTCCAGCTCTTTCCTAGAATTCCTGATAGTTTGTAGGCCAGCTGCCTTTCCTCTAGAAGATGTCTTTCCTGAAGAGGAGTGAGAGGAACCTTGGTGCAAAGAGGTGCCACACAAACCACGGTAGTTTTGTGCTCTTAATAAAACTCTTTTTTGTCTCTTTCCAAAAGAAATACATGAGGTTATGCCTATTTGTTCTAAGGAGGCATGAGGGAATTGTGAAGAGGTCCTGGAGGACACTCAGCAGTTGGGTGATTTAGTGTCCAACAAAGTGGGTAAGTCATCAGCTTCAATTAATATACACCTGGAACCAGGAAAACTGAAGACAGACAATGCTGTGGATAGAAAGGGGTCAGGAGAGAGATTCAAAAGCTCGAGCAGATGACAGTGACACTAAATCCTCAGGTCTTTTCACAAGCCCTGCTCTTATTCCCTAGGATCCTGTTGAACCCATGAGCCTCCACTAATAGGTTTCATTCTCCTCTGCCAGGATCAAATAACAAATGTCAGATCTCATATGGGAATCACTAACAACATAAAAATGAGATTTATATGGAAAAACGAAGTTCAAAAGAATAGTTACAAACCCCAGAAAGGTTTTGTTTGTACCCAAGCACACACAAATAAAATCAAAGTCAAAACAGTGCTGTTCAGAATTGAGATCACCATCACCCGTGACCTTTTCCCACCATCACTGTGACTCTGAATGCTGGACACTGGCTACAAATTAATTTGCTGAAACTGAGGAAAATGCTTCCCTGATGTGTAAATACGAAAAGGCTGAACATGCATTAGGTAATTTCAAACTTCCTTTAACTGTATGCTAATACTCCCTTTAGCTCCAGGAGCTCCAGTCCTCTAGATCTGCTGCCAACCTTCCAACATTGTGAGAAGGATGATATAAAAGTCCTCAACTGCCAGCAGACAATGCTCGTTGAGCTCTTCTGGTGACCACAGAAATGCCTAAAGCATTGGAGATCTGGAACACGTGGAGGCACGGAGAGGTGAAAAGACTTGGTCATGGTGGGGCCTGGACAAGAGGGGTCTCAACACAGCTCCTCTGACGTCAGTGCCCCAAGGAGGCTGGACTGACATCAAGGAGAGCAGTGAGGAAGAGGAGCGCTGAGCCTCTTCCTGCTGGTCACAAGGCCAGTCCAGGAAACTCGGACCTCAGAGTCCTCCTGCTCTGGACTTCAGCCACTGGCTCCTCCAGCTTGGACAATCTGTCAGCACACCTCAACCCCTGAGAACCTGAGCCAAGGCCCTCAAAGGGGAGCAAAGGAAGGATGGGAGACAGAGTCCAAAAGTGTCTTTCCGCCCTAAAGGTGCGCCCTTTGGAAGAGGCTCAGTCCCACACGCCCTGCCTGGGGACAGCCTGCCAGTGGCTGCTTGATATGTGGAGTGAATGAAAGTTACCCCCACACAATGATGTTCCAGAACCTTTCAGCACCAACTTGTCTTTTGCTTTATCTTATTTTTTTTTTTTTAAACGCAGACTCTTGGGAAAGTAACTCAGCAGAGCAAAGACAGAATAGAATTGTCTTTTTTTTTTTGGCTTCCAATGCAAGAATGCAAAGCATTGTCTCCCTGGGAGGAGAATTAAGTATGGGCAAGTGTTTTGGCAAGAGAGTCACAAAGGAGAATGGAAGGCGAGGATGAAGCGGGGGAAGAGGAAGGGAGGGAGAGCTGGGGGTCAGATGGATGGTTTCGTCTTTTATAAATCTTGGATGGGGAAGAGGCACACAGATGGCTTTGTGTTTTAAAATGATTCTAATAAATCAACTCCATAATCAAAATGCCCTTGTCTCTCTTTTTTCTCCTCCTCTTCCATGGATCACAGCTGAGCAGTGAGGCTGGAGCAGGAGTCTGGTGGGAGGGAATGGCAAGGACTGGAGGTGAAGCCCAGCTGTGGCGAGGGAGTGTGCAACCCCCTGTGCACGTGTGAGCCACCACAGCACTGGCCATGTCACCTCTGAGTGAGTAAAGGACATGAGCAGGAGAAGGAATGAGCACAGGGGGCTCTTCAGCCAGCAAGGGTGGGCATCCTGGCAGGATCCTGGACCTTTCTAAGGAGGAATGTGCCCATACGTGTAGGAAGAAGGTCTGAGTGTGAGTGTGAGTCTGTAGCTATCCACAAAGAGAGGAGCTGCCCTGATGGTGGGGGAAGGGGTGGGAAAAGGCAGGGTCTTGTCTCTCCCAGGCGGGAGCAGACGTGCCGGGGAGGAATGCTGCATCTCCGTTCCAGTGCTCCGACTTGGCTGTGAGGAAGGTGCAGCCTCTCCTCCTCCAGCAAGAGCCACTGGGCCTGGCCTGCGGGGGGAGCGGAGGCTCCTGCAGTTTGGGTTTTCCATTTGGAGCTCCACGTGGCACAAACTCCCATCGGTTTCCTTGCCAGAGGGAGCCAGGTGGAGAGAACAATAAAAAGCAGAAGGCGCGGGGCGGGGCGGGATGGTCCAGAGCGGATGCAGAGGATGGAATTAATCAGCTGTCCGGGAGGAATATTAGAGCTCTTCGGCTTGTCGTCAACGCCTTCTCCTCCTTCCCAAAGACAGACACAATGAGAGACCAAGGAACATTTCCTATTGTTACGGGGGATTTGTCCACAAGGTCCAGCCCCATGTGGAAGTCATTACTGGCTGGGAGTGGTAGGTATCCGCACAGAACATGCAGCGAGATGGGGTGGGGGAGGGCAACCGGGAAAAACTAGAGAGACCAGGGAACATGTGTCCCTGCCTAACTGATTTAAGCATCTCCAGGGAGGTGGTCACCACAGCAGCCCGGCTCCAAGTCCAGGGATCACTGTGGGCTGAGGTACAAAGTGTTTTGCTTTGTGTCACCCCTTGGGCTGAGCCAAAGTCCTGAGTGCTCCTGCGAGAAGCCGTCACCAGGAATGGATCATGAATTTCACTGCTGCTACCGAACGGGGAAAAGAGGGACAGTTACATCAAGGTTTTCTTTTCCCTTCTCTGACCCTCCCTAGACAGAACACCAGAGTGGCTGCAGCAGCAGCTGTACAAAGCACGAGGTGAAGAGCTGACCACTGCCCACCTGCACGTCCTCCTGCTCCAGCGGAACTTGGCCTTCTGCATTATACATGGAAGAACGTAATTATCCATGGGTGAGAGCCCAGGAATGAGTGATCAGAGAGAGTCAACACCTCTGTGCTCCCAGGGGAAGGCAGATCCTTTTAGACAAATTACATCTAAGATCATTTTTTTCCCATTAAATCATATTTAAGACAGCAGCATCTCCAGGAGCAGTGATGTCACCATCCCCAGGACAGCTGGAGGAAAGGGGCACCTCTGAAATCCATGGGAAATTTGCATCCCAACTCATTTGCTGCCATGTCTCAGCCTCCCTGCTCCTGACCTGTTGGGTGCTGAAGGGGACTGAGTTGAGCAGAGGTTGCTGTAGGTAAAACAGTCCTGTGTACAACAGAGCTGACCTCCCCAAATTCTCTCATGTTTTGCCAAGCTGTGAAGGAGCAGATAGAAACAAAGTCAGTCGTATATTAGGGTAAAAAATGATTGTATGAAGCCTGCTTGGGCCATTTGGTCTGACAGGAACCATCTGATGCACAGGAAAGAGAACTGAGGGACAAAGAAGGGCAGGCACACAGCCCAGGGCTCCATGGGGACACAGTCTATGGGACAAACAGGGTCTGCTGGGGTTTTCAGAAGGTTCCAGACACAACTGCCACACTTAGAGATGGGTACATGGGCCTGTCTCAAACCACACCTCCCCAACAGCCCTGGGGGAACAGGAGAGCACAGCTGTGGGGGGACAGGAGGAGCAAGGACTCTCAGCCACCTCGACATGCTGCAGGACATCCTGGACAGCTGCCCCAGCAACAGCCTCCTGTGCAGCACAGATCAGGCAGACTTCACCAACCTCCTGCCCTCCTGCTCCAGCCCAGCCCCACCACACCTCATTTCTTGCCTTCATCAAAGTTGCTGCCCACAGGAGCCCTCACCAAGCCGAACATGGTGACATGATGCTGTGCTGTTCCTCTTTAAAAAGTAAAACAAAATAAAATAAAAATCCTTGCTATACTTCTGTGGAAATTATCAGCGGGAATCTCAGGATGCTCAGCTCATTTATCTCCAAGGAATTTCACCTCAAGTGAGCAGGATGTCCCTCCCCACAGGACAGCATTCAGTTGGGTACTTTTACCAGCATGAACAGTGCAGCTTTCCCTTGTAAATGGTGTGAACATTCTCCTTAATTTATGTCTACAAGAACTCATTTTTGCCAACATTTATGCATCATAACACATTGCCCTCATCCTGCAAAATCTCAACACGGGCACAGCTTTGTGCGTGCCTGAGATCTTCCTGCTTCCAATGAGTTTTTCAGCAGCAGCTTGCTGAAGAGGCTGAGGCTGTACTTACATTTTATGGATCTGGAAAAATTATTACATAGCACTAGGGTTCAAACAGGAGTCCCCAGATCCATCAGATGTTTGACTTGCGTGGTACATGCAGTCTAAAATGGAAACGGGATGGGAAACACAATAAAATGTAATAAAAATGTCTATAAACATTTCAGGTTATTGAAAAGAATCTCTCTTTGTAAGTTCCCTAACTTTTGAAATCATGAACATGTATTCTCACAAAGCTAGACTGAGAAGTAGCTCATATTTATTTTAAATTTGCATTGTTCCAATTACACCTACAGAATGCACGTGACATTTACATGTATAAAGTACATTACTTCACTGTAAAATATATTTTTATGTAATTTAAATTAAATTTAAAATTAAAATAATCTGAAACTAAATGTATTTTTTTTGCCATATGTTTTTAGGGGACATGCCATCCTCATCCTGTACGACCAAAGAATATAAAAATAAAGCTAAATATCGAACTCACAAAGCTCTCTTTCTCTTTTAGATTTTTTTTTCTCTCTTCTTAAGCACCAGCTGGATTTTTAGACAACCTTTTTAACACCATATGCACACTCTCCACCGTGGTACTGAAGAGGAGATGAGCATGGTGTGGATCTTGTCTGTCCAGAGGGGGAGGCCCATCACCCCCTCCAGGAAAACGGCTGTGATGGCTCAGCTGCACAAAGCCACCCCCTGTGACAGCAAAGAGGTCACGGCCACCATGGGGAAGGCAGACACGGAGCCCCCACTGCCACCAGCCCACCCCAGGGCTTCTCCTGAGCAGCCCCTTGGCAGCACCAACCACCCTTCTGCCACCTCCCTTCCCGCTCTGCCCCCACCCCCAGCTCTCCTTCCCTCTCTCTCTCTTTCACTCTCCCACCACAGCTGGTTAAAATTATGCTGGAATTTTGTTTTTCTGTCAAGTGAATTTGGACCTGGTAAATCCCTCCCAGCCATTCCAGTGGCCTCCCAGCAAACATCCAGGCTGGATGTGATGCACATGATTTAAGAAAGGTGCTGCTGAAGCTGTTTCCCAGCACGTTCACAACATGGGGCTGGGGGCAGCCAAGAGGGGCTCGCAGACACCCACGGGGGGATGTCAGGGGGTCCACATGAGGACTGGGCAGGAGAAGGAGGAGAAGTCTGAAGGCATGGCCTGTCAGCTGGAGCAGCTCACCTCGCAAAGGTGACGCAAAACGATAACAACAAAAATTACAGCGAAAGAACGCAAAAACATCTCAGGCCTGGAGAAACCCCAGCCCTTTTGTCAGGAGAGATCACAGGAGCCAACACAAAAACCCTTGTGTGAGGGAAACCAACAGGGAGCTGTGGCACAGGAGAAGGACACTGGCTCGTCCTTGGCTAAGCCAGGGGAGATGGTTACAACACATGACAATAAACCAAGGCTCCAGGCACGTACCTGCACACCAGTGCTCCTGCCTGGCTCGTGGGGGCTCCCAGCTTACACCTGGGGGGCCACCAGTTCTCAGTGGTGCTTGAGTCACCTCTGCCTTGGGCTGGCACAGCTCAGCTCAGGGGAGCTCTGAGTACCTGGGCTGGGGAGGTGGGACCTGGCAGGGACGAGGCCATGGCCAAGCCCGAGAGCCTCCCCTGCTCTGCAGCTTTGGTGGGGAACTCAGGCAATCCCAAAACTGGTGTTCCACCTCCAGCATCATCCCCAAGGAACTCCAGGATCTCCCAAGAGACCAGACAGCAGTTACGAGAAGGACTAGTTAGGAATTTGAGGTCAAAACCAACTGTACACCAAAAGAAGTCCTTCTATTAAAAGTAATAGGTTTAGAAAAGGACATACAGGTCAAAGAAATTTTGGCTTGGGGGAAACAAAGTGAGGCAGTCCCTCTGGTACCATTGAAACTGCCCCATCATTACATTTTTGGAATGGAACAATGCTATTCCAACTTTCAAAATTACTTTTTTAAAGACAATCACCAATGGTTAAAAATACCAAGTTTTTAAAAGGTCAGGAAGAGAAAAAACTTTTCACTTTTGCCCAACAAAACCTCTAAATTAGCCCTAAGTGGGTTTTATGAGTAGACAAGGATGGGAGGTAGGGGCTGTAAAGGGCAGATTTTATTTAATGGAATATTTCGAGTTATTTTAGAAGGCAAGAAGGGTAACTGTTCCTTTTGGTCATAATTAAATACATGCATGTTGTGCTTATATATACATGTGTATATATCCATAAACACCTTTTTCCAGACTCAACATCCAGGCCCTCCCCAGGTTTAATTAATACTTGGGCATGTAGACACGATCCCTGTCCTGGACAGTTCCTGATCCCAAAAGAACAAACCAAAGGATCTAAGAAGCAAAGCAGCAGCCTCAACCCCCTCAAAAGGCTCAGCAGCAAACCTGCAAGCAGAATCCAAGGAGCTCTGGGTATCACTCAGTGCATTATGCTCTTGGCCAAGTGCGTGGAGGAAAAGCTATTTATAAGGTGATGACTGAACAGCTGAACATGGGCTGGGTTGGATGTGAGCGTGGCAGAGAGGAGAGAGATGGGCTGTGCATGTGTGCGTGCCCACAGGCACGTCCATGCCCACCTCCCGCACGGGCCAGCAACCACCTCTGAAATCACCCAGAGGAGGTGTAAAGAAAAGAAAGAAAATCAAAGGCTGAACTTGGTACTAGTCCATATTCCACCTCCCCTCACCCCAAACACAGCAATAAAAATGGTAAATTAACTTTAAGGTATTTTTCTTTTTCCTCGTAGTCTTCTTTAAGATGATATGAGAATGTTTTATATATAATCTAGGTTTATGGGTTTTGTTTGTTTCTCAGTTAAATGCAGGGTTATGAAAGAAAAAGAAGTCGTGTTTTGGTCATAAATAGAAAACACGTAAACAGAAAATCATTTGGATATTAATATTGCACGCCTGACACCTGCATTTTTACATATATATAAATATGTATTCACACACACAAAAAAGATATAGAACCAAACCCCAGGCTTATACATCATGTTTATACACTACATCTAAGTGTACTTATAGTGAATTCACCTACTGACTTTTTTTGGTGCTTGAAAACATGCCAGTAAAAAGCCAAAATGTCAGTAAACACAGTGCATGTCGTCACTGTTTTCCCTCTTCAGGTTGGTTTCCCTGGTGTACAAAGGTCAGCTCCAGCTCCAGCATAAGTTATTGCTGCCTATTTGACTCATAATAACATATCCAAATAATAACCAACACATGCTGGATGCTTTATGGATGAATAATTCCTACCCCAAAGAACTGGCAATTTAAACAGTTTAGGATGCAGCAAAACTGGGAGAAAAGTCGCATTGCCCAGGTTGTGTGTTCAGGGGAAGAGTAAATCCTGTGCTCAAAGAAAGCCTCCAGGCCTGAACCATCTCTGCCAGCACCTCCACATCTGCCCTTGCTGCACC
Source organism: Nicator chloris (assembly GCA_013400495.1). Classification (NCBI taxonomy): domain Eukaryota; kingdom Metazoa; phylum Chordata; class Aves; order Passeriformes; family Pycnonotidae; genus Nicator; species Nicator chloris. The sequence goes on from WAAE01020053.1 coordinate 52,480, forward strand.
CAAGGCAGCAGAAGCACCAGGGACACGTTGATGGTGGACAAACCTCTGCTAAACCCAAGAAACCTCGGGGTGCTTTGCCTTGGCGCGGAGCTGTCGCGCTTTGGGACACCCAGGCGGGCGTAGAGTGACTGCCAACGGATGGGGCACTGCCTTCCCTTTCCAGGATGGGGTCTGGCTGTCACCCAGCCCTGCCCTACAGGACGTGCTCTGGCTGAACACGTGGCTGAGACCCCTGCAGCCTCCACGGTTCCCCGCACGTGAGGAGCACGAGCCCAGTCGCGGGCCATCCCTCCGAGCACATCCACCGCCTTTGCTGCTGGCTCCCTCCCTGACATGTAAATAATGACATACCATTTCCACGGCCCTCCAGCCTATTACTCTGCTCTTTGGACCTTGCCTCCCACCCGAACAGAAAACCTGCGTCCCTGCGTGACCCTCCTGGCGCAGCCAAAGCAAACCAACGTGCTATATTTGTTTTTCGAGCCCTGGCCAGGAACGATTCCCGTAAGGCTCAGCCTGGCTTAATGGAGCTGTGTCTGTGCTCTGCCTCTAAGCCTGCACTTGGCCACAGGGCTGGAGCTGCTTTTGCACTGGCTCAGGCAGGACGCAGCGGGGTTTGCTGAAGGTAACAAAGTGAGAAGCAGTGGCAGAAAGGGGTGGTGGGGCAGCGGGGGAGGAAGGAGACAGGAGACGTGAGGGAAAACAAGGAGGAGGGGCAGACAGAGGGTGCTCCCAAACTTCCCGATGTGTTGTGGCTGTTCCAGACAAGCTTGGCTGGGCAGCAGCTTTTCAGCAAGGAGCAAGCGCAGTGAGGGGATGGTGGGGTTGGATGATCTGTCACCAGGAACTCCTCACCACCTGTGTCACAACACCACACTCATCCCCTCCAGCCTCTTGCTTGACCACAGCAGCCAGGGTGTTTTTCTTGGAGGCAGATGCTGCTCCCCACTTGTTTCATTCACCCCAAAGAGTGACGTCTTTACACAAACACAATGACATAAACCTTGCCCTAAAACAGACACGTGAGATGCTGGGCTTTTTCCCATCACACTAAAGCCCCGTCCTCTGCTCTTGTGAAGCCTCTTGCCACCCCCACGGGTACTTGCTTTATTGCAGAAGTATCTGCAGTACAAAGAGTTCTGGATATCACCAGAGAACCACATTCAGAGCCCCCATATAGTCAGACAGTCCTGCTAGCAGGGCTCAGAGAGACTCATTTTTCCAGCAGACCCTTTTTGCCAGCAGGATTTCCTCAACGGGGGCACCCAGCAGAGGAACAAGCAGGTCTGTCCAACCAAGGATGTTTGCAGCCAGTCGAGTGCATGGCCACAGCCTGCACCCAGGAAGCAGTAAGATGTTAATTAGAGAGGTTCATAGCAAGTTCTGCTAATTCCATCAGAGAAGTGCAAGTGTCCCATACACTGGTGCCTGTGAGGACACCAGGACACTTGTCCACTCCCCATAGTGTGCCCAGACCCTGCACACCAGAGTAGAGCAAAGGTTAAGGCTGTGGAGTCTCCCTCACTGGAGATATTCCAGAACCATTTGGACACAATCCTGTGCCATGTGATCTGGGAAGGCCGTGTGTGAGCAGGGAGGTGGGACCAGATGATCCAATGTGGTCTCTTCCAACGTGACCCACTCTGTGATTCTGTAAAGGAGTTATACCTGGCTCAGCACACAAAACCCAAGTGGTTCCACTGCTGCCAGGCAGGAAAAGCTTTGGGGAGGATGACAACAGCATGGCTATTGCACTCAGATCTCCTGCTTAATGTTGAAATATGTCCAGAGCAAAGCAGGAGAAAGGAGAGGTTGAATCTGCAAAGCTTGGTTTAAGAGCCAGACCAGGAGCTGAGCTCACTCAAAGTTTGGATGTATTCAACTAGAAAAAAAAGATTTGTCTCCTTAGGAAGAGACCAGCCACGAAGTTTGGGCCCAAAACTGAACTTCTACTGAGTTTGTACTGCTGGGTTTTTGTTGGCGCCCATCCTATAAGGAAGCACCCATTGGTGATGGCAAGTGGGTCCTCCACTTCATGCTCAGGACATGGGAGAGTAGCCAAATGCCCTCATCCTGTGGCCAGCATTACTTGGCTTTCTGTGAACAAGGAACCTCTGAGCCCACCAACCTCACCAAGGTCAGATATAACAAGGATGAGACACATCTTCCCCTGAACATCCTCAAAAACAGCAAACAAGTTACCCAGGAAGCCAGCAGAGAAGCACATTTGGGAGGCCAGGGTGTGCCTGCACATCCCAAACTGCTGCAGTCAGGCAGGAGGGGAGAGGAGCACTCCAAGGCCATCTCTCCACAGCAGGGATCCTCTATCCCTGGGGGAAGAGGCAGCTGAACGTTTAATGGTAAATATAAAACATTTAAACATAAATATAGAACCTCTGTCCAATTGAATGACTCAGCTGTGCAAAGGAGCCCCTCACCTCTGGGGATCCTGGGCCTGTGGGATCACAAATCTCTGTTTGTGCTGGGTGTAATTAAGAGCACTGAGTCAAATTCCCAACCACAACCACAGCCACCCATGGGCTGTGGCTATGAGGGAGCCATGGTGACCACAGCAGCATCTCAGAAATGCCACCTCTGGCCACGAGCTCCCCCTGACCCCCATCAGCGTGGGCATCTCCCACGGCCTCACTGTGCACACAGGACATGGGTCTCCAGCTGGGATGTTCTGGCATCTTTCCCCACAGGGACACTCGGTGAGCTGAAATTATGTCCCCACCACTGACACCCTCCCTGGTCCTGCTGCAGGGACAGGGCACAGCTGTGGGGAGGTGGGGTCTGCAGGGCACAGCCTGGACACGATGCCAGAGATGCCAGTCTTGCTTGGAAAGCCTGGATGGGCAGGGCTGCAACTCCACCTCGGCCCTGCAGACCTGCCTAGGGAGGGAGGGAGGGAGGGAGGAAGCGATGGTGACACACCATCCCTTGGGATGGCAGGACAGGGCAAGGCAAGGCAGGGCAGGGCAAGGCAGGGCTAGGCAAGGCAGGGCAGGGCAGGGCGAGGCAAGGTAAGATGAGGCAAGGCAAGGCAGGGCAGGGCGAGGCTGGGCAGGGCGGGGCAGGGCGAGGAACGGGAGGGCAGGGCGGGGCCGGGCAGGGCAGGGCAGGGCGGGGCAGGGCGAGGAACGGGAGGGCAGGGCGGGGCCGGGCAGGGCAGGGCAGGGCGGGGCAGGGCGAGGAACGGGAGGGCAGGGCGGGGCCGGGCAGGGCAGGGCAGGGCGGGGCAGGGCGAGGAACGGGAGGGCAGGGCGGGGCCGGGCAGGGCAGGGCAGGGCGGGGCAGGGCGAGGAACGGGAGGGCAGGGCGGGGCCGGGCAGGGCAGGGCAGGGCGGGGCAGGGCGAGGAACGGGAGGGCAGGGCGGGGCCGGGCAGGGCAGGGCAGGGCGGGGCAGGGCGAGGAACGGGAGGGCAGGGCGGGGCCGGGCAGGGCAGGGCAGGGCGGGGCAGGGCAGGGCGGGGCAGGGCAGGGCGGGGCAAGGCAGGGCAGGGCAAGGGAAGGCAAGGCAGGGCAAGGAGCACACGGTGAATGGCAGGGCCGGGGCTGCCTGAGTGCAGAGCGACCCAGACGGGGCCCCCTCGGCTTCCCGGCCAAGGCAGGACGGAGCAGCCCAGCTGCTCGGGCTTGGCTTCCCCTTGCATGGCAGCTGGGGGGGAGAGCCAAGCACAGGGAGAGACGGGGAGCGTGTGCGTGCACAGGGGGCTGCAAACGCCCTCCCCTCCAACATTCCCGCAGCTTGGGGGAGGAGGGGAAGGAATAAGGAATTAGTAATTAGAAGGTGAAATCAGGACATAAAAGAAGCAGAAAATCATCTCAAAGGGTGCTTTTTCTTTTTAAAGGTTTCACCAAGATTTTTGCTTTTCCCCAGGGTGTCCTTTGCAAATCAGGCCTCACTGCAAAGGCTATTGGATATGACTCTGACGTCAGCAGGGAAAAGGTCCCCAGACTCTCATTAGAAAGGGGAAGAAAAAAAAAGTCTATCCTTCTTCTTTTTTTTTTTTTTTTCCCCCTGACCAATTTAACCTTTTCAGAACAATAAACAGACTGCTTACAGGACGAAACCAAACAAGTAAAAGGTTCGTGTGCTTCGCTGCCTGGGGACAAGAGAAGGCGTTTGGTGGCAAATATCAAGGGCTTGGGCTGGCACTGCAGCTGAGCACCCCCGTGCTCGCCATCCTGGCTGGCTCAGCACCCAGGGGCCCCTGGGCAGCAGCACTGTGCCCACAAAAAGCCTTTAACCATTTGCTAGTCTGGGAACCGAACATTTCACCACCTGAGGCGGAGTGTTGGCATCAGAAAGGAGTCCTGTGAGGCTGTGGGATACAGGGCCAGCTGCCTTGGATGGGGAGAGGGAGCAGCCAGTGGTGCCCAAAGGCAGGGATGGGTTTTGTCCTGACCCTGCTGCTGACACAGCCCCAGTGACAGAAACCAGTGAGCAGGGTGAAAAGCTGCTCTGCCTTGTCCCAACGTGCAGGGACAAACTGAGTGACTGTAACCCCATCTTGCTGAAGTGGCTCCATGGGTGAAGTCCTGCAGCAGCTCCCCAAATGCCCCTTCCAGACTTCCCACCCATTTTGGAGAATGCTTGGATGCCAAGGTTTGCATGGTCCTTGCACACAGGTTCTGTACAGAAGTTTAGGGTTAGCAGCAGCTCCTCATTGGAAAAATAAAGCATCAGTGTTCAGAGCCCTTGGTTGCCGTTTTGGGGGAGGATAGAGGTGTGAACGAGGCCCTAAGGGGCCATGCTGAGCCAGGAACTGTTCCAGCCATAGAGATTGTGCCCAAGTCTCTGGAAAACAAGCATTTAAGTTTTAAGATGGTGAAGGGTCACACCTAAACGAAACAGCCTCTTCCAAATTATAAAGATGAGGCTTGTTGGTGTGCAGTACATGGGACTGTGCTGATGGAGCCTGGGACACCCAGGGTGGGCAGCAGCCCAGGGGGAATATTTGCTCATCCCATGTTATTTTGGGCCTGATTTTCCCAGCCTGGGTGGGCAGATGCTGCTGAGCAGATCTCACAGGGCTTCTCATGAGAATTGGGCTGCTGCCCTACTGCAGGAAGTGGAGGAAAAGTCACCCTGAGGTGGGAAAAAGACACTGTGAGTGGCAGATCCAGCTGATGGAGGGCGTAGCACCAAAGGGCTGGGAAGCTTCTCCAGCCTTCCTGTTCTATCTGGAGTCATGCTGGTCCTCCCAACTCCCCACCCCCTCTATGGGTTTGTTCTCCTGGGGGATTCTGCATGGTTTCCCTCTCCTCTTCCTGGGTGCCCTTGTGCCCTGAGCAGCCCTTCCTTTGGCCCTGCACCTTTTCCCATGCTCTCCATGGAGTGAGGAGACAAATCCCCATCTGGCACAGCAGGGCTCTGCTTTACACCCTGCCCTGCACACCCTAAAGCCACAGCACCCCATCCCACACTCTCTCCCATCCCACTCAAGGAGTTTTCCTTGGTCCCCATCGCACTGTAGGGATGCACAGCTCATCTCCCTGCTGCCAGTGATGGAACCATGCTGGGGCTGGATACCAGTTGCCCCAGTTCAGCTGTGCTGGCGAGAGAGAGGACAGGAGCTTTGGCCAGATCTCCACCCAGCCACGTCCCTGCAGGGTGGGGAGGGAGGAAGCACGGAGGCCGCTCGCTCAGCCTGGATGGCCCCAGGCTTGGCTTGCCTGAGCTGGGGTGGGTGTGCAGACAGGCCTCTTCCCTCTCCCTTTTCCTTTCCATTTTGCACTTCCCTGTCCAGGGCAGTGAACGTGGAGCCCATCAGCCCAGAAAGCTGGGATTGCTTCCCCACACTCCCCTGTTATTCACACTGTGACGTCTGTCCTGTGGCACTGCCACCCACGCTCAGGCAGAAGTCTCAGCCCTTTCCTGAGGTTTGATGGGCATGTGGTGGCCTGGACAATCCCAGGATGGGTTGCAGGGACCTTTCTGGGACAGACAGATGATAAACTCTGTGCAACGGGGCTGGAACCTCAACAGGTTGGGTCCAAGACATTTTCTCGGCTGACATTGAATGCACGAGGGCATGGAGCTCATCAGCAGAGCAGTGGATAGGGAAAGCAGTCCTGTTTTTTTGGGATTAGGATGCAATCTCCTCAATTGCCTGCCCCTGGCACAGTCCCTCCTGCCCTGGCCATGGCTCAGGACTTTCTCAAACCCCACAGAGCATCAAAAGGTGCTGAACCTTGTCAAAGGAGAGGGGGCAGAAAACAACGGGAGATCCCCAGCTTCTTTTGCTCACCTGGTCTCAAGCCTTCACCTTTGCAGACATTCATCTCAGCTTCCCCTGGGCTCCGTTCTCCCCTTTCAGTTCCTCACCCTGGCCAGGCCCCCAGCCCAGCAAGGCCAGCCTGACTCAGACATCACCTTGATTTTACCCCAAGGAGGCTCATGGGGGGGATGCCCACCTGCCAGCACCAAAAGCAGCTTTGTGTTGTACAGGATAATCCTGGGGGGATGGTGATAAAAATCTCCTCATCCCCATGGAAATTGAGCCATGTTCCTCACATACCTCCACTAATTCAATTTTACACTGTGTGAATAGACTTGCCAAACCCTTATTTTTCTTTCTTCTTGAGAAGTCTGCAGCAGAGGGGTACAGCGGGCAGAGAGGAGGGTGGGGGACACGAGGGGGGCATGGGCTCTCTCCTGCCTCCCCTGAACCTGATCTCTGCAGTAAGTGGCCATGCTTGGTCCTCTTCAGGAATGGTTCACTACTCTCCTTTCAAAACATGTGGCTGGATATGAAGCTGAAAAGAAGTCTGGGATAAATATGTAATTTCTTGGAAATACCTGGGGCAGGAGGCACTGGGTTTTGGATTTAGGTGAGTATAAGGGATGAAAGACCTTGAAGAGCAGCCACTGCAGTTCTGCTATCACAGCTTAGCCTGGCGTGGACCACAGCTTGCCTCACCCTTAGTCTCCATCTCCTTCTGAGATGCCCCAGCTGGGACTCCCAGCCCCACCTCACCCTCCTGGTGCCTTCTCCCATGCCAGGACTCCCCCAGCACACATTGGTCCTGCCCTACAAAACCTCATCAGCATTTATCCAGGGCTGCAGACAATCACCATATCAAAGAATCATAGAATGGTTTGGGTTGGAAGGGACCTTAAAGCTCCACTCATTCCCACCTCCCTTCTTGGGACACCTTCCACTGTCCCAGGTTGCTCCAAGCCCCATCCAACCTGGCCTGGGACACTTTCAGGGATGGTGCATCCACAGCTTCTCTGGGCACCCTGTGCCAGGGCCTCCCCACCCTCACAGGGAAGAATTTTTCCAAAGACCTAACCTAACCTCCCCTCTCAGTAAGGACACTTGTGGCTTTGGCACACACCAGTGCTGTGAGTGCTCACTGTGGCAGGGACCTGGATAAGGGCAGTGCTTGGGAGCAAAGACATGCTGCAAAAAGTCCTTATGATCTTCTGGATCTCCTTGAGGGCTCCTTGGGTTTGCATCTGCACTAGCAGATGTTTTTGCACCTGCAACAGCATCTGCAGCCAAATGGCTCTGCAAAACCCTGATGGATCGTGTGACATCTGACACAGCACAGGGTCTGGGTACAAGAAATCCAAAAAGGTGCCTTTACATGGAGATGATCTTCTAAAGCCCATACAAGACCCATTAAGAGAATACAAACAGGGAAACTGCTGGCTCCATGTTCCTGAGTCTGCCAGATTTCCTGGTGGGCAAATAAGTGTACAAGCAAATGCATTCTCACAGGAGATTTGATCTGGAGCCCTGGATCTGGTTCAGCACCAGGGCTGACACTGGAAAGCAGATGGGAAATGGCCTGTTGAGCCATCAGCCTGGAAATCTCAGCCTCTAATTGCAGCTGGGACTCTGAGCAACCTGGTCTAGTGGAAGGTGTCCCTGCCCATGGCTGGAGCTTGGAAAATGTGATCTCTAAGGTCTCTTCCAATCCAAACCATTCCATGATTCTGTGATTCCTCACAAGCCCTTCAGATGGGATTTCCTGCATATAGGGCAGCAAGCACAAGGAGGCAGGTCATTATGGACAGCCAAGATCAGTTTCCAAATGAAGTCTGATTTTGAACCCTTTCAGAGATTTATCCCATATGGAACATGGATTGATCAGTTCTGTTGATGCCAGATGCAACTGTTCAACTTGAACCTGGAAAAACGTGAAGCAAGGGACACAAATTCCAAGACTTGGGTGAAATTACTAATGAGGGTGTGTGAGCTTCTGGAGTTCCCAGTCATCAGAGATGAGAGGCAGGAAGAGGAGGAAATTTGGATTCTAGTAAGTAAATAGAATTATGGAATGGAAGAGGCCTTAGAGATCATCTTGTTCAAACCCCTGCCACTAGACCAGGCTACCCAGAGTCCCATCCAGCCTGGTCTTGAGCACTTCCTGGAATCTGAAGTCCACAGTTTATTGGACATAAACACATAGAAAATATGGAATTCAGTAATGCTTGCAGGATTAAAAGAAAAATAAATATACATACATATATATGAAAAACTTGATAAGATCCAATAGGCACAAAAAGGCTAAACCTGAGGGCGTTTTACATTTTATTATTTTACATATTACTCAAGCTTTGATGTATTTCATACTTCCAAACAGCCTACACTAAGTAGTTGCAATATCTACAGCCTCACATGGCTACTTGAAATGCAAATTAACAACATATTCCAGTCTGATTTAACTTTCACATTCAATAACCCAGGCTTTTTTTTTTTCTTTCTTTCTCTCTGCCCTTTTTTTCTAATTTTGCTGTGAGATTACCCACTAGTTTTCTTTTAAACCTTAAATTACTCTCATGCATTCTCTACATTAGTTCCACACTGAAGCTATTTGTTTGGGATTAGTTATACTTACCTAACTGGAGGGGTGCAGGGAGGATTACTGGGAGTTTGCAGAGGGCTCTGGCAGTGGAAAGCACTATCTAAATGCTAAGTGTTATGAAGTGAGATGAGCTATTTACTGACCCCCACTGGTAATATCCCCCCCTCCAAATTGGACACAGAAATTGAAAGAGCAGAATCCTTTTTTTTTTGAGAGACAAATAGTGACAGAAGGCCAAGGCAAGGTCCACAAATAAAAGAAATCCTGAAACATGACTTAAGGTCAAAAAAGGGCTGGGTTTATCACTGATATGAATGAGCACTGGGACCCAGAGCAGGGCAGGGAGGCTGCAGGGGGGCAGAAGGCAAACCCACACTTTGTGGGATCTCCTCTCCAGCTTTTTCCCCATCATCCATCACACACACCAAGCACCCAAACAGCTCCTCTGGCAACAACCTGCAGCCTGGCTCTTAAACAGAGAGACAGACCGAGCTCCTGTTCTTTACAGAGAGGAGTTTTACTGATGCAACGTGACCTTTTCCTGGGCAGTGGCATCGATTGTTTCATCCTGCAGGTCCCAAGGGAGATGGGGGTCTTGTTGGGAGAGGTTTTGTATGCATACATATGAACAGACAACTCCTGCCTCAGGGAGTTGGACTCAGTGATCCTTATGCATCCCTTCCAACCTGAAATATTCTGTGAAATACTGTCACCATCACAGTTCAGACACAGATGGCAAAAAAAAAAAAAAAACAACAAAAAAACCCCAACCAAACCTAAATCAACCTATGTCTTAAACAAATTTACCACAATGGTATTTATTGAGCTGGGAGGGCTAAGGGGAGCATGGCCTTTTTCCCCATCACAGACCCTGCACCGTGAGCTGAACCCCTCCCAGTCACAGCCTGGAGAATCCAGAGAGAGATGGAGGAATGAGGGAGAAGAGCACAAGGATGAAGAGAAAAATGGCTTGGTGTACACATGGAAGCTTTGGGAGAAAGCTTTGAGAGGACACAACAAGGAGATGGGGACAGTGAGAGGATCTTTGTTGAGGAGCCTGTTGTGGAGGTGATTCATTTGAAAGTGTTGAGAAGAAACTCAGGGATATTAAAGAGTTCAATATCAAAGAGGAAAAGGAATGGACTAACATTAGTGATGTGTTATCACCATTAGTGATGGTTGAGTGATGGAGCTCTGATCAGCCTGGTGAGTTGAAGATCAGGTCATTTCAGGGGAATTGGGCTACACGGTCTGTGAAGATCCCCTACAACTCAAACTATTCTATGATCCTAATGCAGGCTCTGGGGTGGGATTCTTCCACCAGAGAAGAGCCAGTACAAAGCCCCAGGCTCTCCTGTCCTCAATTCCTCAGCTCCTGGCATGAGCAGATGGTGAACAGGCACCAGAGCTCTGACAGTGAGAGCCTCCCTGGGGAGACAGCACTGGGTTGTGTGGGCACCCAGAGGGGTCTGATCGTGTGTGAGGAGACAGGCAAAGTGTGCAGAGGTCTCACACCTCCCAAATGAGCCACTGGAGCATGAGGAGGGTGGGGAAATGGTGTTTGCGATTAGCTGCTGACTAACAGAGGACTATGTGTTCAAAACTTGATCCTTTTTTCCCCATTTTCTTCTCCAGGTAGAACAGCTGGCCAAACAACAGCTATAACCTTTCCTAACCACCCCCATCTCACTGAATATTTCTCCAGAATGAAACTCAGCAGGAAAAAGTCAGCACAGGCACCATGAGTGCATCTTCACAGATGCAGCTCCCACCCCATGGCTGGCCAGGACAGGAAACCCCCACCCATAACCAGAGGAGAAACAGGAGTCATCATCCTCCAGCTCCCACGCTTCACCCACCAGGGACCAACACATCTATATTGTCCTTTTCCCCAGCCACAATTATACCATGAATTTGACCTCGAGTTTTGTAACAGTCTGGGGTGACGGGCACGCCATTCTTGACATAGCTGATGTTTGTGAAAGAAGCAAATGAAAAAAGGAATAAATAAGCAAAGGGCCGGCCGCAGACCACGGCCAGTTGACATTTACAGCCTACGGTGGCTGTGGTGAGCAGGACAAACTGGGGTGGCCAGTGGTGCTGCCAGGCAGGGCACCGTGGGCAGGGCTGTGGGGTCAGTGGAGGACTGGGGGGCACCCACCCTGCAGGGATCCCTCCCAGCCCTCAGCACCGCTGCTAACACTCACAGGCCCTGCAGAGCCTGCCTTGGCTCTGTGGGTCATCACGGTGGTGGGATGTGCTTGCCCAGAAATCCTTCTGGAAAGGTGTGGGGTGAATTTGTGGGGGAGATGGCTCAGTTCAGCCTTTAACTCCCTCTGGCAGAGGTAAAGTCCTGTTTGCCTGGCCTTCCTGACCTCCTCAATGACCTCAGGCAGGTGCCTCCAGCTGCTCAGGCTGTGGGCAAGGAGCTGCCCCACCACACACCGTGCTTGGTCCCAGCAGGGACCACCAGCCCCTAACAGACCCTCGACACTGTGTGGAGGACTCTTGGGAAGCTCCCTCAATTATGCTGGAATCCAGACAAGCTCCCTAATTGGGAAAAGGCAATCTCTTGCTGATTGCTCCTACGAGCAGAGAGAAGGGGTATGGCTCCTCATTCTCTCTGCAAGCTTCAAGAGCATGCAAAAAACAGCATTTGCAAGATAATTTGGTGGTCACGGGGGACTGGATTTTATTCCTCGATCGAAAACTGGCTATTAAACATCATTTAAAGAACAAAATAAAAATAAAACAGCAATTTCTTCTTTTATTCTCTCCCTATCATCATCATTAACCTTCTATCTGCATAATATCCCTTTGCCAAGGATCTTCAACAGAGCAATAAAATTTTAGTACTTAAACCTTATCTGTGCTCTGGAAGGGAGTATTCTCCTCATTTCAGAGCGAGGGAAACCAAGGCACAAAGAACTGAAATGACCTGCTCAAAGTCACACTGAAAATTATTAGTCAAGCCAGGAATAGATTCCCCAAGCCCTGAACCCCGGGAGGCAGCGGCCCACAGGTATGCTGCTCTTACAGGCCAATTAGCTTTTATGGAAACGTTTAAGGAAACATTTCCTTTCACAGACTCTGCCTGCTAATTTACTCCCCAGCTTTGTCATCTGCGAGGGAAAGTGTCTCAGTTTTAGGCTGTCATGGAACAACTCTGGCCCCTTCCCTGGCTTGAGGCAAATGTGCTTTCAGCTAGATCTGACAGCACAGAGCACACTGCTACACGCTGCTTAGAAAGGGCTGGGAGAGGTTTTTCTGTGGGTCCCTGCCTTCTAATTAAGTCTGATTGCAGAGGGTTCATCAAAGCAGAGGGCTGTGCACACAGACACAGCACTGGGGACGCTGGAGCTCCGGGTGCTGAGGCAGGATTTGCTTCCCAGCACGCTGCTCTGGGCAGGGCTGCTGGGCTTGAGCTGATTCTGCACCCAAATCCTTTTTTACAAAAGGAAAGGAAAGCGAGGCAGGGGCAGAAGAGAGGAGGGCAGAAAGGATGGGAGTGGGTGAGCTGGTGCAGGAGAGAAGTAGCCCGTTGTTAGCTTTCCACTGCTCTCCGTGGAGAAACAGTTAATGGGTTGGGAGGTTTTCTACCCTTCCAGGACCGAGCCTTTTCCTCCCCTTTCGAGTGCCCCCTGCCTTCCTCCTCCAGCGACTGGGAAGCTGTGACTGCTCTACACCGCTGACACCTCGGCTGCTCTGGAAACCCATGAACTGCTAGAGAAAGGTCAGCTGGCAGCCGCTGCATCCCTTCTGCCTCCCCAGCCCGGATGGCCTTGGGCAGTGCAGGAGCCCCCTCTGTAGGCAAATACCCACAGTCACCAGCTCATTCTGCTCCTTGACATGTTTCTTCAGCCCCCCTTTGTCCTCCCCGACCCCTCTTCATCCACCCCAACCCAAGCCCCACCACGGGGCCAGAGTTTGGTGTTGGGGTGGATGAAGAGCGGGTTGCAGAGCTCGGTGCCAGGTGGGGATCAGGGCTCCACAGCCAGTCCCAGTTCATGTGAGGTGGACTGAGGCTGGACATCCCACAGGACAGCGGATTTACCACCAAAACAGCTGATACCTTGCCAGCTTGCTGTGGCAAAATAAAGTAAGCATGTCCCTGTACAGCACCAGGCTTTGGTGTGTTTCCCAGGTCCTCTCTCCAGGCTCTCCAAAGCCAGCACCAATTTTTCCCTGGTCTCTTGCCAAACCCAGCTCCCCAGCACTGCACAAGGTCTTTCCCAGCCCTTTGCCATGGTGCACTTCTTCCCAGTGCAACAGAAGGAAGTCACCTGCTCCCAGTGCTTCTCTCTCCTGCACCTCCTCATCCTAGCTGTGCACATCACCCGGGTGAGGCTCCCCAGCATTGCCACACCTGCCCCAAACCAGTCTTAAACCCAGCTTTGCTTCAAAACAACCCCATTTGGTCCCTAACCCGTGCTGCAAAATCCACCCCCCAGAACTCATGAGCGCCAGACTGGAAGTAGCAGAGGGAAAATTCCTGCCTGGGTGTAAACAAGCTCTTTTCTTTTCAAAAGAGGAGCCTTTGAGGGGGTGGGAGGTTAGCTGCTGAGTCGAGGTCTTCTGGCAGTCATTATCAGACACTACTCCCACAAAAACTTGACCACAGCCTTTAAGAAAAGTGTGAATTTGCCGATGTTTACTGCTCTCTGTCCCCAGCTGTTACAGGTTCTCCTCCCTGGAGATGCTCGGCCTGTGTTCTCTGCATCCCTTTCCACACTGCCAGCCCTGCCACACCCGACACTCAGCCATACACCCGGAGTGTTTCCTGCAGCCTTCTAAGGATTTGCTAACCCACAGAATTATGGAATCATGGAATGGTTCGCGTTGGAAGGGACCTTAAAAACCATCGTGTTCCACCCCCTGCCATGGGCAGGGACACCTCCCACTGTCCCAGGTTGCTCCAAGCCCCATCCAGCCTGGCCTTGGGCATTTCCAGGGATCCAGGGGCAGCCACAGCTGCTCTGGGCACCCTGTGCCAGGGCCTCCCCACCCTCACAGGGAAGAATTTCTTCCGAATATTCCTTCTAACCCTGACCTCTGTCAGTTTGAAGCCATTCCCCCTTGTCCTGTTATTCCCAGCCCATGTCCAAAGTCCCTCTCCAGCTCTCTTGGAGCCCCTTTAAGTACAGGAAGGGCCCTGGAAGTTTTTCTTCTCCAGGCTGAACAACCCCAGCTCTCTGAGCCCATTTCCACAGGACAGCAAGAACCCCTCATTTTGGATGGTTTCTAGTTGGGAGCAACATCCTCTTACCCACCCCTGGCTCTCTCTGTGCTACTGCTCACACAGACATTTTACCCCATGACAAATGCGGGGGGGCAAAACTGGAAAGGAAGATGATGATTCCCAAAGCTGATTTGTAGGCACCCTGAAATAATTTGATTTCTCTAGTGTTCTGGGAGCACTTCTCTCCGAGATGTAACATTACTCATTTTCATTTGGAGAAGTTTCAGTATGTAGCAAAAATATCTCAGGCTCAGTAATGAGGCAAGAAATCGTGCTTACGTAGCTGAGCAAGTAACATCACTCAACTTTCCTGTCCTTGTGGTGGATGAAAAATGATTGGAGAATAAATTAATCCTAATAAATGCAGGATTCTGATCAGGCATACAAAACCAGCGATGTGTCTGCAGGATGAGCAATTGATGAAGTCATTGCTTCAAAGGTGCCTTGATGCAATTAGTCACCTGTAAAACATGCGGCAGAGGAGAAAATCCCTTTCCTTTTGTTCAGGAGCAGGAAAATGCTCCGCGCGTCCGAGTGATTTATGGGATACAGTGCAGCAAAATTAGAGCGTGTGGCAATTAGGGTCGTTCTCTGGGAGATGAAAGGCCAGGGGGAGATGAGTGAAGGGATGGACAGGATGCAGGAGGGCCAGATGGAGGCACAAAGCCAACACCACGTTTCTGTGCTGTTGGTTTTTAACAGGGATTGTTTCCCCCTCGCACAGATCGGTGTGGGGGAGAAATCGGGCTGCACATATAAAATTGGTGCCACTGAGGATGAACCAAGTCATTAATCACCGGCATGAGTATCCGTAATTAGAGCTGCTGGGAGTCACAGGAGCAAGAGTCAAAGGCTCTAACATGATTATGGATAGATCTGGATTGTTTTATGACTGATATTTATTAGCAGACAAAAAGAACCTATCATGTGCTTGAGGATGAGCACAGGGGCAGGGAAGAAGGTATTTCCCATCCCAACCCTGCTGCCCAGCTTTGGCACCCACTGCACTCTGTGCCCACCACTGACCATTCAGGGAAGGAAAACTGATACATCTCACCAACTCCACTGTTCAGATTGGGAAACTGAGGCACCCAGCAGTAACAGCCAAAAATCACACGTGGACTCTAAATCCAGAAGAGCCAGTTAAGAGCAAGGGCCCTAAATTCATGCACAGTTAACAGTTACTGTGCTGGCTGCTCTCAAGCCCCAGAAATTCACACTTTGGCTGCAGACTGTTTTCAGATCTCAGTTCTGTGGGGAACCCCAGGGCAGAGCACCCTCCCTGCAGCACACAGGGTGCAGAATGAGCCCAGGGCTGGGAGTCAAGGGGAGCTGGCTGACCCAGAGTGGGGCTGGTCCCAGCGCAGTGTTCCCATGGACATTCCAGCTGTTTGCAGCTGGAGGACACTGCAGATGCTCACACAGCTGGAGTGCCTGTCCAGCCACCCACCTCTGGCACTATCCCAGCAAACTGGTGGCTTTCCAATGGCCCCCCCACGCCATCACAGGCCATCTCTGGCTCACACACTCCTCTCTCCAGTTCCCAAGAAGCCCTGACATGCCTCACCCACTCTGGGGACAGGAGAGAGCAGCGAGGATGGGAGCTGGAGCCAGGCAGAGCCAGCACCAAAAATCCTCCCAGCTTCCCTGGGAAGGGAATGCACAGCCACTCTTGAGGTCTGAGGGCTGCAGCACACAATTTTAAGCATCCACTGCTGCTCCTCTGAGCTCATCTGTGAGGACAGTAAAAGGTCTGGGAGATATCAAAGAAAGTCCCTTAACTTCAAAAAGGGGACAGTGGTCTCACGCCTTTATCCCCAGAGGGCAGGGTGCTGAGATGGGGTTGTGCTTCCCACCATCCTGGGGTATCCAACACAGCTACAAGGCTGTGGCACCCACAATCAAGTCAGGATGCTGAGGAGGAACAAGCCCTGTAGCCACTGCACACTGTCCCCAGAGGGGCTGGCACACACCAGGGCAGGCAGACGGGGTGGCCACGTCCCAGACATGAAAGCTCAGCATCAGGGTGAGGCAGACACGATGGTTTCTTTGGTCCCTGGGGACAGTCATCACTCCTGCTCACTGTGTCCCAGCAGGATGGACACATCCACCCGTGTTTGGCACTCCCCATCTACCACAACAACTCCAAGGCTTTCTACAGGAACTGTCAACTGAGATCTGAAAAAATCTGCAGCCAAAGTGTGAACTTGTGGGGCTTGAGAGCAGCCAGCACAGTAACTGTTAATTGGACGTGAATTGTGAGCCCTTGCTCTTAACTGGCTCTTCTGGATTTAGAGCCCACACGTGATTTTTGGCCTCAATTTCCCAATCTGAACAATGGAGTTGGTGAGAACTATTGACTTCCACAGCTGACAGAACAGGATAATGGAAAGCCAGGTATTATCTGTTACACTGTACAAGCTCTCCTCTCACAGCACAGCCTGCACTGCCCTCCTGAGTGTGCCACGAAGGGGGTGCTGGGGAGCCTCAACATTCCCTGACTCCACTGCCACCCCAGGCAGGTGTTCAGGGCTGGCACCAGGGAAACAGGAAGTGAGCCTCACCCAGCTGCACTGGGTCCACGGGTGTCTCTGGAGCTGAAATCCAGCTCTTCCCAGTGAGGGTAATCATCATTCTGGGAAGGCGCTAGGACAGCCCAGCCTAGGATGGCAGAATGACTGTAGGAGCCTGGCTGCTCTGTGGGGAGAGCCATTGCCATACTCCAAGCTCCAGTGAGGTATTTCCCATCCCAGCCTCACCCTATTTCATCAGCCTGAGTCATCAGACCACCATGGAAAACCTCAGGATCTTGCTTCTGCAGTCGTGATCAGAAACATCCTTTATTAAATTAATGACCATCCCTTATCTGTCATCTCACTGTTAATAAAAAGAAATGAGGGCTGGAAGAAGTGTTGCAGACTGGTTCCTGGAGCCAGGCTTGTCTCAGCAGAACTTGTGTCCAGCAACTTTGCAGAGCTGCTCCCAAACACAGGAGGAGAACTCAGCAGGAAGGGGAGGGGGTTTAACCCACACAACCAACGGCTCTGCAGCACAAATGTGGTGGGTCTCCCTTCTCCAGAACACCTTGGGATGCTGCTTCAGTGCAGGGTTCCTCACCAGTACAGCTCCAAAACACTTATTTGGCCACAGGGACAAGCTCATCTCACCAGCTCTGACTAAATCAACATGACACCCTTCCTCAAATACATCTCTCACGTGGGCCAGAGGGGCACATGCACTTAAATGCTCACTAAATCATTCCCTCTGGGGTGCATCAACCCCTTCCCCACTACTGGCACTACATGGGGACCAAAGAGGAAGATCTTTACTTGGTCCAAACAAGGGCACTTCAGAGTACAAAGGCTTTTCTATCCCAAGGATCCTGGGAACACGAGGCCCATTCGACAAAGATGCCCTCTCCCCTGTGAACGAGCCCCAGCAGCAGCAGGGCAGCACCACCCACCCCTCCCTTCTCCAAAGGAGGGGTCATGGTCCTGTCCTCTGGAAGAGCAGGATTACAGGGGTGGAAAGAGTTCACAGAGAGTCGCTCCCAGCAAAGCCCAAGTCAACCTGATGCAGAGATAAGACTGTTCCTTGACCCCACTGTGCAGGGCCCATCAGTGGGAACCCAGCAGGGGAATGCAGCAGAGTATCCACCCTATCCCCCATAACCCAAACTACCCAGAGCAGTATTTCCTATTATGTCTCCATAACCTAATCTGACCCCCTCCAGGGTCTCCAGATTAATATCTGGGAAACCTCACAAGTCCAATCACCCAATTACAGCCAGGAAAGGTTTATCCTATCTAAACAGCACAAAATGTAACCTAGACCCAGCTGCCCCTTCACTTCTAAGAGCCAGATCTCAATCCCTGGCAAGCTGAACAAACTGGGAAGGGGTCACGGGGGAGATGGAGAGGGTCTCTCTTATATCATTTGAAACCCGCAGGAGGAGCAGATATTTTAATTGGTAAATCCCCTGACTCAGGTTTAATCCCTCTCCATTTTTACTGAACTTCCCTCACACTGGAGCAACATGGGGAATAGATGACGGGCCCCACCTTGAGCCACTGCCCAACAAGAGGAGGCCCCATCATTTTGGTGAGCAGAGGATGATGGTTCTCAGGACACACAGTGTACCCAGCCCAGCCTGGGAGAGGCAGAGGGGAAGGGCTGGTGCCACCACGTGCCATTGAACTGGGATGTGCCTGAGGAATGGTGAGGGCTAGAGCAGAGATGATGCTGGCGGGACAGAGCAGGCACCACACACGACCACAGCCCAGGACAACATGCCCAGAGGACCTCTTGTGCTAGGGCTGAGGGGTTTCAAACAGGACAGCATAGGCTGTCCCAAGGCAGTCTTTGTGCCTCTTTGGATCTCTTTTCTATCCTTATTTCCTTCCAGAGAAGCATGGAGGGACCCTGGCTAACTTTTTGGATTGTATTTCAGCCAGCTGAAAACACTGAATACATGGGAAACCTCAACTGCAGCCAGAGCACTGGAAAGCAGATTCCCCATCCCATTCAGGATATCATCCCAGGCTTTGGCTACAATGAGACCAATATGCAAAATCTCCAGGAAGATCCTACCCTGGCAGAGGATCTCAGTCTGGGCGTCATTCAGAGCCCATCCAAAGGGAAGACCCAGATTCTTTGCTCAGTGAGAATGCCCAAGTTTCCTCCCAGAGCAGGTTGTGTTGCATCCACAGATGCCCCAGAGCCTGGATTTTCCACATAGCTCAGGGCTGCATTACCAAGCACCAGCTTTGCAAACACAGACTGAGCTTCCCTCCAAATTCCAGCCACAATTTATTGATTAAAAAAGCCTGTCTAGTCAATAAAGGCTCCCATGAAAAAGTTCCACTGCTCCGCACTCACATGCCGTGATCCGTCTGGCTGTGTTAGCAGCCTTGGCTTTTGATGCTTTCTGACAAGATGGATTTGTGGCCTTGACTTTTCCAGATCAGGAGAAACTTAATCCTAGAGGATAAAATTACAGACTAGTAAAAAAACTCCAGGACTGGCCTCATTAACTGCCATGTAAGAAGTTCAGAGGCTTCTTAGCTAGAAGGCAGCATCTACAGCTGTCCTTGAGGGAGAGGCAGCTCTGAGCAGACAGCACAAAGCCCTTGGCAAACACACTGCTCCTGAAGTACATGACACACTCGTGGCACCAGCCAGGCTGCTCCATCCTCTGCAGACAGCAGGAAAAGGGCAGACGGCCCCAGGTCTCCACCTATAAAGTGATTTGGGAGAAAGCAAAGATAATGCCCAGTTCTGGCCAAAAGGTGTCTGGGCAGATAAAAATAAAAAAACCCTGGAACAACCATATGGAAATGTGAATTAATGAAATTTTTCAGCAACTGACTCAACCTTAATTGAGAGTTGAGAACCCTCCACCTCCCTTCTGCTTTCCAGGATACAAAAATGACACTGGTAGGTGGAAATAACTACAGCTGTCCCAGGGAGAGAGAAATTGGAGCTTCACAGTGAGGGTAATGGCCAAAATTAAGTACTTGCTTGGTGCTATTACACAACACATCCCAGGAAACAGCTTCCAAAAACCTGACCTTCACTTCAAAGGCTTCTTTTTGAATCATCTTTCCTTCTGCTAGCAAGTGAAGTGGATTCAGCACTCAAGAAGGGCACTCTGGATGTTGACAACATCTTTACCCATGTGTTAGCTGCAGAAGAGGCAGGGGCAATGGTCACGTATTTACCCAGCTCCTGGCTGGACCTCAAGCTCCTGCAGCTTCCTAAGGGCAGTGTCAACTCCTGCTGCTGCTCTTTGCGGCGGCCAGTTTGTCAGTCAGCACTCCTAAAGATGATTTTAAGGCTTACAATGGGAGTGCAGTGTGGTTCATGGAGATTGCACTGACTCCTTTCTGACAGGAACAGTATTTGCTCTGGCCACAGCCTTTTTTCCCCTTCTCCCAGCCTCCCCCAGGCTTTCACAGGGCAGCAGCAGCACAGCTTGCACACAAGAGGGTGTCTGGAAGAGCTGGTTGCCATAGCTATATCCATACATCCCCAGCCATCCAGACACATCACAACTGTGAAGTTATAAATAAGCCACTCCCGAGCCTCATTTCAGAGCACAACTTGCAAGTGTACGAAACACTCAGCCTTCTGAGTTGACCTCTTCTCTTTTCTTTTATAGACATGATGCTGTGCACAGGCTCCTCTGCAGGGCAGCTCTGCTCCAGAGCAGTCTGAAATGCTGGCGTGGTGAGGTGCTCGGGTTTTATAGCACCATACTCTCCACTCCTGCACATCCTCCTGCCCTGTCTGTTGTCCAGACACCCTCCCAGGTTACCTGCTGGCTCTGCTCCACCCCACAGTCCTGTGTATCCAGGGCCCCAGCACAGCAGAAGGCTCTGAGCTGCCAGACTCCACATTCTCCTGCTCTGAGGTCTCCCCCAGGCTCACTCAGCACGCTGTGTTCCTGTTCTCCTTTCTTTGAGGGTTACAGGCTGTTCTGGATGAGGGTTACTTCTTGTGAAGAAGTGGTGGTCATTGCCCTGGCAAAAAGACCCCAGAGCAGGCAGGATCCCGTAACGTCATCAGAGTTAAAGCCTGGGAGTCTCTGCTGAGATCTCACCTGTCCTGCTTGGACATGGCATCCCATACTGAGTGCTGCATAGAAGCAGGTGAGCTGTTCACCTGTTTGCTGTCTACTTTGTTCAGCCAACACCCCACAACATCCCCAGCTACCCCAATTCACCTGTCAGTGTGCACTGAGCTGTGAAGTACCACAGAAAAGGGGCAAAACCACAGTGTGGGAGCCAACAGAGAGCAGGACAGGAGATGAAGGGCTGGGAGAGGGGCAGAGCCTCCTAATCCTTCTGTGATTTGCCATCAGCAGCACAGAGCCACCAGTGCATTGGGACAACACCTCATTCCCACTCTCTGTCACCCTCAAGCATGGGGACAGCAAGTGATGCTTTGTTTCTCTGCATCTCCCCAGTTCTACCCACTTGGATGCTGAAGCACAGGCAGGAAGAGGTGCAGTCATGCCCAAGGACACAGCTCTTGCATGTGCTGTGCTCAGCTCCAGGGCTGCTCACCCCAGTGGTGGCAAAAGACTGGGAGATGCAGACTGGCCCAGTGGCCAGCCTGAGGGTCCTGATGGAGGAGTGACCACAGGACAGGCCACAAAACTGGGGGATCCAGGGCCTGCACCTGTCTCTGCCCTCACAGAGGACTGCCTTGTGCTAAGGCTCCTGTGACCTCAGGGAAGGAATTTTATCTCTTTGTCTTGTTTTGTCCCCTCCATTTGCAGATTAAAGGAGAGTCCATTCCTATGTCAGAGCGTGCAAGGTCTGATTTGTCACCAGCAAAGTTCTTTGAGATACCCTCAAACCACCCCCTCCCCAGGCTCCTCACTGTGCCCTGTGCAGGCACAAGGCAGCCCCCCCCAAGCCCCCACAGATGGGTGTTCAGAGACCCAGCAGTGACAGAGATGTGGGCACAAGGGGAAGAAAACTGCACCAGGGAGAGAACTTTGAGAAAGGGACTGAGAACATCACAGCAGCAACACAGCCACCACCCACAAACCCCAATCCATCACACAGCCAAGCCCAGCCCTTCCACCTCCCCCAGCCATCCCCCAAAATGTTCTACAAACACATTCAAAGTGCTTTGTTACTTCTAAACCTTGCACTACACAAACTCACAGCAGCCTCCTCAACTGCAGGTGGGTCTGACCTCCCAGGTGGGCCCCAGAGAAGGTCCAGGTGGTGTTAAACCAGGCATAGTTCCCTCCTGAGGATTTCACCCTTCAGCTTCCAGACAAGGCCTCCCAGCTCAGCTCCCCAGCTCCCAACCCTAACACCAGGGCAAGGATCCTTCTGTCTTCCAGCACAGGCTGGAAGATGCTGCACTCCCCATGCAGGGCTGGCTCAGAAAAGGGGGCTCAGCTGGTCCAGGGGACCTCCTAAGCCAGGGCCACAACAATGAGAAGTGGTGATAGCCCAGGTGCCATGTCTGGCAGATGCAGAGACACGGCCCGGCTTAGACATGAAAAGCACTTTGCACCACAGCCATGTTATCCCCTCATCCCTCCCCCTCATCCCCTTTGGAGCTTCTTAACTTCACAAACCTTCCTCCAGAGGAGTGTTGGAGTGACAGAAAACATTTTCCAAGGCTAATATCAGTTCCAGATGTTCACAGCCATTTCAGTTTGTACCTCACCCTGTAAAACACATTTCTCCCTCTCCCTCTCTCAAGTGCAGCGCCTGCTTGGTCCATGACATAATGCGCTGGCAGCTGGGCGTGCACACACACACACACACACACACACACACACACACACAGGCTCCCCACGTCCAAACAAAGGGCATCACTCAACTACAAAGCTGTCGCACACATGGAGTTATGAGTAATTTCCACAAGTTTTAATAAACGGTTTGGGATGTAATTGCTCTCCGTCCTCTGGGCTGGCTCCCGAGCGCGGAGCCGCTCGCTCCCCGCGCGCTGGTGTTGAAAGCGTGGTTTGTTTCCCACACAAGTTCACCTCCTCCCCGCCTCGGATGGGCCAAGGGCTGTGCTTTTCTGAGCACCAGTAACAAGCCTCTTAAAAAACCTCCTACAGCCGAGGGCAACCGACCCATGCGGGCTCGTGGCTCCCTGAGCCCTGTCCTGCAGCATCCCTGTCCCCTGTGGAGCCCAGCAGGGAGCAGAGGGGACCCACAATAGCCCAGTCTCAAAGCTCCCTCCTGACTCTGCTCCAGGAGGAAGAGGAACTAATGTTTTCTGGCTCAAGGGAATGGTTACATCTTCCAGTTGCAGAACAAGGCGGAGGCCAAGGAGTTTTGCAAGGGTGAGAGACTGGAGGCTTTGAAGGGGCAGGAGGAAGGCAGAAGGCAGGTGAAGCTGAGACCAGGTACCACCTAGTTTGTCACGGGAATGAAGAACAGGTTGGCAGAGCCCTAACCCCTGTCAGTGCCAGGAATCCTAATAAGAAATGGCTACAACAGCAATAAAGCAAACAAAACCACTGTCCAAGTACAAATAACCCACTCATTTAAACTCAGGAGTTCCAAGGGATGAGTGGCAGCATCCTCAAGAGCCCTACAACCTTGCCAGATCCTCCCAGCCCAGAGCTGGCCTGCTCTGCAAATACCTGTGATGTACCTCCCAGCAATGAGAACAACCTGCTCCTCCCTGCCAGCAGCTGGGAGACTGATGGGAAAGGAAGATCTGCCCATAGCTATCAAAAGCCATCCAAATTTCATATCCCACACTCCCTTCCCAGAGATTCCCCCTCTGAGGCTGAGTTATTGTTTTTGTGGATGCTGCTGAGATGGGAGGAGCTGTGGTGCAGCAGGATGGGTGGGTGATGGGTGGTCAGGGGATATCCAGGGCAGGACTTTTGGCTGCAGAGGGCTGTAGCAGTCAGCACCTCTGCAAACCTACACAAGGTATTTGCAGGAATCAAGTCATCTGGCATTAGAAGGCTGTAGGGTAAGAAAGGAATGAAGGCAGGAATGTTGTTTGGTTATAAACAACACAGAAAAAAAGGGA
Source organism: Nicator chloris (assembly GCA_013400495.1). Taxonomy (NCBI): domain Eukaryota; kingdom Metazoa; phylum Chordata; class Aves; order Passeriformes; family Pycnonotidae; genus Nicator; species Nicator chloris. The sequence goes on from WAAE01020053.1 coordinate 76,071, forward strand.
GAGATTTAGGATTGGCTTTTCTCTTTAATTGTTAATAGGGTCATTCTGTCCCAAACAGGCCCCCAGAGCAGGCAGAGAGAAGGGAAGCTCCCCACAATGAATTCAATTGCCTGTCAAACACATGGCAGTCATAAAAGGAAAATAATAATAATAATCTGCATTTCCTACTCTGGCTGCCAGGCAAAGATCCAGCCACTTCAAAGGAGAAACCCCATGTTTCCCTGGTCTGGCCTCACCTGACTGACGTGTGAGCAATCTGGAATCCCCATCCAAAACAAAGCCGCTCCTTTGGTGGCTTGTTTTCTTTCCCCATTACTGCAAGGTGCCCCTCCAAGATAAAGAAGAAACCTTCTTCCATGCCATGAAACCAGAGACGTAACCCAGGGCCCATGGCCAAATTGGGCAGCTGTGGGAGGGGATGCTGGCAAGGTGTAGGAAAAAGGTCCAGTGGCATGGGACTGGTCTATGAGCCAGGGACCTCCTGCAGGTCTCCTGCTTGTGGCTCCTTCTTGCAGGGGTCTCCACAAACAGCGGGACCCCCTCAGGAGGTGGGGATCTGGCTCTCTCCAGCAGAGACAGGCCAGCTCTTGTAGCACACGGGTTTTGGATATGGTGGCATCTGTGCTGCAGAAGCAGAACAGATGGGCTTGAGGTGAACAGAGAGGGTGGAAAATTCCCTGTGGCTGTGAGGTCTAAATGATCTTCCTGAGCCTGTCTTCCCAACGGGGAAACACAGCTAAACATCTTGCCAGGGTGCCCTGGGAGCCTATGCAAGTCTGCATGTGGACTGTGAGGTTCTGCACCCCAACACCAGCCCTGTCCCAGGTAAATCTCTGCTTTGGTCAACAATCCAGCTGCCCCTGACAAGTCCTGTGAACCTCTTTAAAAAAAAAACTACATCCAAAATCCTCAAGCAAAAAGCAGTAGGTTCTGCCTGGCTTTCCCTGCAGCACTGCCATCACTCAGGGTCTCAAGTCCTATTTTCTGAAAGCCATCATTGACACACCCAAGCCAAGTCTCACCCTTCACAGCCCTCTGCCTTGTCCAGCAGCTCCTGGAGCATGGATTGAGTTGCTGACAAAGCCTTTTTAAGGAGCAGAGCACTCAGTACAAACCTGAGTACTAAACTCCAACCCATGGAAGTTTCAGGTTCTCCTGGAGAACTTTTGTGCTCTTTAAATGATCTCCCTAAATATTGCAGGTTTTGATATCCTTTGATAGGTGGCCATGACAACTGAAAACGTCCTTTCAAAGGCGGGTCACTGGTCCCTCACTGGAACACACCAGTAAAGCCCTTGAGCTGTTGAACCTTTGCCCTACAACCACCATCCTGTGGCATTTCAGACTGATTGGATCAACACCCACTTCAGAAACTCCAGCTCACAGCTCTCCTGCCCAAAAAAGGGGAAATAACTTCCTTCTGCCTCACTGCATTTTTGTCATTCCCCTTCCCCTCAAATAGCCATATCTGCAGAAGATTCCAGAAACCTCTCCTAAATGGAGTGGGTTTGATACCTCACGTAACACCTTGGCTCCATGTACCATTCTCCAAAGCAGCTGCTCCCAGCCAGGTAGGGCACAGGAAGCGTCACCAGGAGCCCTCTGCACCACGAGGAGGTTGCCCTCCCTCACACCCACCTGTGTAAAGGTCTGTGTCCGTGTACTCATCCACCTTCTTGTGCTGCAGGACGTAGTCTGACACCTTGGTCCCGATGGCAGGCTGCACATCCAGCCACTCCAGAGACACCACGGTGCTCGAGGGCTCCACGCTGGGGGAGAGCCGCAGGCTGGGCGGGAGACAGGAACAAAACAAGCGAGACGTGAGCTCCCTTTCTGGGGAGGAATCCACATCTCTGAGCAGCACGACCCCTAGAAAGGCCCACATTCACACATGTGGGTGTGCCCACAAAGCCCCGGGGACAGAGGTCACAGGGGCAGAGCAGGCTCCTGAGCATGAAAGAACTTCCAGCTGAAGTTCAGTTGAGTCCAGCCTATTGCAATGTATGCCCTTGGGAGCCTCCCCCTGCTCCTGGAGAAGGCAAGCTCATGCAACCCCAAAGATCTCATCTAAAAGGGCCTTCATTGTCCGGGAGAGCTGCTGAACTTCAGCAAGGTAAGCAAGGACCAACACCCCAAGAGCAAAACAGGAGAGGATCCAGGTTCTTGAAACCCAGCAGGGCTGAGTTCACAGGAGGGAAGGGTCAGGTCTGCATTGCCAGCGAGCAAAGGTGAGGGAGGGAGAGAGGGGGAGGAGTGGCGTGAATTCACCCAGCTGCAAACCTCTGAGGGGTGTGGGTGAGAGCCAGAGGGGGCAGATGTGCAGGAGCTCCTGCCCAGAGCAGGAACAACGTGGGCTGGGATGAAGGCAGAGGAGCTCTGTGCTCCAGGCTGTGCTAATGCAGAGGCGTCCACTCCCTCTGCTCCAGGGTAGATGACAACACCAAGTACAGGGCTACGGAGAGTCTGGCTCCAAACTCACAGCATGTTTGCTGGACTCAAGATGGGAAATGAATCCCCTCTGAGGATATTGGCTCACTAAGAAGGTGTTCTGCTCCTTGTGGCTCACTGGAGCCAGTCTTCCTGCTTTCTCAGCTAATTCCCCATCAGTTTGCTCCTGATTTGCTCTTGCTCTGACAGGCCACAATGAATTGCACTGTAATTCCATTTCTTTCAGCATTTGAAATCCCATTCTACAAGCCCTGCTAATCAGGTGATGAAAATCTATAAGGAAACCTTCCAGGGCCACAGCCAGAGCCAGGATATCCTAAAGGCATCAGTCACACAGTGAGGAGGGCTGGACTGCAGCCCCCAGGCCCAAGGGTGCAGAAGGAGATGCCCATGGGCTGAGCCCCTGGGAAATGGGGTGGTTCTGGGGGCTGTGACTCACGGGAAAGGGGCTGGTGACCTGTGGAGGGCTCCCAGGGATACGTACACAGGCGGAGGGAGAGGGCTGCAGTTCGGGAGTCCGTTCTCATCGAAGGCGTTGAGGTCGCACCTGCACCAGTCTTCGATAACATCACCTTTCCCAGAGCACCAGTATGAGCTCATCAGGGCTCCCTTGAAGGCCTGATGTGAGAACAAAAAGCGTGAACATGTGTGCTAAAGACTCAGGGAAATCTGGCCAGCAGCTCGGCTGCAGGGCTGAGCGTCTGGGGAAGTGTGCAGAGCCCTGGGATCAGGGAACACGGGATGGGTTGGGGGAGTGTGTCCTCCCCAGCTTTGCCATGGGCCCTCTGCATGGTCCTGGGTGTGGTCCTTCACTCCCTGGGTTTAACTCCCATGTATTGAGTGATGCTGGTTCATCCCTGAATGCTTTTGGAGTGGGGATGGGGATCTCCTGTGGGGTAGGACTGAGCAGCCTGAAGAAGCAAGAACATAAGTCCCTCTGTGACAGTGAACAGAATACACACGGTACCTGCACACTGCTGTTGTGTACAGTGAAACTCTTCCACTCTTCTCCGTGCCCTTCCGCCCAGCTGTTTCAGTCTCCCTGAGAATAAAGTATTGCCTACATTCCCAACAACAGACCCCTTCCATCCTTCTCACAGGTTTGTTATTCACACAAAGCGCCCTCCTGCAAGCAAACTGCTGCTTTATTCACCTGTCTGAGGAGCACTCACAAGCAAAACAGCAGTATCTGGAAGGAAAAAATAAAACCTGGAAAATACTTGCAGGACGTCACCAGGAGCCACCCTGACTGCTCCTGAAAATAACAATGAATCCCTGGAATAATAATTGTGGTCAGCATTGGCAAAGCCCTCCAGGTGTAACCCCTCAGTGTCCCTGATGTGTTCACCCCACAGCTCAGGGTGCTCAGTGTCAGTCCCCACACTGCAAGACGGGGCATCCCTCACTCCATACCCCGCTGTAGTTTGGACCACAGGGCTTTATAGTGATTTCTCCCTTTGCCTGTAATTAAATTTCCAGCTCCAAAAACATCTCTCCTTCACACACACAGAGCCAACGTCCAACCCAACCCTGCAAAGACACAATACCCATCTAGAATAAGCAGAACACCAAAACACCAGCCACTAGAACAAAGCTCTGCAACGCTTTTGACCTTTCAGCTGGCACATTTGGGAGCTGAAACACCTCCACAGGTCCTCATCCACATGGAGCAGCCTTACTTGTGGCAACACTGTTCCTCCCATGAAAAGCTGCCTGCGGAAGCCTGGCCCTGGTGATATGGCCTGTGCTGCAAGGATACGCCTAGAAATAAAGCTGTGCCCTTTGAGGAGGACAGGGACAGCTCAGGCTGCAGCACTGAGCAGAAAACTCTAGGAAAAACACCATCCCGGGGAGGTTTCTGAAAGGAGGAGGTATAAATAGAGCCTGACGTCAGGGCTCCCATTGTCCGGGGTTTTGTCGCTCTCCCCAAACACCCCCAGCACCTTTAACGAGGCGCCTCAAGGCTCTTGCGTCTGCAAAATTTTCTGCTTCCAGGCATTTAGAAAATGGGACTGTTCCAGATGGAAAAAATAGAAAAAAAACAAAAACAAAACAACCCAAAACCCAAGGAAGGAACGAACAAGCGAAAGAAAGAAAATGTGACATTATTTTACTCTGTTCTTTAGAAAGTAATTGGAGTGTTGGGCTGGAAAGGGCATCCAAAGTAATTGGACAGAGGGATGAAGAGAGGAGTTTATCTGACACCCAGATAAATGGATGCAGACACACGTCTGCAGAGAGAGAGCAGCGGGTCCGTGCAGGAAAGGAACAGCAAAGGATGTGTGCAGATGGATAGGGAAGCATGTGCTCTCCCTAGGAAGCAAGATAAATACCCTCTGCTGAGGGTACCTGTGTGCACAGACAGGCGCTGCGGGCAAAGACGGATGGGAGTGATCCCAGGAAGAGCTGCACTGTCACACTGCTGCCACTGCTCCACCGTCCCCCAGCCCCGACCCCTGTCACTCTGCACACCCCTGCCCTGTCCCCTAACCCAGCCCCTCCCTGCACATCCCCGACTTAGGGAAGAAACCCCACCCACCCCATCCATGCCCTTTAGCAAAGCCAGTAGTCAATTCCTTGTTTTTCTTTTTCCTGCTGTTGAGCACTAGTTGGATGAGCAATCCCCTGTGCTCCGCCTGCCCAGCCTCGTGGACGTTTTAATTAGATCCTTCAGGTACCCAGCTGTCATCTGCCTTGTGTCACCCTTCCCACAAACGAGGTTAGGGGATGGATGCTGAGCTCATTACGGTGAGCACACCTCCACCCCTAACCGGGTTACCGGGAGCACGGCCGCCTGTGCCGGCTCCTGCCTCCATCCTGACTCATGTCCTGGGAGAGCCAGGCAGCCAGGGCTTGTCCCTGGCTTGTCCCTCTGTGCTGGGCACTGGTGAGGTTACACCTTGGATGCTGTTCCCAGTTCTGGGCCACTCATGACAAGAAGGACATGGAGGGGCTGGAGCGTGTCCGAGGAAGGGAATGCAGCTGGGGAAGGGGCTGGAGAGTGAGCCATGTGAGGGGTGGTTGAGGGAGCTGGGTGGGCTTAGCCTGGAGAAAAAGGGTCTCAGGAGGGACCTTGTGGCTCTGCACAACTCCCTGACAGGAGGGGACAGCCGGGGGGGTCGGGCTGTGCTCCCAGGGAACAGGGACAGGAGGAAAGGGAACGGCCTCAGGCTGGGCCAGGTGAGGGGCAGGTTGGACATCAGGAGGAATTTCTTCACTGAAAGGGTGGTCAGCCCTTGGAAGGGGCTGCTCAGGTAGGTGGTGGAGTCCCCATCTCTGGAGGTGTTCACGAAACAACTGAATGAGGCATTAGTGCTGTGGTGTGACAAGGGGGTGATTGGTTAAAGGTTGGATGCAGTATTGGAGGTCTTTTGCAACCTAAATGACCCTGTGATTCTATGACTTCTCTTGCTTTCCAGTGGAATTTCAAGCCAGTGACTTCTGGGATTTTCCCACTGGTGCTGGGGAGTGCGTGTTGAGGGGTGGGGAAGCATCAAGAGCAAATTGAGGGGGAGAAGAAATGGACAAGATCACACGGAAGAAGGGAATGGCAGCTGCCACCCAAAGGAGGAGCCCGGTGGCACAGGAGGACCAAGAAGGGTGGACAAGGATGCAGTGAAGGTGCTGAGATCCATCCCATGGGAAGGTACAGCCTTTGGGAGAGCTTCAGGTGGGAATGAATGCACAGGGACCTTCCTGGGATCTCTGGTGGCTGAGAACCACCTTCCCCTCCTGCCCTGGGCTGGGCTCTCCACACCTCCTGTCCTTCCCTGCCGTGCTCAGAAACGTGCAGCCAGTGCTCTCCTCCCTGCCAGGAGACAGCACCTACACAAGTCCATCTCAAACGTGACCACTTCCATTTTGGATGCCTCTTCATGGTGGCCGTGTTTTCACAGATCCAAGAGGATCTGGAATCGTGAAGGGCTTCCCAGGAGCGATTGATCTGCTGGGAATGGCAGTGGTCCCCAAGGCACCGTCCTGTGCTTGCCAACCACTCCCCGGGACCCCAACACCCCTCTGTGCCCTAAGGCAATTTTATCTCTCATTTAAAAGTATCCAAATTGTATTGTTTCCCTGTGAGTCAGCCCATTTAGTTTATGTCCTTCAGTGCCAGAGGGGAAATTTATGAGATGAGAAACTGGCTCGAAACGTTTATTTTCTAGATGACGAGTCATGCCATTAGATATATAGCTTTATGAATCATAGGAACAGCATCTAATTTGCTCTTAAAGGTATAATAGGTCTGATTCCCCACACCCATGCACACACATATATTGGATTGATAGCTCCCCCCTAGGATGGCTAGTTCATTTGTTTTGACACAAGCAAGACTTACAGGACCATAAAGTCCCATCTTACCATAAGCTAAGCCTATTCATAAAAAAAATATTAGGGAAACAAACGATCAGCTAAGCACATTTATCCTACACTCGATTGCATATGGATCTTTCTCCTGTTGTTATTTGTGCTCAGGGGGAGGCCATTTGGCCCCATTTTATAGCTGAGACACTCTGTAACAGAATAGAGAAGAACACTTCCTTTGTCCTCTGTTAGACCTGGCTGATGGAGGGAGAAACATTAAGTTATTCCTGACTGTGGGATTTCTGTTGACATCCCAGGAGAGGAAAGTGATAGGACATGAAGGAACCTTTCTGACCAGAATTTGCAGGACTCAGCACACACCACAGGGCTGGTGTTTGCAGATGGGATACTGGAAAGGACGTGTGTTGGGTGCTTATCTGTGAATATCTGGTCTTCTCCATGGCTGACAGTGATGTGAAAATCTGGCTCATTGAGTCTAGGACACACATCTCTGCTTCTGGGAAGAATTAAAGAGGAAATACAGGGCAGTAGAAAAACACCCACTGGTAAACACGTAGGCTGGACAGAGATGTGCTGCAGATAAAGGGGATGATCTGGAAGCTTGAACTTAGGTTCATTTTGGATTTTGCACCGATTTTCCAGCCTCTGTTTGCTTTTTTGTTCTTCTCAATGCAGAAGGAGAGAAGGAAGGGTGGAAGCAGGCTGAGCCATGCCAGCAGACAGGCTCCATCCCATGTCCAAGGACACGGCAGCAAACGGACACAACCTGTCCCTTCCTGTTTGCAGGATGGAGATGGGGCCTGCACGCCACCAGCACCTTCCCTCAGGCACAGGCAGGGGCCACTGGAGGAGGATGAAGACTCAAAAAGGGCTTTCACAGCCTGAACAGGATGCTGCCATGATGGCAGAGTGGCTGGAGGAAAAGCCTTCCGTGCCCTTCCAGCAGTGCTCAGTGCTGTTCACAGGAACTAAATGCCACTCCTTAGTCTAGACATCTCTGGAAGGGGGGAAGAAAAACAATAAACAGGAGGAAAGCTAAGGATTTCCCAGGCCAGAGACTCTTTCCAGGATCATGCAGTTCGTGTCTGAAAGGCTGCTCCAGGTTCACAGCAAAGGAGGATGAAGTTTTGCTGTTGGCAGGGGATCTCATCCTGTGTTGTTCACACCCTCTGTGCCTCCGGCTGCCTCTCCCCGAGGAGAGCATCACCAGCACTTCATTCTGGAAAGGGACACCAGTGGTCTGCTGGAAAGGCCAGGGTGCTGGAAGGGACCCAAGCGGGCAGCATCCTGCTTTCTGTTATTTACAGGATCCGAGGCAGCGGCAGAGGACACTGTCAAACCTGGCAGCGGGGGAAATCAAAGCCTGTGCCCTGCAGCAGCCCCGTCCTCGGCACAAAGGTCCCCATTACAGCCCGGCCCAGGCGTGACAATGCAGCCTTTCTTCCCCTGGAAACGCCAGCTGGATGTGGGCTGGAGCTGCAGCACCATGCTCCAGGCCCAGAGGAGGAGGGCAAGGGCCAATTAGCAGGTATGAAAACAAAGCAACAACAAATAAAAAGAAGCACAGCCCAGACCAAACCAAAAAAACTCACCTCGACCACAGAACACTGTTCCCACTGGCCCAGGCTGCCTGTCAGCTTTGGCAGTGGAAAAAGAAATCCCTGGCTGTGTCTCCCCAAGCCTTGAGGGGCTGCTTTGGGGAAGCTGTGTGCCTGCAGGGAGGGTTGCTGTCCTCCAGCAGCTCTGCCATCGGTGCTGGATTGGGGTCAGACTGAACCCATGGCCTTGGGGACACCTTTCACCCGGGCTAAAAACAGCCTGCCAGCCTGGGGACACTGGACAGCGGTGGCCATGCTCTGCTCTGCAGGAGATGGCTCCTTGGCAAGGAGTGGGGAGAAAAGATGGGGAATTTTACTCCAGCCTCAGTTGTCACCTGAGCTGGTGACCCCCAACACGTGAAGGAGCTGTCTCCAAGAGCCCTGCCAGTGTCCCAGCCATGCTCTGGGCTCCTGCTGAGGCCAATGGGACCAGAAGCACAGGGATGTGCCCCCCAGCAAGCCCCCACACCATGGGCTGGGCCATGTGTGCCGTGAGGAGGCCATGGCTGCAGCAAATGCTGAGATTACTCAATTTTCGAATTAAAGCAAGGTCCTAGGGGTCTCCTAAAAATCCAGGCTCCACATCCATTTGTCTCCTTAAATACACACAGCAGGAGTTTCAGTCCATTTCCCAGTAGGAGCGAGATTGATCTCTCCTGCCTCCCTTCTCCACACCCCCCCCACCACACCACCCTCTAAGCATTTCTGCAGCTGGCTGAGCTGCTCTGCAGAAGCTTGTTTCAGGGTTTTTTGGGGGAAAAATGAACAGACCACGAACAGGAGGGACCACACTGCCCAACATACCTTGCCTTTTCTCCCCTCCACCTGGGCACGGCTGCCCCGTGGCGCCGGACGTGCATCCCTGTCAAGGATGCTCCTGGGAGGGGGGAAGCAGGGTATTCCCTGCCTTCCTGTAAGGGACAAGGAGGTTTGCAGATCATGCAGATCATGCAGACCCGTGTTCTCACTCTCAGTCTGTGTCTCTGGGTGCACACCAGGGCTGTGCTGGGCAGTAAGAAAGATGGTGCCCACTCCATGGGGAGAGGGCTGGCAGAAGAATGTTCAGGGTGGAGGAGGAAAGTCACCATAACAATAACCTGGGGGGACTCTTATTGGGGTGAGGAGCAGCTCTTCTCTTTGACTCCAGGATGTTCCCAAAAGAGAAAGCACCTGAGGTCACCACATCTCTCTTCTCTCCCACCACATGCCCTCAACAGCATCCAGCCCCTGAGGTGTTGAGAGCAGAAAGCCCCACCACAGATAGAAGCTCTTTGCTGTTGGGCCTGGCCAGCCACTGACACTGGTGAAGGCAGTCCTGCAGTGGAGAATCTCCCCCAGTTTCATGTGGAGGGACCACCGTGGTGTCTGCACTGCTGCAGAGCACAAAGGAAGCAGAAGAGGGATGTTGGGATTGATCAAAACTGATGCAGGATCCACAGAGCTCCAGAGAAGTCCCTGGAAGATGACAGCCAAGGTCACAGCTTCTCTGTCTCTTTACACCTTTTGAACTCCCACTGTGAGCACCCAGACTGAGGGGCACTACAGCTGCAACAGCAATGGTCCTACAAAATCCTTGGATTAGCCAGATCTCACCAGGCGGCTGGGACTGGTGCAGAGGGGACTCCAGACTGCCTCTGCTCCAGCAAGCAGCCCTTCCTGTCAAACCTGCCACCCACAGCCACACCAGTTGTGACAGCTAGAGAAAAGACATTCAACAAAGCCCTTCAAAAACTGCTTGAACTTCCAAAAACACCTCCTTCACCCTGGCAAGCTCCAGCACTGCCACAGTCCCCAGCCAGGCTGCAGTGACCAGGTTTGGTGCAAATTCTTTCACCAACACTATTAAACCACAGAGGGGAAACAAAGAAACTCCTAGCAGGAGCGCAATCCATGGTTCTCACTGCATATAAGAAGGAAAAGAGGAGCCTGATACTTTTCCTGATACTGAGATTGTTTCTCCCCACTGCTGGGAGCAGGAGCTGTGCTAGAGCTGGGCTGGGAGGACAGATCACACAGAGCTGAGAGTTTCCTTGAGGACATTTCCTCTGGACAAATGTTCCCTGGACAGCAAAAGGCAAACCTCCTGGAGCCCTTTACATTCCAAGCCCTTGCTTCAAAGCAAGAAGAAAACAGCAATTCCCACTGACTTGGAAATAAACAGTTTTCTAATTCATTTCACGTGGGCAAAGTAATATATTTTCACCTCATCTCCTGCTTGGAAATGGTCAGTTTTAGCTGAAATCAAACATGCACACAAAGAAATATCACAAATCAGCTCACAGCAGACACCCAGCACGGAAACTGAAACCCCAGCATTTAAGAGTCTGGCAAGGTCATCAGCAACCTAGAACATGGCCTTGGACCGGGCTGTAGCTGTAAATTTTAAAAAGTGCATAACTCACTGCACTAGGGCAGATGAAAAGACAAACCTATTTAAAAAAATACACATGCTGAAGAGGGCAAAATGCCTTTACTTGTGCTTTGCTTCGTCTTTGCTGCTCAGCTTATACAGGAAAATTTTCAACCAAGTTTATAGAAGTCAATATCCACCTTGTTAACGACCTTGTTACCTGTCTGTAGAGCCTTGCCTTTGTGGACACATATGCAAAGAGAACTGTGTTTACAATTATTGTTTTATTAACACTACAGGAGAATTGGGATGTGCCTGCAGTTCCTCTAAGGTCAGCACTTACTGTATTGATTGACAATCATCTACATCAAGAGAGAAAAGCAGGCAATGGAGCACTCTGGACTGGAGATGCTGGACTTGGTTCAGCCCAGGCAAGTGAAAATCCTATTTATGGCACAGGAGAACACCACTCTGCAGTGCCTGGGGCATCCCCAGCCTCCTGTTTGGTGCTGAAAATGGGTGTTTCATCATCCAGATGATACATGAGATGCTCCTGCAGAGCACACACCCTGTGGGAGCCTCTCAGTGCACAGAGCATGGTCACCGTTTAAACTTGCTGGTGTTCTGGCTCTCTGCTGGGTCTTGGTTGACAAGTTGATGTCCCTGCAGCTCCTTACCATCCCTAAATCCCTTTCTTTTTCATGGTAGCCCTCCCTGCTCACAGGGGAAGGTGAGGGAAAGACGATCCTGCCCTCCATGAGCATCCTTCGTGCTTGAGCTCATGATGCCACAAGAGGATGGGGATGCCTTTTCACACAGGCAGCACTAACCCCACACCAAACCATCCTCTCCAGGACAGGGACATGGCCCCCATGAGCTCCACTTCCCCCAGAGAAGGAGCTACAGCTCTGCCCAGCCCAGGCTGCCTGGAAAACCTCCAGTGCAGAGAACCAAGCTTTGTGCTGAGGTAGCAGCAAGTTCCTCAGCAGTGGTGGATTTCAGCCTTCAGGAACCAGGATTTGTCCCTGATTGTAGTGCCAAGGACAACAAGAGAAGGAGACGGAGAGGGAAAGAATAAAAATCCTGCAGGAGAGAGGCTGGTGGAGAGAAGGGGGAGAAACAAGCTGGGATGAAGGGATGGAGGGAGCAGGACAGCCCATCAGCAGTGAGCAAGAAGGGGAAAGTGATGGAGCTGATGCAACACAAGGGGTTGATGCTGAGAGAATGGGAATGACTAGGAAAGAGAAGTAGGGGCAGGGAAGGCAGAAAACACTCCCTGTGTCCTGCTGGAGCAAGGATGGAGATGGTCTTGGATGGGTTGTAGGGAGGAAGGCAATGAGAGCCTGCTGTCCAGAGAAGCCTACAGCTGAAACAAGCAGACCCAGCTAAGGAGGGGGTGGTAAGACAAGACAGCATGATCCCACCTGCTGCCCACCCACTTGCATTGCAGATGGCACAAAGGGACCTGTCCTGGCATGTGCAGCTCACTGCCAGCTCCCTTAGTGCCTGCTCTGGCAGCATCCCCCACCCTGAAGCTGCCCAGATCCCTCACCCTGTCACCTCTTATCCCAGCCCTGCCCACAGACAGCTCCCTGGGGTGAGGGAGAGCAGACTCACACGCAGCACCCTCACACAGGGACAGGCTCCCAGGGGATGCCCCTCCACCCCATGGCAAGCAGGTGGAAGGTGGAAGAGGAGGAGAGATGCAGGGAGTACAGCCCCAGGGAATATTGCTGGGGTGTCTCTGGTTTGGATGCTTTGTTGGGGTTTTGTTTGTTTGCTGGTTTTCCCAGCGCCTCAGCAGAAAGCACAATGCGGGCTGAGCTCCAGCTGCAGCTGATGGGGCCAGCCCTCGCTGCAGCCAGGGGAGCAGGGAAGGGAGGGAAGGAGGGAGGAAGGGAGGCTGCTGGTGGAACAGACTACAGCTCCCCGGGACAAGGAGGCGCCCCAAGCGAGCCCAGCAGTGTTGGCAGGACCGGGGGGACAGGGGAGGAGAAGGAGGAGGAGGAAGAAGGCGAGGCCCAGAGAGACAGGGTGGCATTGTCACCTGGGCACAGGGCGATGCAGGGGCCCTGGTGGTGAGCAGGGTCCATGGAAATCCTTCAGATCCTGCTGGGCTCTTCACTCTTACCCCTTCTTCGTGGGCTAGCCTGTCTCTTGTATCCCTAAAAGAATGTCTTCTTGCAGCTTGCTGGCTGGAAGCACATCTTTCTTGCCTGAAGGAAACCAGCTTTCCCACTGCTCTCCCTGTACCTGTAATGCCTCATCCCAGCACTGCCCTGGCCATGCTGATTATTGCAGAACTTCTACACAAGAACTGCCCAGTGGGAAGAGCAGGCATGGGTGGGGAAAGAATGCAGGAAGAAAACATAGTGGGAGAAAGGGAGTTTGAGGAAAAGACCCAGAGAGGCAAACTGAGGTGGGGAAGTCAGGCATGGCTTCATGCAAGGACCAAGAGGGTTGATAGATGGGAAAGCAGGGACCAGATCAAGAGGTAGGCAAGGAGTGACAGACCCCAGAGACAGTACTCAGAAACTTGGGTACTGGGAGAAGCATGAGGACTCTTCTCCCCTTGGATGTGGGAAGGGGGTGAAGCATTATTCCGGGTGGTCACACCTCCACGTGCCAGGATTGTTTCCTGACCTGCAGCCCTCTGCATCCCACCCACAGCTGCTGCATGCTGGCTCACTCCAGACATCCTAATCAAGTACAGGCTCGGTGCTAATGAGTGACTTTAAGCAGCTCTGTCATTTCTGGACTTGAGACCGGGGTCAGAGGGCTGCGGAGGGGGTTGGGAGTGGCAGTGAACCGAGAAAGTGGGAATTCAATCTCCATGGGATTAACACTGAAGCTCTTGCAGGAGCCCAGCCCCAGGGACTGGTGACCTCTAGCCTGGTTGGTCCCTCCTGGAGTAACAGTGACCTCCTGTGGCTGTGGGACTGTCCCAAGGGAAGGTGGTTCCCTCCCTCTGCACCTTTGCAAAGCCACACCGGAGCCCTGGAGGTCTTTGGCCACCCCTCAAACAGGTATGTCCGAGACCTTGGAGCAGGAGTGAGGGACGGAGCTGGTGCTTGGCTCCTGACCACAGGAGACATCCTGCACACCAGCATGGACACCGGGAATGACTGTGGCCTTGCCTGCTTATGGCATTTCCTTCAACTTACTGCAGACAGGGAGATGCAGATCTGAGAGGGCTGTGGGTTGTGGGCAGCAGGACCTGCCAGCTCCATCACCAACACAATCCCACAGCACTGCCCTCCAGACACATGTGAAAACACCCCCTCACTCCAGGGCACCCACAGCCACTGCAGAGGGGATCTGAGAGGGCACTGAGCGAGGTCACAGAGCTGGGGCTGGCCCGTCACAGGCTCACTCACCTCCCTGGTGTCGTTGTCCTGGATCAGAGCGTACAGAGGCACCACCCTGTTGATCTCCAGCAGAACCGGGGTGGGGCTGAGCTGCTCCTTGCCGGGCCGTCGGCACAGGTGGCAGGTGGACGGGCAGCGCCCCTTCTCCTCACAGTGAATCTCCACACCCGAGATGAGGTGGTCATCTGAGAGCATCTGTGCTGTCAGCAGGCCTGACAGGTACGTGATGAAGGGCATGGATTTCAGCTCCTTCTTGTTCCCAAGCTCAGTTGTTTCTGGGTTAGGGAGAGGGAAGAAAGCAAAGAGTATTAAATTTCAGCACAGGCCTCTTCCCAAAGCCAAACTGTGCTGCAGCCAGGATTAATGCAGTTGCTGAAGGTGTAGGCCAGGTGGGAGCAGGAAAAAAGAAAGGTCAAGGAGAGAAGGAGAAAAACAGGACTTCCAGGTCCTGCTTGGAAGTGTGAGCTTTTCCAGACAAGAACATCTAAACTGACAGAACTGATTGTTCTTCTCTTTTCTAACTCACGTTCTTCTTTTTTCTAACTTGGATATCCCTTTCTGTGCTCCAAAATGAGACAAAATCACCTCAGTTTATCTTCCCTGCAAAGAGAAACATCCCCAAAGAGACCAGTGCAAAGATCTGAATGCCTTTTATCTCCACCCTAACACCAGCCCCTTCTAGTCCTTGTGGTCTTCAGGTCACTCTTGTGGGTGACACATTATCCAGGGCACTGAAATGGATCCAAAGAGGCTGCAAAAGGACTACATGGAGGGATGCAGCCCTTGGCAGTGGGGATAAGCAGGTATGAGAACAAACTCACTGCATGGAGAGTAGACGGAGGCATTACCAAAACCAAACTGCCAACACTGCTTTCAGGAAACATTCAGACCTTTGAAACCCACTGGGAAACCACCTGGTAGTCTTAAGCACAAGGCAATAAACTTGGAGAACCTTTATTTTATTCTGTGTTCGTCCAAACACTTGCTAAAGCCAAGGGAAGTATCACACTTGAGCAAAGGAGACAGGACTCCAATGTCTGTTCTGTACTTCCATTTAAATTCTTTGTCTATAGCTGGCTTGACCCAAGAAGGCCCAACTTTTATAACCTGGTGACAGACCTACAGAAGAAAAGGCTTTCTCCATCTTATGGCTGCTGCCTCTAGCAACAAATTCCCAGTCCCGACAAGGAGCAGAAGAGGAACAAGGCTTGTCTCAACACACTCGGCTTGCAGCGACATGCAGCTGATCTGGCAAGGCACAAGCCATTTGGAAATAGGAGTAAACAGTGTTCATTCATGACTCCCGGAGCCCTCGAGGGCAGGGACAGCCCTTCCCTGCTGTCTGGCTGTCAGGGAACACTTCTGTGCACAGGATCAAAACTGTCACAGGGAGAACGAGCAAATTCCAACCGATCCAAGTTTTAGTGGAATAGAAGGGGAGCAGTTGCTAAGATAAATTAAAATAAGGCTGTAGGGAGATGTTTCAACATCCAGGGAGACACTGGTGTACACAGACATTGGAAACAGGAGTTGGAGATGCTTCTTGGAGAGATTATTTTCTAGAAGATCAGCTCCAGGCAGCTTCAGGTCTCATAAGGGAAAGCCATGAAGCCCTGAAACACAGGGTGGCAGAGAAAGAAGGAATTTATAGGGAGATACCATGAGCCTCTTCTCACTTCTGAATAAGAGTAACATCTTCTAACATCACTACTGAAGTACATGTAGAAGAGAAAGGTGATAACTACATTTCTGAGCTGTAAAGCTTCTTCACCAGAGCTGCAGCTTTAGAGATCCTTCACAGAGAAGGAAATTTTGGAGCCATTCTTTAAGGGAAGACATGAACATAGGGCTGAAAAAACAGTGGAATCAGTTATCTCATGACTGGCAACAGGATATCAAACCTTCCTTCTGAATTACTGGCTTTCTAGCTAAGAATTATAGATCACTCTAATCCAAGCAGCAGGAGCAAAGCCATTTCAGGAGCAGCAGTGCTCAGGTGGAGCTGCACAGGGGAAGGTCCTGTTCCAGAGTTCTGAAAATGAGGTAAGGTGGAAAACTGTGAGCAGAACAGCTGCCCTCCCCCAGCAGCCATGGGCTCAGTGACAGATTAACCACAAAGCTGGGTGATTCATGGCAGACCTGTGAGCAGAGCAGACTTCATGGCTGAGGTGGAACTGGCTGTCTGCAGTTAATCCTCTTTAGAACAGATCCCAGCTGCACTGGGGGAAAGGATTCCTTTGCAGACTGACAAAGGTCCATGGTGTTCCCTTGCACGAGGGCTCTGGGTACAACTCCAAAGGAGGAAACTGAAATAGGACGTGCTTTAGCAGAAGGAAATTGGCTTCATTGCCAAATTGCCAGCTCTCATCCAGACACTTAGATGCCATCAGCACTGGATAGCAATTCCTGGGAGCTTTTGTGGGATGGGTTTGGGGTGCCTACATACAGTCCTAATAAAATGATCCCCCCGTTTCTGCTATTGGAACCTATCTGGGAGCACCAGCAGCACACCATGCTTGTGAGGCAGCTCCTCCAGAGCCAGGGAGAGGCAGTGAGGAGGAGATGCTCCTCGTCTGCTTGCTCAAGTGCCTCATCCCTAGAAAGCTGGAGGCTGCCCTGCTGGACACAGTACTTCCCTCTCATCCCACCTACATCCCCCACCCACCACTGAGGGCATCCCACAGAGGAAGTTTTCAGATCCGAGAGGTATTTTCCCTCCAAAACATATTCCTGCACCTGCCATTGCAATTATAGCCTGGGAAGATGGGACTGGGGTCCCTCCATTTCCCCCTGCCCTAGATCTGACATGAGTTTTGGTTATCTCTTCAGCTCCCTGCACACAAGGAGAGGGCTCAGCAGTGAATTGGAGAAGCCCTACATGTTCTTGTAGGCTCAGCCTGGCTTTTATTGCCTATATAGAACAGGATAACCTCTCAGGGCACTCCTGCAAAACCTCTGCTTCACTCCTGGGGAAGGGCTTTGCAGGTGACTGCTGCCAGGACACTCCCAAGGTCCTTTCTGGGAAGAGGAGGAGACTCAGCTGCAGCAGCAAGGATACAGGGATCCCTTATCAGCCCCTGGATCTGAACATGCTGTCACTAACACTGCTGGCAACTCAGCTGAACCCTGGCAACATCTGTGTGGGAGCAGAGAGCCTTGGATGCAGTTGGTCGCATCACGGCAACTTGCGGGAGTTATTGGTTTGTTTGTCTAAAATATGGATTAAAAAAACCAAACCAAAACAAGACAAAAAACAAACAAACGAACCCCCCCCCCCCCCAAAAAAAAACACCACAACACAACAAAAAAAAAAAAAAAAAAACACCTGTGCCCCCAAGGAGAAAATGTGTTTCCTCTTGCTTTCCTTCAAAGTGGAACAAATGAGCCTCCACCCATACCTGTACCCCTAGAGTGCCAATGCTGTCATGTGGCTGTGATCTTCAGCAGGAATGGGCAATGGTTGGCTGAACTGTGTATCTGAACTCAGTATGATCAGCTGAGGCTGAATTTTGGATTTCACTTCATACACAGTAGATTGATGCACCTATACAGAATGTCTATGTATACATGCACAAATACGACACAGAAAAAACACTGATTTGCTCTGAAGAGTCGCTTGATGAGTGGAAACAGTAATCTACAGTTATCTGAAATGTGTTGGCACTGTCAGAAATGGCAGAGTTTATAACAAACATGAAGACCTGCAATGCTTACTTCACCCTCACTTTCGTTCTACCTCATCATGAAATATTTNCACAGGTGGACAGTGGGGACTTGTGGCCAGGACACACCCACTGACACAGGCTGCCTGTTTATCACCTGGTGGAATAACACCCTTTTTGCTGGCAAATCCATCCAGAGGGAGGGAGAAAGGAAATCAATAGCTGTGTTTGCCTGGGAATTTCTCCTTCACTGAGATATTGTCAGTGCAGTGGCCACCAGGTCTATGAAGGGCTTGGACAGATTTAGTGCTGCCCACTGTTAGTGATGGACAAACACTGCTGGGGCTGCGATGAGGGCGTGGGCACAGTGTCCAGGGGAGTCAGCCTGGCACATCCATCCATGTGTGTGGGAAGGATTGGACAAGAGGGAATAGCTGGCAGAGAGCAGGGTTAGATGTTCTATTAGGAAGCAATTCTTCCCTGTGAGGGTGGGGAGGCCGTGGCACAGGGTGCCCAGAGAAGCTGTGGCTGCCCCTGGATCCCTGGAAGCGCCCAAGGCCAGGTTGGACGGGGTTTAGAGCCACCAGGGATAGTGGGAGGTGTCCCTGCCCATGGCAGGGGGTGGAACGAGATGGGTTTTAAGGTCCCTTCCAACCCAAACCATTCTGTGATTCCAGCCCCGGCTGAGGTGGAAACATCGCCCCAGACAAACCACCAACACCCCAGTCCCACAGTTCACCGTGGGCCGGGCAAGGGATTACTCCCGAGGAACCGCTACACGACTTCAGGGACACGCGGCATGGATCCACGCGGGAATGCCATTCCCTGGGCGAAGACGTGTGCTCAGCATGGCCGGGGACTGCAGGATGCGAGCGCGGAGCTCAGGATGGGCAGGGCGGGGGTGGCGCGGAGCCGCCCGCCGGACCCTGCCCGCGGCGGGGCCCCGGCCCGGCGGGGCAGTTGTGGCCGAGTCGGTCCGTGGGGCCCTGCTGCCCTCTCGTGGCACCGCGGCGGGACGGCGCCGGGATCCCGGCATGCGGCACATGATCCCGGCGTGCGGCGCATCATCCCGGGAAGGGGTAAATCATCCCGGGACGGGGCACATCATCCCGGGACGGGGTACATCATCCCGGCATGGGGCGCGTCATCCCGGCATGGGGCACATCATCCCGGGAAGGGGTAAATCATCCCGGGAAGGGGTAAATCATCCCGGGACGGGGCACATCATCCCGGGACACGGTACACCATCCCGGGACGGGGTACACCATCCCGGGACACGGTACACCATCCCGGGACACGGTACACCATCCCGGGACGGGGCACACCATCCCGGGACACGGTACACCATCCCGGGACGGGGCACATCATCCCGGGATGGGGCGCGTCATCCCGGGATGGGGCACATCATCCCGGGATGGGGCGCGTCATCCCGGGATGGGGCACATCATCCCGGGACGGGCTACACCATCCCGGGACACGGTACATCATCCCGGGACGGGGTACATCATCCCGGGACGGGGCACATCATCCCGGGACGGGCTACACCATCCCGGGACACGGTACACCATCCCGGGACGGGGCACATCCCGCCGCCCTCGCCCCGCGGGGTCTCATCCTTCTGTCTCCGGGAGAGGAGTGCGGCACAGCGAATGTGTAACATCCCCTGGGTGTCGGTGCTTGATAAACTCCCGAGGGTGAGGCTCCATGACCCCTTTTAATCTCCAGTTTATAGAATGTGAAGGGGCTGGAATAGACCTTAAAGATCATCCCGTTCCAACTCCGTGCCATGGGCAGGGATGTCTGCCATTAGACCAGGTTGCTCTAAGCCCCATCCAACCTTGCTTTGGGCACGTCCAGGGATGGAGCAGCCACAACCTCCCTGGGCAACCTGTGCCAGGGCCTCACCACCCTCACAGGAAAAAATTTCTTCTCAATACCTAATCTAGATTTCCCTATTCCAATTTGTACCCATAACTCCTTGTGCTGTCACCACAAATCCTGGCAAAGAGTATCTTTGTGTCCACACTGCCTCCGCCCCTCTTCACAGCCCCCTCTCCCTGATGAGGCTGTGCCTGCTGCTCCCAGCTGATTAACCAAACTCAATTAAGCACAATTCTGACGTCCAACACCAAGGTGTGAACAGCGAGCTGCACCACTGTGCTTGTGACTGGTGGCACGTGTGACCCCCGGGCTGCCACAGCCCCGCTGCCCCGGGGATGATCCCAAAGGTAGCAGCACAGAGAATCTGGGGGCAGATCATCTCTTCTGCCTGCAGGGTGGACAGGCAGGACCTCACCTCAGCTTCAGATGAGACATTCACACACTTGCCAGCCCGAGGTATGAAGAAAAAAAGAGCTCTTAGAGACGTCTGATAACCCTCCATAAAAGGGGATTTTGAAAGTATCTCCTGTAACATAGCTTTGGAAAAGGAACTGGCTCTGCAGACCCTGCACTGCCCCCAGTGTCCCCCCAGTGCCTGCACTGCATCCCAGGAAGAGCAGCCAGAGCCCTGCCTGCTCATCCAACCCCTGGCAGCATCTCAGGGCTTGCTCCTCTGCCTCCAAAACACTTTGGCCCAACAAGGGTGGCTCCATGACCTCCCAAATCCCCCCTCCATGGCAGCTGTGCACCCCTCTCTGCTCCAACACACCCACATGCCCCTTTCCCATGGGATAGTTGAGACCTTCCCAACCCTGCTAGCTGGATGTCTTGCTGCCAGCATGGGGCAGCCCCTTGGGACACATCACCTTATCCATGGGTCAGGGTGACCAGAGTCCTGGGCTGGACAACCTTCCTGTCCCTGTCATGTAGGGTCTCCATACTCACACATGATGGGTAACACCATCAGCTTGTCATTGTCACCTCTAATTAAATCCAGAGAGTCCTTTGTTTTCTCCTCAGGATTCATTGAAAGATGATTTCCTATTTCTACCATTGTTTTTTTCCTCACACTGTTCATTTTCAGGTGTGGGTGGCCTCACAAGATCTGCCAGACCACCCTGGTTTCAATGCTTACATCCATTTTTCTTTCCCATATATCAGGGACTGAAAGAGCATTTCCCTGGTGAGGCCAGGAACTGGGAATGAACCCTGTGTCCCATCCCTGGGCACAGCAACACCCCCAGGGAGCCACTGGGGCTTGAAACAGGGGACTGTAAATCTCACTCGTTTTCTTCTGCAACTCTGGCCAGGCTTTGCATCTGCTCTTGCTGCCTCTGAGTGCATCCACTGCCCACACTGCTGCTCCAGGGATGTAGATCCCTTCCAAATGAACTATTCTTCTCCAAACAAAGTGGAAAAACCATCAAGAGCAGAAGGTGGCAAGACTTGCTGCATTATGCAAGTGCTTCCCTCAGCGCAGGTCAGTGGCAGCTGGAGCAGGTGAGCAGTGGAAAAGTGCTGCAGGCAGAGAGGCCACATGGAGGGATTTTGGGAAATGGTTAATCTGAGGACTTGCCTCCTCCCCACGCAGTGAATTCCTCCGAGCCTGAACCTCCAGACCTCCAGCTGCATGTCAGCCCTGGGCTGACCACAAGAAGTTGCCTGTGGCACTGGAGCCGTGGCACCGGCGGTGTGTGAAGGACACAGTTCCCTTGGCTTCCCCCTGCTCCCAGAGGAAGCCCCAAGCCCTGGCATTCCTCAGTTTGCTCTGCAGCCCCACAGGGTCACAGCAGAACAGGTCACTCTGCCATCTCTAAAGCAGGTTCATGACATCCAAGCAAAAATGGGGCTGGAATGGGGTCAGTGCTCCTGATGGTGATACTGGCTTCTGGAAACTTGGGGCAGAGCCCAGCCATAGGCCAGTGGCCAAATCCCTGTCCATGGCTACCACTGCCAGCCTGCAGCATCTGCTCACAGCTGCAGCTGTAGCCAAAAATAATCCTTTTTGTCCTGAGTCCACAGGCTGCTCCAATGCACGGCATGAAAGGAGAAAGACATGTTTTCAGTAGGTGATGCAAAACCCATCAAACACTCAGGAACCTGCTGGGGGAAGGGAAGGGGGGAAAAAGGGAAAAGAGGAGAGGGAGAGGGAAAGGGTAAGGGAATGGGAATGGAAAAGGCAAAGGGAAATGAGAAGGCAAGCAAGGCAAGGCAAGGCAAATGAACAAGGAAGGGAAAGGAAAAGAGTAGAGAAAGGAAAAGGGAAGGGAATGGGGAAAGGGAAGGTGAAAGCGAAGGGGAAGGGACTGATCCCGCAGCAGCACTGCCTGATCAGGGAAAGGGCAGTGACCAGCCCGCGTGTGCCGAAATGGCCGATAACAACCCGATAAAAACAAAAAACAAAAAAAACCCAAACAAAACCGGCAAAGACGTTCCTGCTTCCCCTCTGTTACTTTTAACCTTTCCTTTCACAACGAGCCGCAGCACAGGCCTGGCAGACCGAGATTCATCCCGCGGCCCCTCCCCTCCGTCACAGCCCCCCCCGTGCCGGTGTCGCGGTCCCCCCGTGGTCCCCCCGCTGTCCTGACCCCACCGGCAGCCACGGCGCGCCCGGACTACATCTCCCGGCAGGCCCCGCGGGCGCGCTCACGTGACGCGCGGCNCCCCCTGCAGGGCGGGGCGGGCACGGCGGGACCCCCGGGAGGGCGGCGTGAGAGGACGGGATGGACTGGACGGGACGGGATGAGATGGGATGGATTGGCATGGAGGGAATGCAAGGGGGCGACCGGGCCGCGCCCCGCGGGGTGGGCGCTCCCAACCGCGCTGAGCGGTAGGAGCGAGGGGTCCGCCTCGCTCGGCCCCCCGGCAGCACTCGGCGTACCGCGTACCGCGCCCCGCCCGCCCCGCTGCCACTGACCCCGCGGCTGCCGCCAGACGGACCCTGGGCGTGTGCTTTGTGCGGACACGGCGGGCAGACGCCAGCACAGGTCACTCCATGGCTGCCCCATCCCTGCAATGCCCAAGGCCAGCCTGGACGGGGCTTGGAGCAGCCTGGCCTGGTGGAACGTGTTCCCCCTGCACATGGGCAGGGGGTGAAATTAGGTCATCGTTAAGGTCCTTCCACCCCTAACCCTTGCATTTTTCAGTGAAAGCTCCCCAGGGATTGTCCTGCCTGTTTTGTTGTTGTGGTAACTCCTGTCAGTGGTGCTTGTATTGCAGCATTATCCCATTATTTTCCCTCGTTAATGACACGAGCTCTGAATTACAAGTGAAGCCGGTGTTCTCACCGCAGACACTCACTAGAAACTACTGGGTGACCAGAGAAACCACGGCAGGAAATTTCTTTTGAATGTAAGGAAACCAAGCTCGCATAATTTACGGTTTTATGGCTTGATCCTCAGCTGAGGCTTTCTGTAATACCCTGCTCTGCGTCAGAGGAACTGCCCCGGGAGGAACCGACACGCAAGAACAACTCGCTGTTAAGGAAACTTCCATGGAGGCACAGCCGAGTGTGAGAGGGAGATAAAACGAAAAAGTAATGTCCCATTACTGAGGGCATGCTGACATTCCGATAAAGGGGGTTATATATGAAAAGAATGTCATACAAAGCAGCTCGCTAAAAGCCCAACCTGACTTAAAATCCCATCCGCCGTTGTTCTTTAATGAAAATACTTGTTTTAAAGGTAGCTTTTCATGTAACTCTCAGTACTTGGTGCCTGTGCTGCTCCCTCGTCCTTCCCGAAGCAAGTCTTTTTGACGTGTTTCCAGGGAAAGTAAGAATAATGAACCTGGTGTCCTGAGTTTCATTTTTTAAAATAATTTTAAATCACAGATTTTTTCATCCTTCAGAGGAAGGTTTCTGTTCTCCATGGCAGTGCCCAGGTTTCTGCTTCCCCAGGGCCGGGGCTGTGATACTCAACCTGCCACTGTCGAGCTGATCCCAGCATGGTGCCTGGAGATTCTGCCACAACACTGAATCCCTTCCTGAAATACGGGCTTTAAAGGACTCTGAACTGCAGCTGACAAATTAAAATTAGGGGACTTTTTTTCTTTTCTGTATGAGCATAAAGAACGTATCTTCCTTGCAGTTGTTCTTCTGCACAGGAACACACAGCAAACTCAAATACACAGCCTCTTTCCCAGAGAGGAAGGAGGCAGACCCAGCAGGGAAGTGAGAATGCTGTGTGCATGCAGCCATTTCTCAGCTGTGTGTTCACATCCCTCTGCCACTCTCTCTTCATTTCAAAGACTAACTACTTCCTTCTCCTCCTCCTCTTCCCTAGAAGAAAGGTTTTCTTCCCTATTTTTCAGTGGCTAAGCAGTACAATAGCAAAGGATTTGAAACCCAGTCTAGTGAATAATAACTTAATGATGTGAGCCCTGTTCTGTTCCTTTTGAATGGATGGCTGCTTTGGCAGGAGAGCTGCTGGGATCTGCTCCCTGCTGGGAGGGATGTGAGGGTGGAGAAACCTAGATTGAAGCTGAATAGCAACCAGAGTGGTGTAAAACTGAACCAGGGGACGAGAACGAGGTCAACGCTGCGAGATTGTGAAACGAGGAGAAATTAAATGCAGTTTAGCTGAGTTCAGGAGCTAACAGTGAACACCAGGAGTATGTTTGGAGTTGTCTGTTAACTCCATTATTGCTTATACCTGCCTGAGCTGTGTTTAATTGGCATGAAGCATGCTGCAGCATGGCAGAGGTTACTGAGATGCACTGGCATCAAACCTTCTCTGTGTGTTTTCAGCATGCACAATCATCCCAGAATGAGTGGAAAGTGACAGAGCATTCCTACTACTTTCACTTCCTGGCAAATGTATGAAACCTTGAACATGTGTTTTGGCTCTCTAGCAAAGCAGAGTGAACCAAGCACATTTATTTTGTTGGTATCTGATGTCACATCTGAATGCAGGTCTCCAGAGGTGATCTATTAATGTCCTTAAGCATCGCACCATCTGGTTCCTCCTTTGATGCACAACATTTTGAATGGCTGGTTTAATCTCCCTGGGTTTCAGTAAATTATGTAAACTCAGAGGCTTGGCAGCAGGAGATGGGCACCATGAGGAGATGATTCAGTCATCAATATCTACTGGGCTTCCATATTGGTGCCATTACACTTTTTTCAGTGCTCCTTTACAAATTTTGCAAGTGAATAATTCATCGCACTGGGAGCTGCAAGTTAGTTTTGAAATTTGCCCACCCTGAGATTAGCTATGACTAATCCATCCTTCCCAGCATGGAAAAGCTAACTGGGTTTCTTTTTCTGCAGGGTTAGGCGATAAGTCAGAAATAAATTGCATGTATACATAACTGCTGGTGGTGACATAAATCACATTTCCCTTTTTTCTTCCTGGACAGAATCGGAGCACCTTGGAATAGATGTGAGCACGAGGCACTGCGCCGCATAAAGCTGCCTCGGAGCGCCATGGCTGCCGCCCCGTATCTCAACTCGGACGTGCTGCGAGAGGTCCTGGAGTGCCCCATCTGCATGGAGTCCTTCACCGAGGAGCACCTGAGGCCCAAACTCCTGCACTGTGGGCACACCATCTGCAAGCAGTGCCTGGAGAAGCTCCTGGCGAACAGCATCAACGGGATCCGGTGCCCCTTCTGCAGCAAGATCACGCGGATCACCAGCTTGCCTCAGCTCACTGACAACCTCACCGTGCTGAAGATCATCGACACGGCCGGCCTGGGGGAAGTGGTGGGACTTCTCATGTGCAAGGTCTGCGGGAGGAGGCTGCCAAGACACTTTTGCAAGAGCTGTAGCTTGCTTTTGTGTGAGCCGTGCAAGGAGGCTTCACACATGCCCCCAGGACACAGAGTCATTGCTATCAAAGAGGCGGCTGAGGAGCGTAGGAGGGAATTTGGGACAAGGCTTGCCAGGCTTCGGGAGCTCATGGGTGATCTTCAGAAAAGGAAAGCTGCTCTGGAGGATGTTTCAAGAGATCTGCAATCCAGATACAAAGCGGTTCTGCAGGAGTACAGCAAAGAGGAGCGCAAGATCCAGGAAGAACTGGCCAGGTCACGCAAGTTCTTCACCACCTCTTTGTCTGAAGTGGAGAAGATAAACAACCAGGTGATGGAGGAGCAAGCCTATCTGCTGAACTTAGCAGAAGTGCAGATAATGTCTCGCTGTGACTACTTCCTTGCCAAAATAAAGCAGGGGGATATAGCTCTCCTGGAAGAGGCAGCAGACGAGGAAGAACCAGAACTGACAAACAGTCTCCCGAGGGAGCTGACTCTGCAAGAGGTGGAACTCCTTAAGGTGAGCCACGTGGGACCACTGCAGATTGGGCAGGTGGTGAAGAAACCCCGGACCGTTAACGTGGAGGAATCGCTCATGGAGAACGCAGCATCCTCCTTTGTACCATTTAGGGAGCCTGACTTGGTGCAGGAGGAGCCCAGCTGCACCCCCCATTCCTCACCAGCCAAGCCAAGGATGCCTGAAGCAGCCACGAGCATCCAGCAGTGTTACTTCATCAAGAAGATGGGCTCCAAGGGCAGCCTGCCAGGGATGTTCAACCTCCCCGTCAGCCTGCACGTCACCAGCCAAGGCGAGGTGCTCGTGGCAGACCGGGGCAACTTCCGAATCCAGGTTTTTACCCGCAAGGGCTTCCTGAAGGAGATCCGCCGGAGCCCCAGCGGCATCGACAGCTTCGTGCTGAGTTTCCTTGGAGCAGACTTGCCCAACTTGACCCCCCTTTCTGTCACCATGAACTGCCACGGGCTGATCGGTGTGACAGACAGCTACGACAACTCTGTCAAGGTGTACACCATGGATGGCCATTGCGTGGCGTGTCACCGCAGCCAGCTCAGCAAGCCCTGGGGCATCGCCGCGCTGCCCTCGGGCCAGTTCGTCGTCACCGACGTGGAAGGGGGGAAGCTCTGGTGCTTCACCGTGGACCGTGGCGTGGGGGTGGTGAAGTACAGCTGCCTGTGCAGTGCCGTGCGCCCCAAGTTTGTCACCTGCGACGCTGAAGGGACCATTTACTTCACTCAGGGGCTGGGGCTCAACCTGGAGAACCGGCAGTATGAGCACCACTTGGAAGGAGGCTTCTCCATCGGCTCCGTTGGCCCAGATGGGCAGCTGGGACGCCAGATTAGCCATTTCTTCTCCGAGAATGAGGATTTCAGGTGCATTGCTGGGATGTGCGTTGATTCCAGGGGAGACCTGATCGTTGCTGACAGCAGTCGTAAGGAAATCCTGCATTTTCCTAAAGGAGGCGGCTACAACATCTTAATCCGGGAGGGACTCACCTGCCCGGTGGGCATTGCCATTACTCCCAAAGGGCAGCTGCTGGTGCTGGACTGTTGGGATCATTGCATTAAGATCTACAGTTACCACCTGAGAAGATACTCCACCCCTTAAAGGCTTGATTGCAAGCAAAGCCTGTCTTGGCAGTGGAGATTCTTGCAGCCTCCTTGCGATCCAACGGGAACTAGTGTCAAGCCTTCAGGAAGATGGTGCCATAACTGAAGGGGATTTGGCATAGAGGTCATCATGTTCTGTGTTTAGAAACAAAATAGCTTTTGTGGTGGTGGTGGTGGTCTGCTTTTTCTTCTTCTTTTTTATATAAAATCCATACAAATAAGAACAAGCGTGATGGAAAGGATCCGTCCTTTGCAGTCTTGGTTCTTGTGACTGGTCACTTCATAAACCTCTTCACCTCCTTACGCCACATCTCCTACACTTCCAGCTTCAACCATTGTGTCTTGCTTTGTGCCATAAACACTGACTGACTGTTCTAAATCACCTTCCCTTAGAGAACTAGCAGAGGCAATCCTGTGGTACTTGCAAAGAACTGGGTAGCAGTTGTCTGGGCAACTCCTAGAGAGAGCAATTTGTGCTTGCAGCACTGCATAAAACGAAATGGCCTCTTCAACCACGCAGAGATGAAGCTTTGCTTCCACCCTGACGAGGCAGAGTTGTCTCTCCCATTTTTCTGGTGTTCAGGAGATTGCCCTGTCGTGCCATTTGTGAATTGTGTCTGTTCCATGTGAAGTGAGTACTGTGCAATCATGGGAGACCAAGCTAAGCCAGAAAATTGCCCTTTTTATTCCTGAGTTGTAAGAAGTTAGGGGTTTTATTACTAATCAGAGCTTTGCTAGATGGAAGGGGATAAAAAGGGAGGGGGCTGGAGAAAAAAGAAAAAAAAAAAGGGGGAAACCTAGGGTTGCTATTTACTGTTGTTTTATTATTAAATGTCTCCTGGAAACTGTCTTTGGAAGGTCTATCTGGTATCTAAAACTTTCTGGGTAAGGGGGGAAGAGCTGGGGGAATAAGACTGGGATATTGTAGGAAATGAGATTAAATGCAACGTATTGTGTGTTCACCTGCACTTCACTACTCTGCATTCCAGACCACTGCATTTAGCAATAGATTTCTACTCATGTGCACCTCCTCTGTTCAAGTTACTCACTTCTGAGATAAGGATGGGCAGGGGGGACTATTTCACTTCTATTTTTTTAAGACTTGGAAGCACGTCCATTGGTGCACTGCCTTTTTTTTTCCCTTGCACAGCAAAACATTACATTCCTCAGATTTTTTTTTTTTTTTTTTTTTTGTAATTCTAATTTCCACGATACCAGCAGGCACCAGAGTTGCTGCTCATCACGGCTTTGGGCCAAATGAAGCACAAAACTGCAGCTGTGTGAACCAAGGCCCCCACAGTGCTGCTCTCCTGGCTGATAAATGTGTTCCTCAGTGTGGTGCTGCTCGCCCAGAATAGTTTATTGAAGGGAAGATGCATTTAAATAGGGCACAGTGGTAGCATGTTAATCTGCCACAGATAATAGTTACACTGCAGTGCATTTATTTGTTGCCATCAACAACGTAGTTGCAAATTTGGGGCCACGACAGACAATATAAAAGCTGATTTTATGGTGGCTGCCATGCTCCAGCAAATTGTTTGCTACTTGTCCTACAACATGTTTGCAACAGGTGATTTTTTTTTTTTAAGCCCATATACTTTTCCCTGCTGAAACAGCAAAGAGAAACAGATTGGTGAGCTGCTGCTGCTCTAGCTGGATGTTTGGCAGTTAAAGGGATTGCAGAAAAAGTGCTGGAAGCAAATTTTGGTGGGATTTGGGTTTTTTTCCCCTCTCTTTGTTGTGCTCAGCCAGTGCTGAAGGAGTGAGCACGCAAACACAGCTGTGTGATGGAGCTTCCATCAGGGCAACTTCCAATTTCTCCTGCTATAATGTGCTGGAAACAGCTTGTGGAGAAGGGAGCTGAGACACGAGGTGGTTGATGGTGCTGAGGCAGCCCAGGGGACTCAGCTCCCCTGAGCTGCTCCGTGTGCTTGCCAAGGCTACCAGCTCTTACATTGCTAGTCACATTCTCTGCTTCTCCTTTTTGGGTGGGAGGGGGCAGTTGCTCAAGGCATGTGACAGCAATTTGAGGAGCCTTTCTCATCTCAACTGTGTGTTTTGGGGAGGTGATGATGATTACTGGGCTGTGCTGCAGTTCATGACATCGTAACTGAAGGGATTTTTCCCATTTTATGACGATGGCAGTTCTTCTCCTTATGGTTTCTTTTAACCATTTCTCCTGCTTCCAAGAACTGCTGCACACAGGAGGCTACTGTGGACCCAAACAATTAAAGCAATAGTATCTCTGATAATATGTACCTCTGTAACTTTCTGTTCCCATGGATTTTTCTTTTTTTTTTCTTTTTTTTTTTTTTTCAATAAATAGCACAACTACTAGCAATAACATTTCCTGGAGTGCTTGAAAAAAAAATAAATTTTAAAAAAGGAAAAAAATTAAAAGCTGGTCCAGTAAACTGAGCAGTTGGTTACTCCATCCTGTTCCTGGTTACAGAGTTCAAAGTGTGTGTCATCTGTTTCTCACTCAGAGAATTGAGAAAAATAACACCACCCTGTGAGGCACTGGTGGGCCAGGACACTGCAGTCGGCGCCTGGGGCTCTGTCTTGCCTGCAACTCTTCCAGTCTGGGGTTTCAGGGAGAAAAGGGAAAAAGAAAAACCTCCTGTCCCTCACCCAGGGTCTGCACATCCCCTGACAAACTCGACTGCGAGATGATTTTACAGAGCTCCTCTTGCTGTGGTGCTCCCACACAGTGTCATGATCATCTGCCAGGCGAGGTGAAATGGAGTAATTAGGGATTATGTTGAAATAGTTTGGCTCCTGCTCTGTATCTGGAGGAAGAGCTTGTCTGGTCATACGTATGTGTTTGGTTTTTAAAGATTGTGTAATAAAGGAAAAATTGATCCAATTAAAAGTGCATTGCAAACGGCTCATTTTCTTATTAAAACACTTAATCTTCTCCCCTTGGTGGCAGATTGGATTTTACAGCCAGTGGGGATTAGAGTGGCTACGAGACCTTTTTATGTGTCAGGTTGCTGAGGATAAATCTGATCTTGGCAGCCTCATGCAACTTTTCCTGACACTTCCCTACCCACCTTCTAAACAAATGCTGTGGTTTTGTACCTTAACTCACACTGCCTCAAGGGCAATATCTTCCTTGTCACCTGATGTTTCAGAAGTCTGATTTGAGTTCACTGGCTCTGGGAGCTCAACAGGATGGGGGAGCCTGGCTGAAAACTCCATCCCCTGTGTCCCTGGCTCATCCATGCTCTGCCAATGGGGCCTGTGGTGCAGCCAGGTGACTGGACACATCAGGAGCCACGGGCTCACCTCAAAGGCCTCAGACTTTGTGCACTTACACTGTGAGGGTATCAAACACCTGGGTTTTCTCTGTTTGTAGTCCCCCTCCTTGGAGGCACCAGCTCGGGCTGTTCTTCTGATGTTGCACCATGATTAAATTATTTTTAGATCAAAGCTCTGCCATGGGAGCTGAGCTGGTGAGGAGACGTGGTGTGACTGAGTGTGGGGGGTGTAGCTGTGAAGGTGCCTCCACCCCAGCTCGGGTGGTGCCAGTGGAGCTGCCAGAGGGGCTCCTGGATGGTCAGCAGGGACATTTCCTCTGTAGCTACATCCACAGCACGTGGAGTTTCTCCCCTTGTCCAGCCACCTGGCTGATCTGGGTGAAGGATTTCATCACTTGAACTCATCTCAGCTCTTTAAACAGGCATGAATTTCTACTTTATCAAACATTATTCAACCCTTGCAGAACAGCTGCTGTGTGGTGCTGTTAGATCCACCCTGTAGCTTTATCACAAGTTTTGATTTCTTAGGGTAGAACAGCTGAGCCATGGACATTGTTCTGGGCAAAACCAGGAGCCAGGGAATGAAGGGATGAGGAGGAGAGCCTGTTCCTCATCAAAGGGGTTAGAGCTACAAAAGTAAAAATAAAGCCAGATGCTTTGAGTTGTCCCCATTGTATAGCTTAAGTGATTTTTCTGGGTCATTACTCAGTGCGAGGATTTAAAGTTATTTCATTTTGCACAACTAATTACTCGACTTGCCTGGCAATTCTGGATTACAATGAGCAGTGCATAAGGTCATTTAGCAGACTTACTCACAGCACATGTTTTAGTCTAAACTAAATTTCATGGCAACCAGCTAGATTGTTTTTACCTCCTCCGAACAAAATGTTGAAATCTGAGGGTTTGAAATAATGACATAAACCAAGCAATTGAGAGTGTTAAAAGAGTGTTAAAAAGGTAATAGAGTGGTTGTACATAGGGACAGATCTCAAAAACAGGGAAATTCTGTGTGTTCTACTTCTGACCAAGCACATATAAGGGAAACCCATTATGTCCTTTAACAGCTGAAAAAGTAGCTTTACAGCTTTCTTAATGCACCTGATTGCATCCACGAAAGGAAAACTAAAGGTTCCTGTGGACTAGTTCAATCTTAATTGTGTTAATGGCAGTATCAGACCTGGAAGAAGACAAATAGAGCCTTGAAAGCACAGGAGGGAGCCACAGGCCTCACTCAGAGGAATATGGACTGCTCAGAGGAATATTTTAGCAGAGCTCCAGGCTCTATCCTTAATTTTATGAAGGATATTTATGAAGATCTGTCAAAACTGCTGAGTTCACAAGAATGCATGAAAGCTGTCACCTCTTACAGGTAAATGCAGTTCATAGTGCGTGGTTCAAGAGAAGAGAAGCAAGTACATGGGAGGGCAGGGAGCAGAAAGGCTCAGGAAATGTGACAGGACCTGCCAGAACACAGCCCCTCCATGGACTATTCCCATAAATGATCGATTACTGAGGGGGAACATGGACATCTTTCCCATCTGCAGCAGCCACAGGCTGAGCTTGCTGAGCACTCAACACGGCCAGGGAACCTCAGCCAAGGAAACTCTATCTAGAGATCATAGGAAATTCAAGAAAAACAAACATTTCCCTCACTGCAGACCTAAAGTAACCTCCCAGCTGGGCAGTGAAACCCTCTGGATCTCCCCCACCCAGGCACACACATCCTGAGCCCATCAGCATCCCTTCCTGCTTCCCAGCTGGGCCTCTCCAGTGGGAGTAAGCAAACTGAAATAGCAGAAATCTCACCAGGGCAGTCAGATTTTGCACTCAGAGCAGCTCTTCCCCTTCCCTAAGCAAGCTCTCTCCCTCCTCACCAGCCAGAATGAGGAACCTCAGAGCAACCAGCTCTCTGATGAACTTTTATCAGTGAATGAAGTGGTTCCCAGCAGTGGGATTTGCTGGATGGGGGGATCACTCTCTTCCCTGATGTACAATTCCTGAGTCTCTGAGGTGGGGTGGCTCCCAGCCTCCACCTCCAGGTTTATTATTATGGCACCGTGTGGTGAGGAATAGCCCAGTTGGGTCAGCTGTCCTGGCTGTGTCATCTCCCAGTGCCTAATCCACTCCAGCCTAGTGACTGGGGGGACAGAATGGAGAAAAAGAGGCAGCGTGGGTGCCATGGAGGCACTGCTCAGCAGCAGCCAGCACTCTGGGGTGTTATCCACCCACACTGGCTTCTCCAGAAAGTCACAGCACCACCGTGACAAAGCCGGTTCCCTCCACCCCGCCAGGCCCAGCACATTCTTACACACAGCAGGAGCTGGCTGGGGACATCACGTTTGTCCCAGCTGCCAAATGAAGATCCTCACACAACTGCCACCAACTTAATGAGGTGCCGCCAGCGCTAAATGCTGGCTCCAGCGGGGAAGAAAAGCGATGTGGGCTCCCATGGCACAGATCAATGGCTGGGTCGATCTCAAGGTCCCTGCTTGGAGGCCACTCAATGTGTTAAAGTATTGCTTGGCTGCACAGAGCCAGAGCAAGCAGCCCAAAAAATGGGCTTTTAATCACTCTGCATGAAGTAAAATTGGAGTTTGCTTTGGTGTGCTCACGGACTGAGGCTGTTCCTGTGAGGGAGCCTGGGGGATGCTCCCGTGCCTGCCCTGAAGGAGCGCAGTGCTCGGTGTGCCACAGCCGTGCCACCGTGCCTGCCTGGCTCTCTCTTGCAGGATTCACTCCTGCAAATCCTTAGGAACAAGGGCAGGCTGCTCTGTCACCTCATTTCCCCCCACATTCTCCTCATGCACCTGCAGGAGGAAGGGAACACTTGTCACTCCTCCAGGCAGAGCAGGCTGCCTGCTCTGTGCTGTCCGTGGCCCGAGGCAGATCCCTCTCCCTGCCCTTGGCAGAAGGCAGAGCTCTGCAGATGCTGACCCACGGCACAGGCTCTGTGCCGGCCTTGGGGCGGCTCCAGCCCCGGCACGGAGCCAGCGCCTGCCCTGGCACCAGCAGCGTGAGCTTCTCTTCAAAACCATGTTTTCAATTAGGGCTCGACGCGCAGATTGTGCCTTTATTGTTGGAGGCCTCCTCCTGAGGCCCGGCGATTGATTTATGAAGTTGATTAAAATATTAAAATAATTTTATGCGGTGCTGCAAAGACCCCGTAATGTGCATTTTTCTCAGAGTTGGGGCCGTTCCAATTAGCTTGAGACTCTCCTCTCTCGCTCCTCTTGTGACCTGTTTTGTCCACTAACAAATTACAGTTATTCTGGCCCTACTTTTATATTTATTAGAGCTGATGCATATGTGTGCTCACTGAGCAGTTCAGAACGGGCTGGTGAGCAGCGGGGAGCCCGGCAGGCCAGAGCTGTTCTGAGTGGAGAAGGCATCCAGAACTGTCTAGCTGGAGCTATTTATTCTGATCTGCCTTATGTTGCTGGCAAAATGAGGGTAAATCAGTAGAGAAGTTGGGAATAAAATCCATCTACCATGAACAGCAAGCTCTTTCTCTTGGCTAACTGGGATTTCCCTGGGACAGAGCCCTGGGTTTCCCATGACAGTTTTTCTGTCCACAAGCTGATCTCCCCAAGAGCCCTGAACATCCTTAATGTCCTTCCAAGAGCATTTTCTGGCCATCAAAGAGCTGAATACCACACTGGTCACCTCTGCATTGCCCACAGCCCCAAAGTTCAACCTCACTGACCCTGCCAGCTATCAAAGCCACAGACGGAGCCGTGCACCAAACACAAGGTCGGGGCCAGCACTCAGTGCCTAAATGCTGCACAATCAGGAGTGAAAGGTTTATGTCCAGGCATTACCTGCAACCCCTCAGGGGATCCCTGGAATACCAGGAGTGCTTTACTGGCAGTGGGAAAGGATGCTCTGGATGCCCCACAGATGCCAGGGCAGCCAGGCACAGCTCCAGGAGTGGGAGCAGGACCCGGGTGGGGAGCGAGGGATCCACCTCGGCCAGCTGCATACCATGGACTAAAAAGGAAATTATCCTGTCACTGAGGCACTGCTTTGCCTTCAGGCCCTGTGCCACCACGGGGCTTTGTGGCTGAGCCCTGAGCCACCACTGCCCCTGACATGGGGGAGGTGGGAGTGAAGGAATGGGAGATATTTCATCATCAGATCAAGTGCTGTTCCCGGCCCCTCTGGCCCCAGCAACGTGGAACAGCAGCAATGCTTGTGCCAGGCTGGGACTGCAGCAGCTGCCTCTCATTCCCACCTCTCATTCTCCTGAGAAACCCTTGTCTGGGTTTGGTTTGGTCCCAGGTGATGGCACTGGGACCACGGGGCACTCAGGGTCTGCTCCCCACCAGCACATTTGCCCCTGGACTGCAGGGAGTGCTCCTGAGTGATTAATATCATCATGAGTACATAAACAAGCCACCTCCACGTGCCTTCTCCTGCTAAACAGGGGCATTGCTATGGCAAACTTCATTTATCACTATTTAAAACCCAAACAAACGAGCACAGGGTGTTATAAATATGCTTACAAGACGAGCTACACTGGGAAAATGGGGAAGAAAATGAGCCAAGAGCAAGGGAGGCAGCGTGTGGGAGAACACCTCTCTCTGCTGGGTTCCAGGGAGCGAGGCTGCTCTTGGCAGTGCCACCAGGGAAGGATGCAAATGCCCTGATGACCTCTGTCACCATCAGCCCTAAGGTGGGCTCTGTGATAAACCACAGATGTTTTTTGAATAGAAAAATATCAGATCCAGGGCATATCCCCAACTCCCTGGAGGAGAGAGATGAATTGGCAAATGGAAGGCTACGGCGATAAGGCAGTTTTTATAAACATAACCTAATTGTATTACTTCAAAGTCCTGAAGTTTATTGCCCTGTTTAATGATGTGTCTCGTTATTTATGGTGTAGCACAATGAGTCTGCTATTGATTTAATGCACTTCCTTAAAGACTGTCATTGTCACAAGCAATAAAACAAAGCCATTTGGAGACAGCTCATTTATGTCACATCTCCATAGCTGACCCCAGGCGTGCGAGGGCCACTGTGGGGAAGGGGGTCACCCTGGGCAAGGATGGAGCCAGAGTGTGGAAGCTGAGGGGCAGGAGCAGGCAGGGTGGCTCAGGGATGCTGCCAATGACATGTGCCACCTGACACTGGGCACTCAGCTCGGGACGAGCCTCCTGCCTGAGCCCGCCAACCAGCACGGTGATGGTGTATGCATGGGAAAGGGGGTGGTGGGTGGAAACCAGCACATGACACCTGATGTTTGTGCCCCTGCCCATTCCCGTCGCTCTCCTCACCTTTCTGGTACTGGAGCCAGAGCTGCTGCTGGACCTTCTTGCTGGGGAAGTGGATGGTGCAGCTGAACTCGGAGCCGTACAGCGCCTCCGCGATGTAGTGGGAGCCAAACTGCTGGATGAGGGAGAGCAGCTCCTCCCGGCTGCTGTCCTTGTTCAGGATCTTCAGGATGTTTGCAAAGCCTGTGGGAGGGAGGCAGGGGGTGGGCCGGTCAGCCAGACAGGGGAAGGAGCCCCAGACATTCCCTGCTCGGGTCGAACAAGGCCCCACATGGGTGCAGTTCCTCCTCCTTTGCCTCCACCTGATCCTTTGGAATCCACAACCTGTTATTACCCCAGGCTGTGGCTCTGACTTCCTTCTATGATTCCTCTCCCTAAGAGATTTCTCAGATAATTTTACAGGGATGTGCATGTGAACGCGTTTGCACACACACACACACACGCTCTGTCCTTGCCAGCTCCTCTGTTCTTCAGGCTGCTGGGACATTAACACTCTCCCAGAGGATGTGCTTGGCCTTTGCTTGGCTGTATCCACAACCAGAGATGTTCCATCCCTACTGCAAACACCCAGCACAACTGGTAACTATTTTTAGGGAAGTTGGAGACAGCCCAGAGGGACATGCAGGGCTGGGCTGGGCTGGTGGCAGCTCCGTGGGTGTGCAAAGGTCAAAGCATCACTTGAGCAACATCCATACAGACAGCAGGGACCTCTGGCATGGGACAAGGACATGGACCCTTGCTGCTCTCTGGAGGTGAAATATCCTGGAGACACTGGTGACTTCACAGCACTTCAGCATCACTTAGAGCTGGCTGAAAGCACCGTTTTGGTTCAGTGGTGGAACGGAAAACATGCTGCAAGAAAATACGTCATAACTGTCACCAAAATGAGATTATCTGGCTGGTTGGTTGGTTGGGTTATTGAAAGGGAAGGCTGTTTTAATAAAAAAGCCAGAAGAATTCATTTTGAGCTGAACCCACGTATTTTTTTTCAGCTCTGAGCAGGTTATTTCATTTTGGGCCTGTGCAGCCTGTTAGCATTAAATCTTTTTTTTTTTTNGTTCAGTGGTGGAACGGAAAACATGCTGCAAGAAAATACGTCATAACTGTCACCAAAATGAGATTATCTGGCTGGTTGGTTGGTTGGGTTATTGAAAGGGAAGGCTGTTTTAATAAAAAAGCCAGAAGAATTCATTTTGAGCTGAACCCACGTATTTTTTTTCAGCTCTGAGCAGGTTATTTCATTTTGGGCCTGTGCAGCCTGTTAGCATTAAATCTTTTTTTTTTTT
>WAAE01020053.1:113231-145835 GCA_013400495.1 Nicator chloris
CTGGGATGGCTGTGACTGCCAGGAGCCCACAGGGATGGAGGTGCTGCTGGGATGGGCAGGACCAGCACTGGGATGGCTGTGACTGCCAGGAGCCCACAGGGATGGAGGTGCTGCTGGGATGGGCAGGACCAGCGCTGGGATGGCTGTGACTGCCAGGAGCTCACAGGGATGGAGGTGCTGCTGGGATGGGCAGGACGAGCACTGGGATGGCTGTGACTGCCAGGAGCTCACAGGGATGGAGGTGCTGCTGGGATGGGCTCACACACCCCTCAGATTATTTCTGCTCCAGGCACATAGGAAGGATGGCACAAAGGGGGTGACGGTGCCCCTCAGGAGCCACGCTGGCATCCAGGGTGGCAGAAGAGGTTGTTCCTCCTGTGCTGTTCCCTGGCACCCTGAGCCGGGGGGCAGCTCGTACCTGTGAGGAGCTGGAGGTCAGGAAGGGGCTCCGAGAGGACGCCACGGCACTGCTCCTCCACGGGCAGCGGGATCACCAGCAGCCCGTCGGCCAGCTGGGGGAAGTCCTTGATGAAGTTATTCTCCCTGCAGAGAGAAAAAGACAACTGCAAAGCAACGATGCAGGGCACGGCCAGGCAGGGGGGGCTGAGCCCTGGTGGCATGGGGACAGGGGACATCTCCTGGAGCAGGAGCCCTGCCAGGGGATGGGGTTTGCAGCCTCGCCACCAGCCAGCCCAGGCTGTGCAGCCCTCTGAGGTGATGCCTAATGAGCTCCCCAGGGACCACGGCTCCATTAGCTCTATAGAAACATGGAACTGCTCGCAGCCTGGGGACACGGGCACTGCGTTTGGCCCAGATTCTCAAAGAGGGCCCCTGGAGAGAGGGAAAGGAAAGAGGAATGGCTGCTACACCCCAAAACTGCCCCTTTTCCACACCTGCACCATCTTCATGTGGACAGTGACCAAACTCTGCTGGGGCTCCCCAGGCAGCATCATCACTCCCACAGTTTTCACCCCACGCAGTGAGTCGCTCTCCAAAAGGCAGCAAATGTACATTTTACAGACAGACACACAAACCCCCCCTCTCGTGTACAGCTCACAGTGCAATTTTACCACACATGCAGGATCTTTTCTAACCTTGGCAGGTATAACATTGTATAATAGGCCCCTAATGAATTGTTTCTAGAACAACGGTACCAGGAAATGATTTGAAATGGTGAACAGACAGGTCTCTGGGAGAGCAGCCTCCCCCGGTAAGCGAAATGCCTCGCGCCTGCGCCGAGGAAACAGGAGGGGGGATTTTAAATATTGATCTTAGAGCCAAAATATAGGCCAGGAGGCTTCGCATCCTCCGGGTGTGCAGACAAAAGGGCAGCAGAGCAGGAGAATGGGAGGTTTTTGCAAAATCAGGTCAGCCCAGGAGCTTGGGGGAGGTTCAGACTGGTACTGCCTGCCCCAGCTGCATTTTTGTAATATATTTTCCTTTAAACAGCTGGTCTTTGCATTCACCTTCCCTGGTTTTACCCCCTGTAGCCTGTCCCTGGGGGGATGGTCCATCATCCTGTGGTCATCTCACAGCTGGGGACACCCTGGGCAGCTCCATGGGTCCCAGCACAGAAAGATGCTGATTTCAGGGAACACTTCCCTGGGATCCTCCCATTGCTCTGAGGCCAAGATGTGGCCACTGCAACCTGCACCAGAGGTGAGCAGGAAGCCATAACCACGTGCAACCAGCCTGGGAATGTTCCCATCCCCAAGGCAGGGGAGGAGCACAGGGAGGAGCATCTGAAGGTAGTGACACAAGAGTGGGGCACAGAAAGCGTTAGAGGCCAGACTGGATGGGTCTTTAAGCAATGTGGTCTAGTGGAAGGTGTC
The DNA here is from genome assembly GCA_013400495.1 of Nicator chloris. Classification (NCBI taxonomy): domain Eukaryota; kingdom Metazoa; phylum Chordata; class Aves; order Passeriformes; family Pycnonotidae; genus Nicator; species Nicator chloris. The sequence goes on from WAAE01020053.1 coordinate 115,064, forward strand.
CCTGCCCATGGCAGGAAGGTTGAAACAAGATGATCTTTAAGGTCCCTTCCAACCCACACCATTCCACGACTCCCTGGCTGCACAGGCAGCCTGCCTCATGCTACAGCCCCATTTCAGAGCCACCAGCACCTGACTGCATTCCAGGAGCCCTATTTTCTGCACTGCCTCAGTGCAAAAAAAGAAAAAGTCCTTTATTTTTCTGTGGGGAAAAGCCTCTCACTCACAGCGTGCTCACGAACCTCCGATTGATCCCGCTGGGCACAGGATCCCCATGGTGGAGTGTTCTGCTGCTCTGAGCCCTTTGCTGTCACAGCAATTCCAAATGGGGAAGTGCAATTACTGCTGGAGCTGGGAGCCATGTGGGTGGTGGGAAACAGGGCTGCAAAGTAAGGCAAGTCGGTAGGGAGTAGGGGAAGAAGCATGTTGGTGCCTCTGCTGCTCTGCCTCAGCAGAAAAGGGAAAACATCAGCTCTGCCAAATCCCAAAGCCATGGGGAAGTGTGATGCTGCACTGGGAAAGCTGCACAGAGCCTGCCTGCCATCCTGGAGCATGGGGACTGTCCCTTTCCTGACAGGTCAGCTCCCCATCCTGCACCATGATGAGCACAGGGCCAGGAGGGTCACTGCCTGCCCAGCCCCATATCTCATATCCTCTGGGAAGACCAGGAGGGGATTCCCAGGAGGAGGTTGGTGGGACCTTCCCAAGTGCTGTCCCACATGAAGGGATGGACCTGCTATGCCCCAAGGGACACAAAGAGATGGCATGACAGATGCCAGAAGCTCATGTTCATCCAGCACTCTGCACCCTGACATGGGGCAGAGGAGACAGAAAGAGGCAGCATCTCCTCCTGCCCCCACCTGAGCCATCTCAGCAAGACCCACTTGTGCCATGAGCTGTCCCTGGGCATATCCCAGCTCATCCATGAGGCAGGACAGCCCCAGGGGTGGTGGTCCATGCCTGGGCAGCTCAAGAGGGAGAAGCTGAGGCATGAGGGGACCCGCACACAGCAGCTGCTGCTCAGAGCTGCTGCCTCTATGGGAAGGTATTTACTGAACAGCCACGTTCTGCAGGACCCCTCTTATCCATTTGTTCAACTGTTCTACACTCGAAAGGCCAAGGCAAAAACAGGGGCAAGTGGGAGCCAAGGAGTGGGCACGTGCCCACAATGTGCTTCCATCATGGGAAGGAGCAGCAGTGCAAGGCAGGACTTCAGGAGCACTTCCATGATGTATTCTTGCTACCAAACCCTTCCTGCATCTCTTCCAGCTCTCCCCACCTCCAGGCCCCTGCTCCCTGCCGTCCCAGGGCAGGGACAAGCCAAAGCCATGCAGGGGGAGCACGCACTGGGCAGAGGGTGTGGGCACAGCACGGTCCCTCTGCAGAGTCCTAACTGCCTGCAGGGGCGGGATGGGGATGGGGACACGATCTGCTAATACAAGCGGGGTGGTGATGGTTCCTTTAGTGACCTCAGAGCACAAAAGACACAGCAGGGGACTGTCCCTTACAGACGGGGACACACCAGGCAGGGCACACTGCTGCTGGGGTGTGCCCAGGGCACAGCATTCCATGGATTGGCAGCCGGCAGAGGGCTGCAGCTCCTCTTCCACAGGCCCTTCTTAATAACCCTGTGGCTTGCACGCTGCTCACTGTGAAGGCACAAAAAAGAGCTCCTGCCAGACTTTTTTTGCTCTCTGGAAGCTGTGATCAAAGCCACCAGGCTCTGTGCAAGGGGCAGGGACACGGATGAGGCGAGGGATGTGACAGCATCCCTGAGCATGTGTTGCCACACGTGCCTCCAACTGGGGCGCGGCCGAGCCACCGGCACCTCTGCACGGGTGCAGGGGCAGGTGTGGAATTCACAGGGTTATTCCAGAGGGATCAGGCGGGACAGACAAAGCTGCCAGCCCCCCAACACCCTCCTGTGTCTCTTGTTCTGCCCCTGGCATCTCCTCAGTGGAACAGCAGCCCAGGACTCAGTGGAGCAGTGAGCACGCAGCTCTCTCCAGCGCGGTGCACACGGAATCCACTCCCTGGCACAGCGCTCTCCTGCTGGGGCTCTGAGCATCTCCCGAGGCATTTTGCAGACACTGAGTCATTACACGAGGAAATGCAGTTTCTCCCAGCAGCACCTGACCCAGAGCACGTGCCTGCCTTGGAGGGAACTGATTCCATATAAACGAGCCTGATACTGGGAAAGGTCAAATGGCCAAAGGCTTTAGCGAGCTCTGATACTGGCCGGGTGGTCTGAGGAGGAAGGCAGCAGCCTGGATTAGACTGAGTTCAAAATCCTGGCTTTGATGGGCACTTGGTGTATCCTCGGCCGAGTCCTACAATGCACCCATTGCCTGGGGTGACACAGACAACTGACAGCAGCTCCCACATCCCGGGCTGCTGGGGGTGTGACAGCAATTAGCAGCTGCTCAGGTACCAGGAGCAGGGCTCAGGCAGCAAGAGCCTGCTGTGCCACTCTTCTCCTGTCCTCCTGAAACCAGATGCACAAACCAGCCCCGTTTTCAGGGACTGTGACCTTTAATACCCAGCCAAGGTCATGCAGCAGTGTGATGCAGCGCTGGGCTGCATGGCCGTGCTCTGCAGTGCTGGCAGCAGCTCACACAGCCCATGGGAAGCTCCAGGGAGGACCAGTATCCCAGGGCAAAATGGGCTCTGCAGGGAGGAGAGCCCAATGCAGACCCTGCGGAGGAGCTGGAGGGCTGTGGTCTTCCAGAATTGGGCCGTGGCTGCTGGATTCTGCTCCATGGCACCGTTCTGCTGGCCCTGGGGCACCGTGTCTCCTTGCTGAGATGCTCAAAGCCAGAGCCAAGCTGGCAGTGGGATTCTGGCCTGCAGCAGGGAAAGATCAGCTGGTGGCTGACGTGCATTTCATTTTCCTGTTAGCAACACTGCTGGGTGAAGGAGCAGCTTCTCCTTAGCTCAGTCAGCTGTGGCTTCCTCCCTTGGCACTCTGCTCTCACAGGACACGGATGGACTTGAGGATGGACTCTGCAAACCAACCCTTCCTTGCAGCTGTAAAACTTCCACTGCACCTTCCAAGCATCAGCTGACGTGGGGCTTCCTGCCTGCACCCAGCACTGACAGCGGATGCACACCCTGCATCACAGCACCTGGGCAAGTATTTTCATGAAGGGGCAAATATAGAAATATTATATATAAAATGACCCCACAAGCGATTAGCTTATGCCCTGAAGCGTGAGATTTAATTACCCTTATCTGAGCCAGCACAGCTACAAATGTTAATCACATTATCATCCAGCAAGTTTATGTTCAGCAAAGTGACTGTTCCAGGGCCGCCCTTTCTGCTATGCAAGTCTGAGAGGACGCCTGCTCTGGCAAAGAATTAGTTATTAATCTTACTTCTTTCTGTCCCACAATGGCTAGGGGAGAACACGATGGATTTAAGGTTATTTAGTGCCAGCTTTTCACCCACATTTCCCTTGGAGCAGCTGCCTGCTGGGGTGGCTGCAAGATCAGCAGAGCCCAGCCTGACACGGGGACATTGAGAAATAGCTTCCTTTTAGCTTGTCATCACCAAAAAAATAAAAATGATCTGGAGTCACTGGGAAACAGAAAAGAGGGTGTCCTGTTGCCACAGCCACTTAGGAGAAGGTAAGCACACAGTAAATCTCCCCCAGCATGTCTCCATGACCTCAGGCACTGGTAAATTATAAAGGTTTAATGCAAACCCTGTGAAGCAGCAGTTACTTATGCCAAATTTACTGAGGATTAATTTCAGCAAGGCCTCACTCCTCCAGAAAAAGGCAGGATAAAAGAGGAGAGAGCAGTCGGGCTTTGCCAGGTTCTGGAGCCCCTTTCAGTTCCCCAACTCTCAGCCTTAACCACTGTTTGCAATGAAGTGTGGTTGGACCAGGCTGCAGGGAAAAAGGAGAGCACCAAGAGCATCCCTCCAGCAGCCCCTGCTGCTGTGGATAGGACCTGTCCCTGTGCTGCTCCTCCGTGTCCCCAGCGTGTCCCCCTTCAGTGCCAGCAATAAACAGCCTGACAATATCCAACAGCTGCCTTTACCCCTGGCTCAGGGAGAATTAGCATTTAAATTGAGGTGTTTCAGGAGGTAAATCACACCGGTGCTGGGGCACGGAAGCCCTGGTGCTCCTGGGCTGGAGTGAGGTGCCTGCATGGCTGCTGCTCAGCACCATCCCCTCCACACACCCCCAGACGGAGCCCCAAAACCCTCCGTGGGGCTGGGAGCTCCTGTGCCCATTCCCATCAGCATTGTGCTCTGCCAGCACTGAACCTGAGCATCTCCAAACATCCCCCAAATACTACAGCCCTCCTCGGGGCCACACAGGCCCAGCAATGCACTGAGCACTGGAGGAAGCTCAGCCAGTGGTGCCCACCACTGTGGCACTGAGAGTGAACATGAGGTTCATGGTTTGCCATCATGGAGAAAAGGTGCATCCTCTCCTGAAGCCATTTCTAAAGGAAACACAAAGGAATTCGCTCTGAGAGATGGAGAAGCTGTGAGCAACAATCAGAAATACCTGTGGCTGGAGAAAAGCAAAAGAATCATAGGATCACAGATCTGTGATTCCAGCAGGGTCGGGATGGACTTTAAAACTCATCTTGTTCCACCCTGTGCTCTGGGCAGGGACACCTCCCACTGTCCCAGGCTTCTCCAAGCTGTGTCCAACCTGGCCTTGGGCACTGCCAGGGATCCAGGAGCAGCCCCAGCTGCTCTGGGCACCCTGTGCCAGGGCCTGCCCACCCTCACAGTGGTTCAGCAGCCTTGTCCTGAGCCTAGAACCTGATAGCAGGGCCACCATGACACATCTGGGCTGTGTGCCATCCCTCCTTGAGTGGAAGGTCTGGGGAATGCCCAACACCTTGGATGGAGAGAAATCTGCCCATCTGCAAGGGGCGGGAGCTGCTCAGAGTCTGCCAGGAAGATCCATGTCTCCATCTATCTGCTCCTCAAGGTGTCTCCCTCCATTAGCTTTGTCATCACTGACAGCCAAAGGCTCTGACCTTGTCAGCTTCCATAAGTTCAGCAGCTTCCAGCTCTTTGACGATGCAATGGAGATGGAGAAGACGACAGACAGACCCGGAGCAGCTCGTGGAGCTCCTGCCCACCAGGCTGCGGCCACTGCCAGCTGACCTGGGCACAGTTTCCCTGTGGGGATGATCTGTCCAAGCTGAGAGAGCTGGAACCAGGCTGGACACGTCCTGTGGGTGCTGATTCCAGCTCTGAGCTGAGCCCAGGCTGTGATCCTCTCCCACAGGTTGTCTGCGTGCTGTTTGCAATCCTTTCCCAAGTGCTGCTCCAGCAGTTCCACTCCTGGTGCTTTCCTTGGCATTGCTTGTAACGAGGCAACAAATGCAAAGCTCCCACTGACTCCAGAGGAGCCAGGATTACCCACTGGGGCTTCCCAAGGAGGCTGGTGCCTGACTTGCATCCAGTTCCTCTGGAATTTGGGCACAGCATCCTGCAGCCAATGGCTTCTCTGTGCAACAGCAGCCCCAGTTTTCCAGGGAAACCCACACCCCAGCTGCAGTGCCCTGGGAAGCACAAGCACAGCTTTTAAATATTAATATTTGCCTTTCCAATGTAAATTCAGACCCAGCTCTCCACTCAGCACACACATCCATTCTCTTTAACAATTTGAGATCTTAAACATTTCTTCTTTTCCCCTCTCCTAAGCTTCATTGTTAACCTTTAAGATGAAGATAAGGCGTAAAGGTTTGGAAAGGAATTAGGAGGGACGTTGGAAATGAGCCAGGAGCAGTGTTAATACTGGGCTGCACATCATATCTCTTCAGTTCTTCTCTCCCCCCAGGGTGACTCGGACTGCTCTTGACTACCACCATGGTATTACAAACTCTAATGAGGTTTGGAAAATAAGAAACCCACTGCGGCGTGGGAGAAACTAATAGAAATTGTTTTGTCTTCTCTCTATTAGTCATTAGAAGCAGAAGAAAAACAGCCACAGGCAATGGCAGGGCTGCAATACCACCACACATTTCATATGCTGGCACTGGGACAATGTCATTTCAGTATAGTTTTTGCTCCCACTTCCCCTCCACACCAGACCTCCTGTACACCAGTGTGGGCTCCAGCTGTGCCAGCATCCCTGTGCCACCATCCCAAGCACAGGGTGACTCCAGTGCCTGCCCAAGGTGCCCATGCAGGGTGTTTGGCCAGCCCGTGGCTCCACCAGCACGGACCATTGCCAGCCTGGTGTCCCCAAGGGACAGGGACAGGCAGTGCCCAGGCAGGGGACGCCTCCACAAGCAGCAGCACTGTCAGGCAGCCAGAGCATATGGAGAATTAGCTGAGATCTGTGACTGCAGCTGCAGAGTTGTGTTTCCGTCTATGAAGTTAATTACAGAACCACAAAACTATGCACAGGGTGAGGTGACAGCACCTGCAGTGACCTCACCCCTGCCACCCTCCCAGGGAACTGTGGTGCCAGGAGCCAAGCCCCAGTCCTGGGCTCAGCGAGGTGCCTGGAGCACTTTCCCCTCCCAGCTCTGCGGCCATCGCACTCCAGTTGCCTGATGACAAGTGGCAGTGCTGCCACACCTTCCAGATGTTTGCCTGCTGCCCACGGGCACGGGCACAGATGGTGAGTGGCAGCATTCCCTGGAAAGCTGGGGCCAGGCACGCAGGCTGTTCTGCCTGTGCTGGGGGAGAAATGGACCGGCACAAACGCCTCCAGCCTTTATCTCCAGGGACTGTTATTGAAGGCAGCAGCCCATGGGACACTCCTGCAGCCCAGGCAGGGGCAGAGCACAACAGCAAAGAGCATCTCTGGGGCACAGGGAGGAGGTGAGGGATGATGGGCCTGTCCCCACCACCTGCTCCAGCTTTCCTCTGCACAGAGCCACCAGCATCCAAACCAGGTCACACTGCCCAGGAACCAGGGGCAGAGGAAGATTTAGGGGGTCTGGATTATGCCCCAGGAGACAGGAGGGCTCCAAGCATAGCTTGTCCACCACTTTGGGGACACTGGCTCCAAGTGATGGGGCCCAAGCCCAAACCCAGTGCTTGCTTTCAGGTTTATGCAGTAACAAGCTACACTGCAACAGGCAGAACAGCAAATCCTCCACCTCTGGAGAGAACGCTTGGGATGGGAAAGAGGAAGACAAGATTTTCTGCTGCACTGAGGACTGCATCCAAGCCCTGCTGCTACCGCAGAAGCAGGTATGGCTCGACAGCTGGCATAGCTGAGGAGTGCTCAGATGTCCCCACGCTGGTGACTGTTCCTGACTGCATTGCCTGGAGCAAGGATTCGCATTGCTAAGACAATGTCAAGCTGATTTAGTCCTTGGATGGGGAATCTCCATCAACCAGTGCTTGCACTAGCAGGGAAGAGCAGTGACGGGCTGCTGGATGTCAGCCTTCTCCCTGGAGGTGACACTGAAGGGGGCCATGGTGTGAGCAGCACAGACCCACAGCCCAGCTGATGGGGACCAGCACAGCACCCATATGATGATGGAAAAATGCTGCTATCACATCCTAAAGTTGTGTGATCACAATTTACTGCCTCAAACCCTTCTGTCTCGCTCTCCTCTTGCTTTTCAGCTGAACATAACCTGTATTTTCATGTGTCCTGAGTGGGTACAGAGCTGCCATGGCCCAGGAGCAGCTGCAGCTCTTGTGAGATGAGGAGGAAGAAGCAGCAATTCCTCTCTGCAAGGTTATAAAGCCAACAAGGACCCCCTGGGATGAAAGGTACTCCATAAATCTGAGCTGTTATTATAAAACCAATCTCCACTGCATCTCTTAATAATGCAAATTAACTGTGCAGTAACACCACTATAATTAATATCATAAAAGTCAGAGATGGAAAAGGCCAACAGGACAGTGAGGCCATGCCATGGACTGCTCCCCACAGCACAGGGAAAGGAGAAATCTCCTGGGTGCCACAGGAGCTTGGGACAGTGAAGGCAGGCTTGGCAGTGCTGGGCACCATGAAGGGAGCGGTGACAAGGAGGGGGTGGTACATGGATCACCACATCTCTGCCAAACCCAGGAGGGGAGCAGAGCCCAGCCCTGGGTTCTGCAAGTACCCAGTGCCAACCTCTCATCCCTCCTCTCCTGTCCATACAATTATGGAATTATTTGGGTTGGAGAAGACCTTTGAGATGACTGAGTCAAACCATTAATGCAGCACTGCCAAGGCCACCACTAAACCTTGTCCCCAGGTACGACATCCACACACCTTTTGAATCCCTCCAAGGATGGTAAAATTCACCACTGACCTCAGCAGTCTGTGCCAGGGTTTGACACCACTTTTGGTGAAGAAATTTTTCAAATATCCAGCATGAAGATCACCTGGGGCAACCTAGGCTGTTTCATCTTGTCCTATTGCTTGTCACCCAGGAGAAGAGACCAACCTCTCAGTGTGTCCCCTTGAACCTCCTTTTCTCCAGGCTAAACACTCCAGCTTCCTCAGCTGCTCCTCATGGACTTGTGCTCCAGAACCTTCCCCAGTTCCATTCCCTTCTCTGGACACACTTGAGCACCTCAATGTCCTTCTCTTTGTGAGGGGCCCAGAACTGACCCCAGGATTTGAGGTGCCCTTCACCAGTACAGAGGGGCAATCACTGCCCTGGTCCTGCTGACCACACTATTGCTGGTACAAGCCAAGATGCCACCGGTCTTCTGAGCCACCTGGGCACACTGCTGGCCTCTCTCCCAAATCCTTATGGCTGTCACCATCAACTTTTCACAAGGTGGACTCAGAAGACCCCAGGGAACCCCCTGACAGCTGCGTGGGGACGTGGGTCAGGGGACACGAGTGTGGACTGACCATTTGCAGGAAGAGCCCGTGTCCCAGCCCACCTTCCCAAGGGATGAGTGTTCCCCCAGACCCTGCACCTCCCATCCCACAAGGAGCTTCCAGAGCCAGCAGACACAACCCTGCCACACACACAGACACTCAGCAGCATTCCCAGACTCGGATCCCCCTGCCTGCTCCCACCCTGCCCAGGGACAGGCACTGCTCCTCACTGCCTCCCAACCCAGCTAGCACACAGACCAAGCCCCAGGGCACTCTCCCTTCCTCCACATCCCTCTCCCATCTTCCTCCTGTCCTCCGTGCTGCACGTGCATGGCCCTGGCACTGCTCCCTGCACAGCTCCCTGCCTGGGCACAGCCCTGCCCTGCCCAGTCAGTGCTGCTGCGTGGCAGCTGCGTGTGTGCTGCGGGATCAGCTGTGGGAATGCAAATCTGCGCTTCCCCCACTCAGCAGCCGCTAACGAGATAATGAATATTTTCATCAGCTGTGGAGAATACAAACATCTGTGCAGGCACCGGCGCTGCTGGGGCTGGGGGAGTGGAGCAGGGGTGCAGGGGAGGGACAGCTCCCTGGCAGCCCTCATTGCGGGGGCAGCAGCTTCACAGCCAGGGAAGGGAAAGTTCTGGTCCCTGAGCCAGGAAAAGCCCGTGGCTGACATTCCATCAGCTCCAGTGGGTGCTGGCACCATCTCTGACAGCAGTGCCTTGGCTCTGGACTGTGCTGGTGCCTGTAAGAGCCTTCCACCCCCTGCCCTGGGCAGGGACACCTCCCACTAGCCCAGGCTGCTCCAAGCCCTGTCCAGCCTGGCCTTGGGCACTGCCAGGGATCCAGGGGCAGCCACAGCTGCTCTGGGCACCCTGTGCCAGGGCCTGCCCACCCTCTGATTGAGTAACTTCTTCCTCATCTAAATCTCACAATCATGGATGTACAATTGGTTTGGGGCTCTGGCTGCAGAGGCAGCTTCCACTGTGGCCATCCCTCTTCCTCTTCCTCCTCCCTGGGGCTGAGGCACATGCTGGGAGCAGTGGGGTTCTCACAGGCAATGACCAAGCAGCAGAGCCTGACTCTCTGTGAGGTTATCCTACAACCTGCACAGACAGGAATGAAATGGAGCAGCTCAGAGGCACATCCAGAGCTGGGATAGGGCAGCAGGAGCAGGAGGTGGCTGCCACGGCCATGTCCACATTCACCAAGGATGTGACAGCCTATTTCCTAAATCCTGCCTGCACCTGGTGCAGAACCACTCTGAGAACCTCCAGTATCTGAACAATCTCTGTTACAAAGCATCTCTTCCACCCTGGACCCTGCATTGTCTTGACACTACATCTGCTTTTGCTTCTGTAGAATAAAAAATGCTCCCAACCTGCTGCAGAAGCACATGGCTGCAGACTGGGCAACACCAGCTCAACGCCACACAACCCACCACCCTTTTTGGTGGGATGAGAACTTTGAAATGGAATGGGATGCAACAGTGACCTAACTGATGGAATGCTGTGCTAATTGCATTAGTCATTTATACACCAGATTGGAAAAAAAACCTCACTGCTGAGCCTGGCCAGTGAAGATGTGCTCAAAATAGTGTGTGTCCGTGGGCTCTGAAACATCCCATCCATCCCACAGCAGATCCCACCTCCACAGAGCTGCTAAACTCCTAACAACCCCTTAGCTGCTACTCAGGACCACGGGACAAGGCATTAGCCTGGCTTGGAAAGACATCATTGCTTCCAACTAGCGTGTCTGAGGTTTCAAAGTTGTGAACAGGTAATAGAACTGCAGCAACAAACAATAAAAAGATGAATGAAATGGAAGGCAGCCACTGGAAAAGAGATCCATCCATTATCCTGGCCTGAAGGGTAATAGGTAAACAAGGCACTGGTGCACTGGCAGGTGCTGGGCTCGCCAGCTCGGGAATAATAAACAGCACAATTATAACTCCTGTGCTTGGAGGTTTCAAAGAGAGGGAGAAAAATAAAGGGGGGAAAAATGGCTTTAATTTAACCACTTACAGACATGATATTTGTGTTGCTGAGGGGGAAGGAGGATGTCCCTGAGCTCCAAGCCAGGGGCACCAGCAAAGCCCCTCCAGCCTCTCACACCCAGATGTGCTGCTGCACCCAGCTGATCCCCCACCCCAGTCCCTGGCAGCACCCATGGGTGGGAGGGTGCCAGGTGAACAATGGATGGGTGGAGATGTTTCCCAAACCAGCCCTGCCAGCTCACCCTGCTACCACTCTGCTGGTTTATTAAGGGATGAGAAGCATTGAGAGGAAGAAGAGACAGATTTAAAATTAACTGGCCAAACACCAGTATTATGACAATTCCCCACATCATCTCAGTGACCTGACAGCACCAACAGAGCTGTGTGGAGGCAGAGCCTACTGGAAGCAGCTGGGGCAGTGCCCATCCCTCCAACACCTCAGCACCACCTCCAGCCTGCTCCCTTCCCTTCCCCAAGGCTGGCAAGAAGCAGCAGCCCTGTTTTATAAGCAGGAATGGGGGGAACAGCATCCTCCAGGGGCTCGGTTGCAGAGGGAAGGGTGATTCCAACTTGCAGGAAGGTGCTCGGCAAGGAACAGCACAGCAGCCCCGGGTCCTCCAAAGCCATCCTCCCTGGATGTGGAGAAGGGAAACCACTTGGTGCTCAGCAGGGAGGGAGCACCAACATGAATGTTCTCCCTGCCTCCAGCCACCAAACCATTCTGGCTCCTTATCTGCCCTCCACACCTCCAAACTCCCTGGACTCGCTGCATCTCCGCTGGGAGGAATCAAATGGGGGCTGTGTGGGTGTCCCTGTGTCCTGGGGCTTTGCCAAGCTGAAGAAAGAGCCAGGATGAGAGGCAGAGATAGAAGGGACCCTGGTAAGGGCAGACAGCTGCTCCCAGCTGCCATGCATTGCCCTGACATCCCATTAGCCATGCAGCAATAATCCAGCAAATAAAGCTGGCTCCACGGGCAGTATTTTGGGATTTCTCCATATTAATGGCATAAAAGCAACAGTCTGAAACTGCAAACAGCTTTTAAACAAAAATATCTATTCCCTCATGGCAAAGAGATGGCACAGAAACAGATAAAGAATGAACAAACAACCCATTTGGAAAATAATTCCTGAGTGATTTGGGAACGGCACAGAGTTCAGGCTCTGCCCCACCGTGAGGCAACGGGGGGAAAATTGCTCTAATCTAGTCTTTAGTGAGCTGCAGCCATTGCTGAGCCTCCCAGCTAGACCAGGAGGTGTGACTGGAATAGATCAGCTCCAATCCCATCTACTTATTAACTTCACAGAGCATTTTGCCAAGGGCAACAACCTTCATTAGGGAAAGGAGAGGGGTGCCCAGAAGAAGATGGCTCTGAATGTGCTTTTGGCTCAGCAGTGGCAGGACCAAGGGAGGCTTCTGGTGAGTGATGGAAGATCCCTCTTCAGTCCCCTCCCAAAGGCCCATGAGGGACTGCACAGGAGAAGTGCAGTGGAGGAGTGGTTTGATTTAAATCCTTGCAATAAGGCAGCAGCAGCAGCGGTGCCATGGTGCACTCCTCCGAGCTGCAACCTTGAGGCTGGCATGTCCAACAGAGCAGCTGAGCACCCCAAGCTCCACAGAAGCCATTAGTGGTTATTAAGCCAGCTCAGGACAGAAGAAGCTGCCCACAGAGCTCCTAACTCCTGATGGCTGGAGTGGAGCTGCAGGGATGCTCTGGTGCTCACATCCTGCAGGGCTGTGGCTTCACTGGCACTGATGGATGGGGAAAAGTGTCCTTGGCACCAGCACAAAGGTCCACGTGAGCAGGGACAGGCTCTAGGCAGCACAACGAGGTGTCCCATCGGTGCTGGGGTGTATTTGGAGCACATGTGGAGCACACAGCAGGAACCAGTCTGGCTGCTGCCCAGCCCTGCTGGGGTACACCGGCCTCAGCAGCCAGTATCTGCTTCCTCCACCCACCCTTTGGGTGTTACCATCTCCTCAGTCACACAGCTGAAGTCTTTGGATAAATGCCTGGACCCCTTGGATCAAATGACATCTGTTAAAGGGGAAATGCAAAGTCTGGAGCAGCACTGACTGCAACCACACATTGGTCTGAGGTCTGAGACCTCCCGAGCTTTGCTACATCTTCACACCCATCTGTGCTCTGCATCCTGAAGGTACCCCCTGCACATGCCCAGCCTTTCCAGCTGCTCAGACACCATGAAACCATCATTGATACACCTGAGACATCCCACTGATGTGCTGAGCGTGGCCAGGAGGGTGCCAAGAGGATGGACCAGGCTCTACTCAGTGATGCCCAGCAATGGGACCAGAAAGAGGCAAGGGGCAGAAACTGCTGCCCAGGAAGTTCCATCTCAACATGAGAAAGAACTTCTTCACTGTCCCGTGACCAAGCACTGGAACAGATTGCCCAGAGAGTGTGTGGAGTCTCTCTCACTGGATTATTCAAGAACTGCCTGGATGCTTCCTGTGCCACCTGCTCCAATTGGACCAGATGACCCAAAGTGGTTCCTTCCAACCTGGCCCCTTCTGCAGCCCCCAGAAGGGCAGAGACTCCAATTAATCAGTGCTGCAGCCCCTTAGGTGGCAAAGAGACCTCCCTGACCCCCAGGGGATGGAAATTCTGCAGTAACTGGTAAGTGTTGCCCAGGCCAGGGTGTGCAAGGCAGCTTTTCCCAGCACAAAGGCTCCCTCCCAACCCCATGCTGGCACCCCTGGCAGATTGAGAATATCCTATTTATTAAAGACACTGAAGATGTGGCAACATGGGAAGCAGACACCATTCAAAAGATTGTCACATCTGCATAGCTAAAGGATCCCAGCAGTCATAAATCCCTCTAAAATACTCAGGCCCTTGTTCTGATAGCAGGTTCTTGCTCCTGCTTCGCAGAAACAGGCTTTTAATCCCTAGTATTAGGCAGCTTCCTGCTATGTTTCAAATGCACCAAATTAAGGGCTTCTCTAACAGCTGGTGTCTTAATGCTCAGAGAGGTTCTTGAATATCTGTGAAAATCAGAGGCAAATTACATCTTTTAGTTAATAATTTCTTCTCCATTAACCTCCTTCTCTTCCCTTGTTAGGAGATGATGTAATGGCGCTTCTACAGCGTAACCTGCCGACACCCCTGGCAGCCTGGCCACGGGGAGGACACTGCACACAGGGAACTGAGCCCTTCTCATCACTGCCTGGTGCTTTTGGAGCCTTCACTCAGATGGCAAAAGGGCAGCTGTGCTGACCTTCCAGGCTGCTGGAAGCATTTCTGCAGCAAGATGTGCTGCCTCCCTCCAGGCTCCGAGCTCTGCGGAGCCACTTCATCGCACGCTACAGCCTGAGCCACGTGGGCAGCTGGGCAGGTTGCTCCCGTTTCAGACCTGCTTTCTCCTGCCCCTCACTGCTGTTACCCCTGGGACTAAAGGGACTGAACCCCCTGTGTGTGACAGCAGGTTGTACAAAGAAGGTGGCTGACCCTGCACAGCTCCTCACTGGGAAAAGCTTCTCCCCGCTGCGCACCCCGGGCAGCTCGGCAGGAGTGGTGCCAGCCCTGGGAGAGAAGACTAACAGTCCTTTTTTAACCACAAAACCTGTCAGGTAGAGCCCTGGGGAGTGCTTTCTGGCCCCTGGAAGATGCCATCCCAACACCTCAGGTGTTTTATTCCAAGGGCAACCATAGCAGGAACTGCTCCTGGTCCAGCTCAGGGCTGCCCAAACCTGCCATCCTCAGGATGCCCTCAGAGGGGAAGACTTGCAGAAGCCACGTGCTCCAGGATAAACCAGCCCCACAGACAATCCTTGTGTGCTTTCCAGATGGAATTCAGCCCTGAGAGCAGGGGATACATTTGCTACCTGGAAGCAACAAAGCATCCCTTAGACCCACCAGCTCGTGGAAAACTTCATCTCTGCATCCCTGGCTCTGCTCTGCTGCACCCACTGACAATTACAACGTGAGGGAGAGAAAGCAAAGAGGAGTCTACTGGGAAAATTGTCTTTGTGTCCTCTCAGTTCTCCCTTCCAGCAAAAGCTGCAGCTCTGCTGGCTCCAAGCACTCTGCTGGCTGTGGCTTCCCCAGCACCTCTGTGCTGATGGAGCTTGTAATGCCTCTGTCATCAAGACAGCAGAAGGCCAGAGCTCAGCTTGAATCCACAGCCAGGGAAGTTTTGATCAGCTGGGCAAAAACATCTGGAAAAACTCTGCGGGCAGCAGAGATGAGGACCCACATCTCCAGTTAAAATCAGAGGCAGCAATGAGGTCTTGGTGCCTGAACAGGAGATAAACAGATGCTGGGCAGGGAAGAGCCATGTCTGGGTGGGATGTGGGCTGGATCCTCTCCTGACTGTGACTGTGCTGCTGCT
The DNA here is from genome assembly GCA_013400495.1 of Nicator chloris. Lineage (NCBI taxonomy): Eukaryota > Metazoa > Chordata > Aves > Passeriformes > Pycnonotidae > Nicator > Nicator chloris. Next base: position 130,169 of record WAAE01020053.1, read on the forward strand.
TCAAAACTCACAGAGCCACCCTGGCTTACACCTGATCAAAACACAGCTGCATTCAGAAGACCTGAAGAAAAAATAACTAAATAACTAAACTCACTTGCCAGCCCTGAATTCAGCAAGCTCTCCTCTGTGAGCACTGCAAGGTGAAGGTATTTACCTTCAGCTCATTTAGATTATTTATCATGCTATATCTACAGCTCCTCCCAGTGCTGTAATGGGGGCACTGAATAAAACCAGCTGGCACAAGCTGAAAAGAAAGCAAAGGAAATGCTCTTTCACACTACACACAATCAAACGACTTCTTGTTGCAGGGTATCATGGAGATGGAAGACATCAGTGTTCAGAAAGGGACGAGGCAGCACTCCTGAGAAAGGCCCAGGGAGCACAGCTGGATGTGTCTCACCACAAGACACTCACTGGCCCAGGAGGGTCCTGTGCTGCTGCCAGAGGGAAGGACAAGCACGTAGAAAAGCCATGGATGCTTCTTGTCCTCTTGCTCTCTTCCCCTCGTGAGCAAATCAGAGGTACTGGCTCTGTCCCACTGGACCTCGGCCCCATCTCACCACCCTGATATTCCCAAAACTAGGAGCAGAACCAGGACATACCTGAAAGTCATCTGGAACACCTGCCCTTGGTTGACGTGCTGGCTCCTGTTGTTGTAGCCGTGCAGCATCTCCCCAAAAAGGGTGTCATTGAACTTGGCATCCGACTTCAGGCACTTGGGGCCCTCGCAGATGTCAGACAGCATCAGGCAGGACTTCCCATCCGGGGCCAGCTTGTACTCCTCCACACACCTGGGGGCACCACAGGCCACCTGAGATGGGCCAGGCACAGAGCAACCCACCAGCCTCTGCCCAGCCAAGCCCCACCAACACCTGCAGCAGTTGTTTGGACACGTGAAGGGTCACAGAGCCCAAATCCTCTGCCCTGGCAGGGTTGGGTGACCAGTGAACAGGGGCTTGGCTCCCAACTCCCCTCCCTCCTGTAGCAGCAAGGCCCTTTGGGTTGGGGCTTGGAGCACCCTGGTCTGAGGGAAGGTGTCCCTGCCCATGGCAGGGGGAGGGAATAAGAGGAGCTTTCAGGTCCCTTCCAACCTAAATCATTCCATGATTCCATGCTGTCCTGCTTGGAGCTGCCTCTGTGCTGAGCCCACTGTGTGTCTGTTCCTCAGGTACAAACATTCCCCAGGCCACAGCAAAGCAAAATCAAGCTCCTGCCCTTTCTTCCACCTAGAAATACCCTCCTGCAAGGAAGCAGCTCCAGCCTGGCTGCTCCTCTGCTCTTTGATCCCAATTTCAAGCCTAAACGGGGTAAGATTCACATGTTCATCTTCAACTGACAGGAAAGGAAACTGAGGCAGGCAGCAGGGAGGTGATTTAACTACAGACACTGGAGACCTCAGTGAAATCTTTTGCAAATGTGCCATCCTGCCTCTCCTCCTCTTCCACCAGCCTTTCCATCAGCTCCCACCTTACTGGGAAACCTCTGTTCCCTCCCTACTGCTGCCTCCCCACAGCCCCAGTGCTGTAACACCAACCCCACCTCTACCCAGGCTTGCTTCCCTCTCCCCTTCCTCTACTGCATTTTACTGCGAGCAGAACTCGCACCCGTCTGTCACACTTTTCCTTGCCTGCTCTCAAAGAGCAGCTCAGCCTTGAAAAGGGATTATGAAAAAAGAAGGGGGGGAAAAAAAAAAAAAAAAAAAGGGAAAGCCCCTCTGTCCTTGGGGATGCAAGGCTGAAATGCAGATTCATGTGGGTGTGGGGGGAGACCATGGAATGTCCCAAGATTTTCTAGACCCTCCCCACAAAGGATGCTGGTGTGCTGGTGCCCACATGAATTTCCAACCCCTTCTGCAGGCACGGAGCAGAACATGCTCTGTTTGACATGACTCAGTCACTTTGTGCTGCTAAACAATAATAAAAAAGGTAGTGGGGACAAAACCCAACAAAACAACAAAACAACAAAGGCCCGAAAACGGGATCAATAAAGGAGAAGCTGGCACAGGCAGAGCTCCCTGGGCTGCTCTTCCCAGGGACCAGCCAGCAGTCAGAGCTGTGTGAGGTCTTTGCTGCACCTGCAGGCATCGGGACTTGACGGATGCTCCTCAGAGTTACTGCTAGGAATTCACTCCCCTTCTTGCTTGTGGGCATTTTCTTTCCAAAAGGGCTTTTTTTCCCCTTCTTCATCCTAATCTGTCACACTGGGACATGGAGTAGGTTCCTGAGTGTGCCTGGGAGTGTGAACCAGCCGTGGGGCTGGGGCAGGAGATGGATGGCTGCAGCTGTGCAGCATAAAGCCAGATAATCACTGAGCTCCTTTTAGAGCACACTGCAGGCAGGGAGATTTTCCTCAGAGAAAATGCTAAATTGTGTGGGATTATAAGATCCCGGCCAAAATCAGGGATGAGACTCTATTTTTAAGGGAGGCGCAGGGGAGGGGGAAAAAAAATTAAAAGTAATGTTTCTTAAACAAATCCTACACCTTCCCCTCCAACACACAATGTACAATTTTTGGGTCCCTTCACAGTGAGTCAGAGATCAAACTGCGCTGTCACACAGTGGGGGAGAGAAGGAAGGTGCATCTGCTCACACTGCTCCTCACACTTCCCTCAGGAAAACCAGGTGCCTCTATTCCCTGCTGGAAGTCAGCTCCAGCACCAGCCTTCCTCTTGGACACCCAGCTCCAGCTGGGCTGGGGTGGGCGGCACAGGAGGTGGCAGGGCTGGGGATGGGGAAGGGCTTGCTCGTTGAGGGGCTTTGGAGGGGGCTGGCTAGAGGGGACTCACCCACAGAACATGAAGATGGTGCTGGAGGAAGGGTCGTGGGGCAGGGGCAGGGTCTGCTGGAGGCAGAGCTGCTCGCAGCCGCCGTTGAAGCCGTCGGAGCAGTCGATGCCCTTGGAGTAGTCGTAGCAGCCGGTGCCGTCCTTCATGGGCCGCAGCTCCTCGGGGCACTGCAGCGACACAGGACACACGGAAAGGTCACCAAGTGTCCTCCCCCACCCTGGAGCCCCTGCCCAGTGGCCTCCCAGGACACAGCCCATCCGAGGGCTGGTGCTGCTGAACTCCTGCTCCATCTGGAGATGAGTTTGTCCTGAGTGATGGATGGGGCAGCCCTGCATCACCTTGCACAGCCCTTGGGAAAGGGGCAAGGGCCGTGGGGCAGGGACTTGGTCTGCTGCCAATGCCTCCCCCCTCATCCTCCCTCTGGAAGAGGGTGAAATCCTTGGGGCAGCAAAACTACATGGCAATAAAGCCTCAAGGCAGCCAGTGTGGGGCAAAATGTGACAGCCCTCTGTGTTTGCTCCCTGCTCCTCCAAAATGCAGAAAAATACAGTGGAACCCAGAAATAAACACCTCAACACCTGGGAGCAACCCAGAGAACCATCTCAGTGCTTGGGAATGACCTCAAAATCCATCTCAATCCATACCAGGCAGGTCAGCAGACGTGACCTTGGCATCATGTCCAACAGGATCTTGATGCCTGCTGTGGGCAGGACCAGCCCGTGGCAGAAGCAGGACTGGGGGCAGCCAGGATGGCAGCCCAGGCTCATCAGTTTTCCACAGCCGAGGGGACCATGGCTCCAATTTCTAATTCCAGTTCCCCAGCTTGTTTTCTTTGCCCCAAAAGATAAAAGCCAACAGGCAGCAAATGCCATTGATGAATTGTCACCCAGATTAAAGCACACTTCCACATTCGTTATTTATCCCTTTTCACCAAACAGACGCACACACAAACAACAACAAAAAAGGCCAGTCCTTGAAAAAATAAATAAATCTTGTCTGGGAGCAGCTCACAATTAAAAATGCATTATGGAATTTCTCGAAGATGGGTTAGACTGGAGATGGCCCAGGTAGTGATGAAGGCAGGTTATAAATGGCCTCTGTCAAGCAGAAGAAAGGTTATAAAACCACTATACTTTGTGCTTAAAAAAGAAAATCAATTTTCCATGTGAGCAAAATGCTGTACATATTAATAAAAGTTCAGGAGACCCTGGACCTTGTGCTCACTGACAGCAGCAGGGCCCTGATGGGAGATGGGCTGCTGAGCCTCGCTCACTCTTGGCTACTTAAGAAGCAAACAGGGACAGCAGAAAGGGGCTTTAGAGGCTCCTGGCCCACTCTGAGGCATCACAGAATCCTAGAATGTTTGAGTTGGAAGAGACCTCTCAAGACCATCCAGTTCCAACCCTACTGCCATGGGCAGGGACAGCTTCCACTGTGTCAGGGTGCTCCAAGCCCCGTCCAGCCTGGTCTTGGACACTGCCAGGGATCCAGGGGTAGCCAGAGCTGCTCTGGGCATCCTGTGCCAGGGCCTCCCCAGCCTCAGAGGGAAGGATTTCATTGCAACATCTAACTTAAACCACCTTTCTTTCAGTTTAAAACCATCACACTTGTCCTACCCTGCTGTAAGGTCCATCCCCACCTGTCCCTCCACCTCCTAGAAACCCTGTGCCACTTCCCTACAGCAGAAGCATCAAAACTGCTTCTACCCTGCCTGCAGCAACTGGGATGTGTTGATCTCTGTGCCAGTTGTCCCTCAGATCCCTCACTGCCTCCTGTGCCCTCAGCTCTGAAGCTTGCAGACCTCAGCACCGTCCTTGGGGACGCCAGGTGAGAAGGGAAGGCACAAGGCTTTTCCATCCAAAGGATCTTGGCAGCAGAGGGCTCTGGAACAGGATGCTGTCCATCCTTGCAGAGCAGGCAGGGTCCCAAAGACACAGCTCTGGAATTAGCAGCAGGAAACAGCAGCAGACTTGGGAGCAGGAGGCTTTCCAGATGCTTATACAGAATAATGAAGGAGGAGAGGACACTGAGAACAATCTGTGCTTTTCACCGCCCCGGAGCCGCCTGGGAAACAGCAGCAGGATGAGAGTGTTTGTGAATCTGCAGATACAGCTCTTATCTCCTGTGCTCTCCTCCTTGTCTGCCGGCCCTGCTGTAAGAGCAGAGCTGTGCAAATTGGCAGAGAGGATCTCCCTGGAGGACACGGGGAGGGCTGGCTGCAAACAGCATCTCTGCTTCATGGCACCACATCTGCCTCTCTGCTGCTCTGCCCACATCCACAGGGATGGGGGGACCAGGGCCCTGCTCAAGTTCCCTGTAGAGATCCTGAGGGACCTTCCAGGGTGCTGAAGGCAACTGGATGGGACTGTAAGGCAGCAGGAGCTTCAGCACCACAGCCACAGGATCACTCATGGATTTTTGGCGCTGTCACTTGGAATCCTTGCCTTGGCACAGATCCATGTGCTGAGCTCAGCACCTTCTCCAGCCCACAGAGGAAGAAGATGGTTCTTTCCCCGTGACTGGGTTAGTGGGTCAGCAAAGCCCTCCCTCCCTTCGTCCTACTCTGCTTGAGGCCACCCTTGGGATATCCCTCCAGTTTTGGCTCTTAACCACCATGAAACGTGTTTCCTTTCAGTTCATAATTACGTGTCCTAATACTCATTAATTACAGCAGGCAAATAGCTCAGCACAGCATTTGCAAAAGGAAGTGCTCCTGTCTCTCCACATCCATCCCTGCTCAGAGCAGAGCTGGCTCTCCAGTCAGCTGCTGTGCTGCAGCACGGGGCTCTCCAGGGACAGAAAGCTTCGGGAGCCAACGTGGAAACATGGCATGTGTCCCTGCACAGGAGAGCCAGGGGAGTCAGCAAACTTGGCAATTAGTACTGGCCAGGCAACACCAGGCTCTTCACGGAGGGTTTTGCAGGGATGAACAGGTGGATGAACCAATTACTGAGCACAAAAATCACAGAATGGGTTGGGTTGGAGGGGACCTTAAAAATCAGCTCAACTCCCCTGCCATGGGCAGGGATGCCTCCCACTATCCCAGGTTGTTCCAAACCCTGTCCAACCTGGCCTTGGATACTTCCTGGGGCAGCCACAGCTTCTCTGGGCTTATAAATTTTTGTAACACACCTCCCTGCCCCTGGAGCAGGGGATTTCCCGTTGGGATATCCCACCAATAAATCAGAGTGTGGGAAAACTGAAGTCCATTTGAGTGTAACTCTGTTCTTGCCCACAGGAGTCAGAAATTACAATGGAAAAAGGCAGTTTGTGCTAATCCTGACTCCCTGATGGTCAGCTTGGGCTTCTGGATAGGTTTGGAAAGCCAGCACCCGCCCTGTGTTCACTGTGCTTTTATAAAGGAGCAGATCTGTTCTTGCTGACATTGATTTGCCTGGCTTGGGCAGCAGACAACCAATAATTACGGTGAGTTTTAATCAATGCCCCATCAATTTAGGTGCAGTTCAATTTGTGATCTGCCTTGGCAGTGACACAGGACGGGGGGCTCTGTTGGAAAATGATTACAAAATCGATAAGCAACTCGGTCAATACCTCTGTCTGGGCGAGCAGGGGTGGCACGTCCCACCCTGCTGGGAGGAAAGCTGGTGCCCAGCAGGTCCTGCTCAAACCCCTCTGCACAGCCCTCATCCACATACAGCATGGATTCATTTAGCCATGGAAGCCAAGGGGTCCCACACAGTTACCCAGAGATTCCAAAGGCAAAGCTGTTTGTGGTTTACCACGTTAGACTCATATTGCATGCATTCACTTCCAATTCCCAGCCCATTCTTTATCTGTGGATCTGACCAGGAGATATAGCTCAGAGCTTGGGAAAAGGGTCTGGTGCTTAATCCATGGTATGGAGAGGAAAAGGATATGTAGGGGAGACTCCAGCTCGTGGTCTGCTCAAAATCCAAGGAGAAGCTGTTACCATACAAATGTAATTCCACAGTCCTGCAAATCCACTCCAGCTATGCAGTAGTGAACTGATTTCTCTGTGCCGACAGACAATCCTGAAAATTGCCCTTGGCATTGGAAAAGAAAACTTTCTTTTCTTGCTGTGTGTTAGCCCTGATAACACAGGCCCTGAAGGCTAAACATGACCCTCAGCTCCAATGCTCTGACCCTGCTGCTGCCAAGGGGTCTGAGGAGAAGGAACCACCACATGGTTTGGCTGATGGCACAGTTGGACACCAGCCCATCCCCTCCCATCCCAGAGCAGGTCCTTATTCCTGTGATTGCAGTCAGCAGATGAATTTTGAGTAGGCACAGGGAATGGATGTGCTGAATAGGAAGTGCTATTTCTGTCTGTTGTTTTTGCGAAACAGGCTTTTTTCGCTCTTAAATGACATCTCCAAGGTGACGTGGAGTGGCAGATTTGGCAGGGCCTGCTGCCACATGCCCACAGCCACCCCTGGGAATTCACCAGATCCAGCCTCACCGACACACAGGGGCTGTGCTTGGGAACAAAATGGGATGCCTGTGCCCAGTGCTGTCACCCCAGCACAGCGAGTGGCACCTGTGGCCTCCTGCCACCAGGACCGGGCACTGCCCACCACCCCCAGCAGCATCCCCAGCACGGCAGAGCAAACACAGAGGGAGGAGGATCACCTTCAGGGGGAAGGAACATGGGCACACAACAGAACCTGTGCGAGATTTTGCCCTAGGAAAATAAATACCTGGACAAGGCCCTGCTCAGGTAAAGTGAAAAAGGAGCCTTTGCTCACTTTCTCGTTTGCAAAGCTCATTAGCTGCGAGACGGCCGAGGGGTCACTGGGAGGCAAATCATTACTGACACGGATCCCCCAGATGGGAGCACATCCACTCTCCTCCATCTGAGCTGCCTGCCAGAGCTGCTCAGCTCAGCTCCTCTTCTCCGTTATTAAGTTTAAAACACCAGAATACTTAATAAACTGTTTCTGCAGAGAGTAAACTGTTCTTTTTGTTATTCCACTCTGTTTTCTCAACAACAGCAGCCTTCTAGTCAGGGACCTCTGTGTCAGGTGCTGGAGGTGATGCTCTGGGTACAGACGAGTCTGACTCGCCCAGCTTTTAAAACCACAGAGGGAAGCTGCCACCAAACCCCGCTCCCAGTGCTGCTCCAGGGACCACTCTCCTGCCTGGATGCTCCAGAAGAGAGACCCGGGACCCCAGGCTGCATCCCTGGCACTGCTGGCCCCAGGCAGCACAAGCAGCTGGTGGCTCAGTGCCACAGAGTGTCACAGAGCACCCCGAGGAACATTTCCAAAGGCCCTAATGACCCCCCTTTGTGCCGAGGCATCCTCGCTCCTCACCGAGGAACCTCCTCAGCGCGAGACAAACACATTAATCCGAGGCACTGCTGAGGTACAAGCAAGAGCCAGCATTTTAATGAGCTCCCATCTATGCACTGGCATGCATTTATTTGCTTGTTGGAGCTCAGAAATGATACAAATGCAGTAAACCCCTCCATGTCCATATATATATATATAATTTTATATATATATGTATATTTGGACAATTCTAGCTTATTTTGCCTTCATTTTCTTGACCCAGAAGGCCCCTGGTGAGCAAAGCTCCTCAGCAGCAGCAGGACAGAGCCTGGCTGTATGCAGCTCAGTCTCTGCATGTGAGATTTATCCCTCCTCTCCCAATATTTTGATAAAACAGGGCCAAAGTGCTGGTTGCTAAAGGGCTTTCCAGAGCCTCCTCAGGGCAGGGACGTCCTCACCAACCCCAGCTGTGGCAGAGCCCTTCCTGACACCCCACTGAGGGGGGAACATCCTTCCCAGAGGGGAACATTACAACTGTTTTCTGAAATAACAGTCATTATCTTCCCACTCTTTGCCTGCTCCCTCCTATTCCCCTGCTTCCTTTTCCCTTTAAAGATCATCAATCATTATTTTAGCCTTGGAAAATCAAACCCATCTGTCTTGCAGGCTCCCGAGAACATGCTGCTTGTGCCTCTCAGCCTGGTCCCTCTGTGAAGGTGGGATGGGGGATCCATAGGGGAGATGGAAGCCCCGGGAGATGAGGAAGCATCTCCTCACCTCTGGCCACCACTCCACTGAACCCTCTCGGGCAAATCACTCTGTGTGTGTCTGCACCTCAGTTCCAGGAGGGAGGGATTTATTTCAAGCAGGTGGTGGGGGCACCCACAAAGTGTTCCTGGAGCAAGGAGATCTGCTTCCCTTCCAGAAGTCACCAACAGCCCGTTTGGGGGTGTGCTGCTATCTCCTGCCTGGCAGGGCATTTTCAGTCAGAAGCTGGCACCTCCAAAAACCTTTGGGAAAACAGAAATTCCACCCCTGCCCCCCGACTCACCCATCAGGGTGCAGCCCAGCCACAACATTACACACCAAATCCTATATCCCAAACCAATCCCAAAGCCCCGAGGCAGCTGTGACCACAGCACACGAAGCATCCCAGTCTGGAGAGGAGCTGGCCAAGCCCTCAAGGAACGCTGCTGAAAAAGCCACTTCTGGAGAAAACAGGGCTTTTATCAGCCAAACCACTCCTTCCCTGAGCAGCAGAGACCTCCAGCTCACCTTGGCACTTCCTGAGCTATTCCACTTGCTTTTAAACCAGCTGCCCCTTGCCCACGAGGTGCAAACCCCCTCTGAAAGCAAAGGCAGGTGGGTGGTTTGCTCCCACCCACCACCAACTCCGACCCCAACAGCCTTTGCCACCCTTTCTTCCTCTTTCCTCCTCAAATCCCATTTTCATCACAGGTATATACCTGGATTAGTGACATAAATCCAAAACCACAGGTTCCTTGGAGGGGGGCTTGCTGTTGAGCTCAGGGGGCTTCTGCTTCCAACCACAATGTGCAAAAGGAGCCAGCTCCTGCTCCAGGGAGCCAGCAAGACTTTAAAGGGATTAGGAGAGACTGGTTTCCTCATCTCCCTCCCTGGTGCGTGCATCTCTCCCATAATTAGCTAGGTGCCTCTCAAGGCAGGGATGGGTAAGTTTTTATTTTTCAATGAACAATTGTCTGTCAGAAAAATGCAGATTTGATGAAGCTTAAGTGCTTTGTGGGATTCCATCAATTACATCTCAAAACTCATTGGGAAATAAGGAGAGCATTTAATTTTGACAAGGTTGAAATGTTTTGGTTTCCATCACCTAATTTTGTTTTTATTTCAGGCTGTACACCGGGATAAAGCAATATAAAACAAAGCTCCAGATGATAATGGTGGAATTAAACATTCCTCTCTCCTTTATAGAAAGGAAATGTTTTGAACCAAAGTATTTTGGAATTTTCACGTATGCCAGACATTTCTGCACAGCATTTTGGTTTGGGCTGAAACTCCCAAACACCCCATTTCTGCCCAGGAAAATAAGTTCTCAGCATCACCCACATAATTTCAAAGCCTCTCTCCATGGTGCCTAAGCCACCTCTGGGTGACTTTTGCTGGAAGGAGGAGACAAAAGCAGTAGCCACTGCCCTGCTCCTTCATTTCTAATCCCATTTCTCCCCAAAACAGTTACACTCCTAAATTAAGCCATTTCCCTGCCACACTCTGCAGCAGTGAGGAACAGCCCATCACTCTGAGGTGGGAGAGAGAAAGGGAAGGATTAGCCCCAAACAAGCTGTGCTAAGGCTTATATGCCTGCATGGACCATGCCAAATTTCTCCTCCTTCTGTGTCTAAAGAGGCTGGGACTGACACCACAGCAGTGTCAGTGCAGGCCACAACTTCATGAAGTGACTCTGGTAGATGATCTCCCTCCTGCATTCTGCTGAGCCAGACAAATTCCCCCCTTTGTGATGGGCTGCCCCTCATTGCAGGGAGGAACAGCTCAGATCATCCTTGTAGGCAAACTGCACTTTTTTCTTGCTCAGATTAGAAATAAATCTCTGCCAGAGAGACCTGAGCTTGTGAGAGGGGAGCCAGTGAGGATGAGCAGGATTTCTGTCTGTACAGAACAGCAGCACCCAGTGCCCAGGCTGGGCAAGGCTGTCCCAGCTCTTGCCAACCCCTCTCCCAAGGTGGGATGGCTCCTGGAGCACAGCCACGCTTCAGCCCTTCCACATCCACCTGCAACATCCTTGGCTCCTGGAGCACTCTAATGGGACTTAAAGAACTAACTCCCCAACATCTGCAGGCACACAGGTGCTGCAGAACCATCAGACCACACCACCTTCCCCCCCTACTGCAGGCAGGCCTCTCACACCTTCAACAAACAAGGGGCTAATTCTGATCGTTCTTGGCCCAGGACCCTGAGCTGCCTTCCTCACCCCCAGCGAGGCAGCTCATGCCCCTCTGCTTCTCCAGGTGCTCCTCACAGTGGGAAGATCCCATCCTGGGAGGCACCATGGGGCTCAGACACCTGTACCTGCTGCTGCCTCCCACTGCAGTGATGCTGAGGATGCCCAACGTGCACTGGAAGAGAACAGAGCACCTCCTTGCCCAGCTCACGTGCTAAGACCAAAGCTCCCATTCCTTTGGGAAAAAAATCCTCGCCCCTCTTATTTTCAATGAGGCTTCAATCCTGCCTTTCTAGGCTCAAAAATGCACATGGTCACAGCACAGTACATGGAAGTGACCCCCCTCTTCTCCTCAGGTGGGTGAGAACACTGGCACCAGGGAGTGAAGCCAATCTGAGAGACAGCTGGGGAAACCTGAATTTAAGCCATGATGCAGGTGTTTCCTTCAGTCTCTCAGGGCCAATTCACAGGTTTTCATCTCAAATTATAAATCACCAACACATGAGGGTTAAGCATTTTCCCTCCTTCAGCATCCTCCCTCCAGGCTGTGCAGCAACCACAGTGCCAGTAGAAAAGATCAGTAATATTTCCTTTATAAGATATAGTCTGAATTATTCCTCTAGCACACGTTCTCCTGGTTTGCTGTGATCCCTGCAAGATAGTACAAAACACACACTGGACTCAACGTGCAGTCAGCAGATTCAGAGAAATTCACTGGGATTTTATTTTCTTGTGAAATTCCCACAGAGTGGCCACATCCATCAGCAGTTCTAGAGTGCAACAAGAAAAAGCAGCATGGAAGCAGGTTTTCTAGAGCTTGGGGGCTGTTTAGCTAAGTTAGGGCTCAAAGACAAGGCTCCAGTTAGTGATGCCAAGGTCTTGGCAAGGTTGCAGCTGATAATTCTTGAAATTACCTGAATAAAAAAAGGCCTCCGATAAGAAAAGGACTGCAGAAACCCTTAATGCACTCGTGCCATCTACTGGGTACACACAAAACTGACAGAAAACCACCAGATAAGGGGGGAAAAAAGGGATCCCATGGGAAGTGGGGGATGGCAGGTGGGGAGCTGCCACCCCTGTGGGTGAGAACACTGCTGGAGAGGCTTTAGGTTGTTCAGGTGACATCTAAAAAGTAGGATTTTAACTGAGCAAAGCAACGCCCTCTCTCCTCTCCATCATCAGCCCAAGGAGACCCAGCCAGACTCCAGCACGAGCTGCGAGCAATCTGCCCTGGACTTTTTAAGCGAGACCTTTTAAGGCCAAACAATTAGGTGATGGCAGAGCCCACGGCGCTAAAAACCCGGAGATAAATGCATCCCCGTCCTCGCAGAATTACTGGAAGCCGTATTAAGGGCATGAAGGAACTGGTAACAGATGATGATTATATATAAAAGGAATAAGAAATCTTGGAGATTTGTGCTGCTCCCTGGTTGAGCCGCTCGGCTCCAGCTCTGTGGTCTATTAATTGCTTACAAGGCTGCATGTATATTTTATGCTCAGTACCTGCCTGGAACATTTGTTGGATTTAGCCTTGATTGATGAACCACTGATTATATACTTCTGTGGTCCTCAGCAAATTAATAAACTGTTGACTGGTAGAGATTAACAACATGTCATGATTTGTGAATCTGTGTCCAGAGTAAAGCTGGAGCAAACCTAGTGCTAAAATTAGTAGGCAAATGCTCCCTGAACTCTATAAAAAGGGGATAGCTTAATTAAATTACATCCCGATATTGCCCATAGCACTTACCAAATTGGCAAATTGAGTTCACAGCAGTTCAGCTTCAAAACTAACTGACATCCCTGAAAACGTGCAGCGCATGACCCCATCCCTTCTTGCACTGGGAGCCCAGCTCACACCCAGCAGGCTCCAGGAGCAGGAGTAGGATGAGGAGGGGCAGCACAGGGATGGGTGAAGAAAGTACCAGAATGTCTCAAACCGAGCCCGTGTGAGCTCTGAGACTCCACTCCCAGCCCCTCGGAACCCACTCAGCACCATGAGCACCACCCAGGGCTGGGGGCAGTGCTGCCAGCCCACCCATTAGCCTTTTCCCCGGACAGTGGCCATGGAGCATGGTCAGAAACACGGGGACAGTTCCTTCCACACCTCTCCTCATACCCCTCCTTTGCCAGGGACCGACAGCAGGTGATGAGAATAAAGCATTGCACAGGGTTGGCAGAGCTGGGAAGCAGCATGGGCTGGGGTCAGTCCAAAGGGGAGCAGTGGGACAAGGGCTGGGGCTGGGATGGCTGTCCGAGCTCTCCCCCTGGGCAGCTCAGCTCTGCTGTCCTCAGGCTGGGACTGGGGAGCTTCACCCCAAGACTGGGAGCTGTGGGGAGGGACAGAACAGCCTCATGCTTCTGCAGTGGGGAGGAAAAGGGGTGAGGAGCAGTGTGGGGAGAGACTGTCTCCTGTCCCCGTGGGATGCACGGCCCCAGGAGCCTGGTGTGATGTGTAGGATGGGGGTTCCTGTGGTCCCCGAGTGTCACCTCTCACCCACAGCTCTCGGGGAGGGGATGCCCTCCAGGAGAATGCTCCTGCTGTTCCTCCCTTCTCCCCTCACCGTGCATGGTCCATTCTCCTTACACACAGCCTCAGCCAGGTGTCACAGAAGCTGGGAGGTATTTTCCCCAAGTGACACAGTTCTCCTTTTCTGCCTCTCCACATGCCAGCACTAGGTCTGTAATTTATTGACAATTTCTATCTTAATCTATCCTGACTTTAAAAAGAGGCATCACTTCCCAGAGGCGTGGGGTGATCAGAGCCCTGATTGCTTCTGACAGTGCCTGGGAGAGCATGTTGGCATTCAGAGCAAAATAACACCCCCAAAATGGGGGGAAACACCCCAAAAGACTAGAATGGCAGTTGCTCCCTGAAAAAGGGGACAAAGAAAAAAAAAATGGCAATGGGAAAAGAAAGGAGGAAGGGGAGAGGAGTGGCAAGGGGGAGATGGCACCTGGTGACACATCAGATTGTCGTGCTAAATGGCCTTAACAAGCAACCTGAGAAGGGGATAATGAAAACGCCTTCCCCCCGGGAGAGCACGGCTCCAGCCTGACCTTTCCCAGCTGCCGTGTACAAACATCTTCAATAAATAAAGAGACACTTACCTCCTGTCTCTGCTGAGACGGGAGGGATGAGGAGAGGAGGCCCCGCCTGCAGTGAGATGAGGGGTTCCAGGGGTTTAGGAGCAAGGAATGTGTGGTTGAGGGGCTGGGGGAGTGGGTGACAGCTCGGGGGTCACCACGGCTTCCTGGCACGCAGGGGCTTCAACAACAGACAAAAAGGGATGCTCCAGGTTTGTCCCGCCTCCCAAGGCTCTGTCCTGTGTCTCTGCACGTCATTCTGGATTCACACAGCCTCCTCACGCAGGGGAGGGATGACTTTGATGCCAAGGTGAGATGGGTTAGAGCTGGGTGAGGTGCTGGGCTCTGCTGCTCCCAGCTGGAGGCATCAGGCGCTGGGAACACCTCCATGGAACTGCTCACAGCTGGGCTGGACCAGGCTCTGGTCCAGTGGAAGGTATCCCTGCCCATGGCAGGGGGTCAGGACAAGATCACCTTTAAGGTCCTTTCCAATTCAAACCCTTCTAGGATTTTATGATTCAGAGTCTCTGCCCAAAACTAATGGTCTAGGGTGTAGAAGATCTTCTGGACTCTGCAAAATCTGGGACTCAGTAGATTGTTTGGCAAGACATGAGCATGTTCGGAAGCAAATCAAGACTGAGGGTGTCAGAGGTGCCCAGAGGGGAACAGGCTCGGGGGATGCTTCCCCTTTCTTCTGCACTGGGAAGCACAAAGCAGGAGGAAAACATGGCAGTTTTCTACCCTGGCTCCTTGACAAGCAGGAAAATGACCACCAGGCTCAAGCATTCTTTTATTTTGCTCATCTGAGCACCTGGGCTGCCTCCCTGGAGTCCTTAAAACATTTGTGATTTGCCATGAAGGCCCCAGGACTGAGGGAAGTCCAACTCCAGCACACACATCCCCTCAGCCACAGGAAGCAGGAGCAGGTCACATCTGCCTCTGGCTTGTCCCCAAACCAGAGGCCAGCCCCGGGGACCCTACAGCCAACCCCAAAGCCTCAGTACGTACCCCACAGCTCCAGTATGTACCCCACAGCTCCAGCACCTACCCTACAGCCTCAGTACTCACCTCATAGCCTCAGCAACTACCCCACAGCCCCAGTACCCGCCCCACAGCCGAAGTACCTGCTCCACAGCCCCCTCACGTACCCCACAGCTCCAGTATGTACCCCACAGCTCCAGCACCTACCCTACAGCCTCAGTACTCACCTCATAGCCTCAGCAACTACCCCACAGCCCCAGTACCCGCCCCACAGCCGAAGTACCTGCTCCACAGCCCCCTCACGTACCCCACAGCTCCAGCACCTACCCTACAGCCTCAGTACCTACCCCAAAGCCTCAATAGGTACTCCACAGCTCCAGCAACTACCCCACAGCCCCAGTACCCACCCCACAGCCGAAGTACCTGCTACACAGCTCCCGCACATACCCCATAGCACCAGGATGTACCCCACAGCTCCAGCACCTACCCTACAGCCTCAGTACTCACCCCATAGCCTCAGCAACTACCCCACAGCCCCTGTACCCACCCCACAGTCCCTGTATGCACCTCACAGCCCCAGTATGTACCACACAGCCCCAGCACACATCCCACAGCCCCAGCACA
>WAAE01020053.1:145990-249775 GCA_013400495.1 Nicator chloris
CCCACAGCCCCAGCACACACTCCACAGCCCCAGTACCCACCCCACAGCCCCAGCACAGACCCCACAGCCCCAGTACCCACCCCACAGCCCCAGCACGTACCACGCAGCCCGTGGAGTCCACCTTGCGGTCCGACACGCACTTGAAGTTGCGGGTGCAGCCGCCGTTGTTGCGGGAGCAGTCCCGCACGGGCCCGAAGGACGAGAGCAAGTCATTGATGGTTTCAAAGTAGGTGGACAGCATTGCTTCTTCCCTTGGAGAGAAAAGGCACCGTTAGGGCTGGCAGGGAGCTGGCAGAGCACGGCCACGGGCAGGGCAATCCACACAGAGCTGCTCTAGTGAAACCCCTGTATCCTGATTAGCCATCCCGAGCCAAAGGAAGATTCCCAAGGAAATGAGGGCTTTGTGATTATGCTAGACAATAAATTTGCTGCATAACTCTGGCATCTTTCATAGAATCAACCAGTCATGGGGTTTCAAAGATACTATCCACCAATTTTATGCAGACTAGTAACTAGGAGATGCTTTATTAGTAGCCTGGAGCTGAGTGTGAATCCAACCCTACAATAGACAACAGCGAATCCAGAGCCATAGAACTCTTCTGAGTGTTTCACAGCTTGGCCAAGGCTCCCTGAGCATCCACACCCTGTCCATCACCATCACCATTACCCACATCCACCCCAGGGACACTGCCAAAGCTGGAAAGACACATAAAACTTGGCTTTGTGCTTGCTGGGATGGGGAGCAGGTAATGCAGGGGTGGGTGCAGGCACAGCTCTGCTGCTCTGCTCCAGCCCATGATGGGCAAAGCCCCAGGCGTTGCTGTGCTGTCACACCCCTCAAGCAGGAAGCATCAGCACCTAGGAATAATTCCAAGGCCGTGTGAAGCCTTGAGAAGCTCCCAGCCCTGCCTCTCAGGGCTGCACACGCAGCAGATTTCGCCTGTGACAAAGCATTCCAGCACTATGCCTTCTGCGGGGTTCCTGAAAAAGGAACACAGATGCTTGTCAAGAGCTTTAAGCATCTCCAAGATATTTTTCATCTTCAAAGCACAGTTTATATGCTAACCAGTACCCACAACCCATCCTGGGCAACAGAACCCATCACCCTCTTACTGACAGGAGAGAGACAAAGTGATCAGAGAGAGAGAAAGGTCACAGAACGAGTCACTGATAGTGACAGGCTTGACCTCCACAGGATGTTTATTAGATCTTGACACACAGGAGGCTGCAAATTAACCCTGACCCCACTGACCTCAATACCCCCGAGGCAATGATGATGGCCACAGCACGGTTTATTCTCCTTGAGCCTCTGTCCTGCTCCTCCATCAGCACAATGACCCAATGCCTAGGCTAGTGCCCCTTTTTGGGGGGATGTAATGTGAAAACAGTCTGCTTGGCAATGAAAGAGCAGTACAGGATTATTCATCAGCCCTGGAGGGCCAGGGCAGTGTTGCCTGGAAGCAGCCCTGAGTTCTCTATCAGCAGAGGGCCCCTGAGCTCACACTCACACACACAGCCCTGCCAACACGGAGCGCTCAGAAAACCATGAGTCAGGCATTAAAAAAGAATATCCTGCAACCAAAATGATGAGATTTTAAAAAGGAAATAAATTGCTGTGCTGTTGTTTTTTGGTTTTGGTTTGGTGGTTTTGTTGTTGGTTTTTTTTTTTTTTTTAATATTTTCTTCCCCTAAATGTGTTTTAGGGTATAACCAAGCTTTTCCCTGCAAACTCAAGGGCTAGAAACTCCTCAGAGACCAAACCCAAATAAAGCCTTATGCAGCACTGACATCATGATTTTTTAGATTCTGGATTTCAAGGGAATCACGGGATTCCAGAAGTCGGGATATTCAACAAGGAAAACACAACTAAAAGCAGAGAGAAATAGTAAATTGGCACATCCCCGTGGGCTGGAGTGGAGGAGTTATCCCAGCACTGGGGCAGCTCTGTGTTCACTGTGGTGCCCCACATAGCAAATTCATGTCTGTGCTGCCCTCTCTCACCCCAATTAATGTTTCCCAATTAACTTTTCACTCGTAGCAATCATGCTCCTGATATTCTCTCTTTCTTGGCCCACCTCCTAGATTTTCCAGCATATTTGGAGAAGAATCTCCCTCTGTCCTTTCTTGGTCATGTTTCAAGTATCTTTAGAGGCCCTTTTCTATTAGCACTCCATTCCCACTGGGATCTGCAACTCTGAAATGAGGGAGTGAGAAAGGCAGGATATATTAGATCAGGGCACGTGTTTCTGCTGGAGAGATGGGGAGGAGGAAGGGGATATTATTTACTAACTAAAACCACTGTTTATTAACGTAGGGACAATTATTCTAAAAAAGCCAAAACCAACAAACCGTGACAGCTCCTCCACCGCCCACCCCAAAATCTCAGCCCCATCTGGTCCCTCCAGGGGGTTTCTCATCGTGGGAGGACAGCAAGGAGAACCATGCTCCCATCCTCCCTCCTGCCTGTTCCACTGAGCCACCAAATAACCCACATCCCTGGAAGGAGAAGGTGAGGAGCTACAGCTGCTTTGCGTGGTGGAAAGGAGATCCTGGGGCTGGGTTCTTGCACAGGATTCCTCCAGAGAGACAGAATTCTGTCAGGAGACATCGGCTCATCCCACATGGCACCAGGCTGGGGCTGGCAAGGGCAGCTTGTCATGCTTTAATTAAAACTTGGAAGCACAAACCAACCTCCTGCCCTCGGGAGGGCTGAGGATGGGGACAGGGGGCTCTCTCTCTAAAGCCTGGCATAATGGATGACCCCTGCCAAAGCCCAGGAAGGGCTGGAGAGCTGGAATGAGCCATTAAGTGTATTAAAATATTAACCTCACTGGGAGGTTGGGCAGCAGAGCCGCAGGGGAATGTTCAAGTGTCACCTGTGAGAGGAGCAGGGTGAGGGCAGACACCAGGCAGGATCGGTTCCACATCATTCCATGAGAGGAGCTTCCCTTCAACACAACCCTGACAGGGGCTGGCAGCTCATGAGAGGCTGATGTGATGCTCAGAGCAAGCTGGGAGCAAGCTTCACTTTCATTTGCCTCTGCAGGGGCTGGAGGAGCCCGGCCCAGTGCAGGCAGGGAGCCCCTGGCACTGCCAGCCTCAGCAGCTCCTTTCAGCTTTGGGAGTGAAGAGAGGTCATTAATTACCTGCCTTCTGTGGTGACACGTGGCACGGAGCAGATGACTTTCCACCCACACAGCTCAGGCAGTGACCCCTGCCTGTCCTTCCCTGCCCACTGTGTGGGGCTCCTGCTCTCACATTCCAGAGGCAGCCCTGGAGAGACAGCAGTGCCCACAAGGCAGGGGACACTTGAGGAGAGATGGCAGCGTCTGGCCACCACTGCAGGGAGCCCAGTGGGGACAGCCATCCCCACCACTGCCCGGGTGCCAGATCAGACCAGCCCTGATGGATTAGTCACTTTCCCTGCAGTAACAAGCTGCCTGCAAAAGAACAGCTCTTGTTCTCCATCTCTCCGTGCTGGATTTCAGTGACAAAGCCCCGGATCCGCTCTGGCAGGGCGGGATGGAGAGGGACAGGCTCCGTGTCCTGAGTACATCAAAGAGCCCAGGGAAGCTGCTGGTGGCCCTGGCTGGACCCAGGTGCCAAAACCTCAGGGAGCAGGGAGGGCTCAGCACCAGCTGCACTGGGTGGATGGGCTGATCCATCACTGACCCAAAGCCAGGTCTTGTCTAAACGGGCATTTTGGAGAGAGCCACCTAATTTCTGGTGCTAGATCCTCTCTACCAGCCCATGAACATCTATGAACATACACACACACACACATCCCTTTAACTCTCCAGCTCTCCCAACGACACCTGCAGACACTGAAATGATATAGGTATAAATGAAACACACACCCCTCCCTGCCAGGATTCTCTGAACACACACCCAGCATCAGTAAAACCCAATTTTCTATCAACATCTCGTGGCACAAATGTCCAGCGTGGTGCAGCACAGCAGGGCTCCCCTCCTGACTGCTCCCACGGTGCAGACCATGGCACTCATCCTCACACAGCCCCATTCCACCTCCCACAACCTGCACTCGCCTGGATTCCCTCAAAAACACTTTTCTCCACCCTCCCCCTTTGTTCCAGGTCTCATTAATGAAGCAGATTCACTGACAAATACCGCTGGGGGTTATTTATTCATGAAATACCAACACCAAGCAATTTTCAAAGCCTCCAAAGCACTCATCCCAGAATAAGCTCCAGAGCTTTGCAGTGGCTGTTCTCTCCAGCTCATCCTGAAGGGGATTAGTGGGTGTTATCCAACTCTGCTGCCCCTTTTTATTGCCTGCTAATGGTTAAAGACTTCAGTGCCTGACAAAGTTCACCATCAATGAGAAAAACAAAGAAGAGAATGCGAGCTGGGGACTGAGCCAGTGCCATCTGCTCCCTGAGCTGTGTTTGGAGAGGGATCAGGGTGGGAACTTGAGGTTGAGGAGTTTCTAGAGGCAGGGCCCTCTGGCAGCACAGGGTGTGATGCTGTGTCACCTGCAGCTTCACCCAGAACTGTCCAGCACAGCCCAGCCAGGAGGGCTCATGCCCAGCACCTTGCGCTGCTTCCAGCTCCTGTTGAGCAGGGAACTTCAGAGCTGCTGCACTTGCAAGCCAGGACACAGCAATTTACACCCAGATTCTGCATTTTTCAGCCCAGCTGCTGCTTGCCTGAGCAATTCTCAGCAGCTCTCCCACGATGCCCTGGAAGATTCATCACAGAAATGGGCACGAAGGGTGAGCGACACACGGATCCCAGCTGAGGGTGTACTGCCAAAGTCATAATCACTTTTTTTTATAATTATATATAACCAATAAAACCCCCAGCTGCAGCTGCAAAGCCCAGATTCAGAAGCAAAGAATTGATCAGCACGTGGGACTGGGATCTTGGCTGCGAGTAGAGCCTTTGGGACCCCTTGGTGCCACCACCTGCAGCCCCAGCACCACACTCAGCACGTGGCATTCCTGCCCTCAGCAAAGGCAGAGCCACCCCTTCCCCAGGGGAGTCCCCTCCCAGCACCCCCTGTGTCACAAACATTCATTTTTGCTCCCGGCTTCTGTGCGCTGGGGGTGATGATTTTCTTCACATTTAAGACAGGCAGCCAAGGCAACAAGAGAAGAGGATGGAAAGTGCTCACCGCTGCTGGATGGCCAACTGAAGATGTTTTGCAAGTTATTTTTAGTACTTTTAGCACTTCCCACACTCACACTACAATTCCAGCTGGGTCTGCTGCACTACAGGCTCGGCTGTTCTGTACTGAGAGCCACCCAGTTAAATACACAAATGATAATGAACATGCAATAAATGATCACCTGAGAAAAGTGGTCTCCAATTTAAATGCAACAGAATATGTTTCTTCTGGTATTCCAACCCTTTCAATTTTTATTCTGGCTGCAGCAAGAGACCATTCTCTCTACAGCCCTTTCCTGCATCCCTACAACATTTAATCATGGTTCACAGAATGGTTTGGGTTGGAAGGGACCTTAAAGCTCATCCCATTCCATCTCCTGCCATGGCAGGGACACCTTCCACTGTCCCAGGTTGCTCCCAGCACCATCCAACCTGGCCTTGAACACTTCCAGGGATCCAGATCTGGGCACCCTGTGCCAGGGCCTCCCACCCTCACAGGGAAGGATTTCTTCCTGATATCTTTATCTGTGGAGAATGCAGCAACCATCTCCTAGAGCACTGAACCATGAGCCAAGCAGGTCCATTCACACACTGACCAAGCTGGAATGCTCTGGAAAAGTTAATGTCCATCCCCAGGACTGAAGGAGCTCATGAGATGGTGGCAGCTTCTCACCTGGGGACTTCACAGCCTGAAACTTTGGCGTGCTGAAGCTCCTGTCTTTAACCAGGTGTCCCAGTGCTGTGCCTGCATCTGATTTATTATTTCATGTAGGATAAAAGTGATTTTCTGCCCAGTACACTGACCACCACTTTTCAACGACTGTTATAGTGCTGGAAGATTTAAAGAAAGACCAGTATCCAGGTCCTCAGCTGGGAGAAATCATCCTCACTTGAGTGACAGTGGAGAAGGCATTTCAACGGTGCTGTGCTGACATTCCACAGCTGATGAGCTGCTGGCTATAAATTTTCCGGGTAGTCTCACTTCTTGTGGCAATACTATAATAAACACTTGCAAAAACACTCTCCCAAAAACCTTGAGGTTAAAAGTGTGAAAAATTCCCCACCAAGCATCGATAATTTGCTGGAGATTCAATAACCCCCCCTCTCCGCCGGAGCGTTTCACTTCTGCAAACAGAAGGGCCGGGAATTTAATTACAGCAAAGCAAAGCAAAAACAAACACACTGGGATAAAAGTGAGCTGGGAAAGTGCATCCCAAGGGATTTTGGGGTTCACAAGGACCCTGCACCTGGCTGCAGCCCCCTTGGAGCCAGCAGAGCTCTGCCATACGAAGGGCCAGGGTATCGGAGATGAATTAAACAAGATAGCTTTAATACTGAGTATTTTTCTTGTTTCAGGGAAGGTTGTGGCTGTGGTTTCAACCCTGCACGAGCCAAAGGAAATGCAGGAAGTGCTGGCTCAGTCTCCCAGGCAACGTCGGTGCTGGGAGGGTTAAGAAAAGGCACATGAGCCTTAAGAGGGATGGCAAAGCACGGTCAGGAAGTGTGCTGGGAATTACATGTGTTGGTACCTGCTGCAGTCTGTAACCCATCCCAAATTCAGCAGGATGCATTTCCAGGGTGCTGGGTGCTCCCCTGTGTCAGGAACCTCAGTAGCAAAATGTGGGGTGGGATGGGATGGGACAGGGAGAGCAGGTGCTCTCAGTGGGACAGAAAGCACAGCAAGCACCTGGGGACAGCAGCCAGGAGGAAACCCAGCTCTGCCAAGCCTTGTGTCCCGCCTGACCACCCCAGCAGGTACAATGGGCACTGCCAGGGAGACACCAAGGTCCATCAGGCATGCCAAGAACAGGGACATCACACTGGCCTGGGCACACAGAAAAAGTGCAATGCATGAAATTATAAAGGCTGTGAGGTCACATAACCAAAACTTAAGGAAATTAAACATTAAGGTTGCCAGGACAACCTTAATGCAGTCTCCAGTAATTTTGCCTTTGCTGAGTGTGTTGATTCCAAGACCACATCCAGGAGGGTTATCCTAAGGACCCATCTCTCCCCAAATGCCAAAGGTGATGGTGCCAGGCTG
This sequence comes from Nicator chloris, assembly GCA_013400495.1. Classification (NCBI taxonomy): domain Eukaryota; kingdom Metazoa; phylum Chordata; class Aves; order Passeriformes; family Pycnonotidae; genus Nicator; species Nicator chloris. Next base: position 153,162 of record WAAE01020053.1, read on the forward strand.
CAGCCAGGAGCCCTGGGGTGCCTGAAACAGTCCAGAGCTCAGTTTAGCCATCCCAAACCCCACCCCTGGGTGCCTGTGAACATCCACAGCTTCTCAGCCCCCTGCAAACGGCTGCCTCTGCAGCTTCTCAGGATCTTGTTTTCTCTTCCTTGGGGAACACATAGCTCTTACTTTATTGTACTCTATCCAGGCACTGTTCTGCATGCACAATTGCTTCGCTCCTCGTGGCTTGCTTATGCTTTACTCAACACCAAGAAGCAGCAGTATTTCACAACAAATAAAGTGATTAAGTTCCCAATCTCCCTGTTATCATCCCCATTTTACAGACAGGGAGCCAAGGCACAGGCACAGTGATGTAAAAAACATCCACTCCGTTACGTGCACCAAATCTGAGACATTTAGATGTGATTTTTCAGAGTGCTTAGCATTAAATGACACTTTCCCTGCTCAAAGTACAGCTCTCATTGACTTTGGTTGAAGTTTTTACAGCTTCACATTAATGCAGATCATTCCCAGAGCAGGTTCATCAGCTGTGCTGAGCGAGGCAAAGGTGAAAAAGTAGGATATGATCATGCCATTAAAGACAATTCCATAATGCATATGCACCGAGGGGCTGCCTGAAGGCTGCACAGCAAACCGACCCTGGCACTTCCCAGCTCTGGAGTTCTGCAAACTTGATAACATTTGCTAAAGAGAAGCTGTTGGGGGTTTTATTCTGGGCAGGGAGGAAGGTGTTCAGCCTGGAAACAGAGGACATTTTCCAGCAGCAGCTGCAGGATGCAGCATCACTTCACCTTTGGTGGGTAGAGCCCACCTGGGGCAAAATCACCTGGGCAGGCTCCTCCCCGAGTGCTCCCTGCCCTGTCACTGCTTGTCCCAGTATATCCCTTTCCTCTCCCCCATTGTCCCAGCTCCCCTTCCCCACCAGCCCCAAACTGGGTGTTTTTGGCCAGCTGTTGTCTCTGTGCTCGGGGACAGACGATTGCTGCTGGCTCTCAGGGCTAAAGCCAAACAAGGCTTCACGCTGCGTACAGCAATTCAGGATTTTCAAAAGCACTTTGGAGCTGGACAAATTAAGGCAGTTCTTCGCCTCTAAAAGAAGGACTGTCCACAAAATGCCTGCCTCAATCCTCTGCAAGTGTTGCCTGGGGGGGAGAAACAGAAATCTTTGAAAAACAAGCTGTCGAGCAAAAGCCCAGACAGAATGACTGAGATCTCTCGCCCTAAATTATTACAGGCTGAAAACATCATGAGGTGGGTCAGGCCACACCAGTACCAGGCAGTGATGGCAGCCCTGCCTAGGGTGGTTCAAACACAACACAGGTTCACATGGATTCCACATGACATGGCAAAAAAGTGTCATTAATGGTAAAATTGCCATTAAACTCAAGGTTGTAATGAGCTCTGATCATCCCCTCAGCACCTTCACCTGGGAGGTCACATGCTGGAAAGAACAGGAGCATCCAGCCACCCTCCTCCTGTATTTACCCTTCCAAGCCATGAGCAGACCAAGATTTCAGGTCTCAGCTCGTTCAGCATTCCCAAGGCATGAGTGAAAGGATTTTCCCATCTAAACCAGATATATATTCTAGCCCAAGCAGGAGCTTGGCTGTGCCAGTTTCCATCTCTCCACCCTGCTTCCCTGGCCCAGAAATTGGGAATTTGCTTGCTGGTGGGGCCAGAAAGGCAAGAGAGGAGGTGGAAGGACCCCAGGCCATGTCCAGGATCCATCCCCTGCTCCTGGGCCCCCTGGCTGCACAGACCCCCAGCCCCACAGAAGCAGAGATGTCCTACACTGCCCCATGGGACAAATCCAGTATGGGGGCTTTGGTCACCCCAAGCATTTTGCAATGGCAAGCTGGAAAATGCCAGCTTGGGACTCACTTCAGCTTCAGCTTAGGCATGAATGACTGACTGGGATTTTCCTTCCCTTTGGCACCCTTCTGGGCTGTTTTGGACAAGTTTTTTGTCCCAGTGGGCTCTTCTGGTTCTGATTCTGGGGCAATTCATGAGGGTCACGAGGAAAAGTTGGATTTTGCAGGGAAACTGGGAGAGAGAGGGGTCACAGCTCAGACTCAAACCCTCTCATTGCCCAGCAACTGTGGGGGGTTCCAGTACACATAAAAAGTGCCAAGATGTGGTGCTGATAAGCACTTCAGAAACGCTGATAGAATTAGATTAGATAAATAGGAAACAGCCAGGGCTGCTGGATCAGATATCCATGTCCTGATTTTCCACAGATGTTCCTATCGATCTGCTGGGAACAGACAGCACCGAGCTCCTCACAAACTGGGTGCCAGGGAGCACCATCTCCACACAGGCAGGAATGGGTGTTGGGAATGCAGGTCCCTGTGGAATGCTGGCTGCAGACAGGATAGACCTGGAGGGGCCAGCTCTGAGCACCACAGCTCAGCAGCCTCGAGCAGCTCCAGGAGCAACACCAAGCTCTGCCATAAAGCTCCATCCAGCTGAACTACACACCTGGGTGACCTTCACCAACCCCTCTGCTTCCCAGGGGTCACCAGATCCCAACCTCTGTGGCTTCCAGCCATGGGTGGGCAAGCAGCCCATGTCAGAGGACTGCACATGGCTGCACAAAGAGAGGGGTGAGAGCCCACAGGAAGCAAAATTGGAGCTTTTTTTGAGAAACAAACCTGTCAGCTGTATTATAGAAAACATCACACACCTGGGTCAGTTACTAGGGATACATTATGCATATGCAGCCATATATGCATAGCTCTGCTGCTATATATAGCACCTTCCATCAGCAACACTCACTGGCTCAAAAGAAGCCAGATGAATGTCCACAGACAGAGGAACTGAGGCACAACCAGATTATTTACAGCTCATTTCCAGAAGTACTCTTTGAAGTTAGAATCCAATTAATTTTATACCTGGGGAGAGATTTGCATTGAGTTTTCTGTCCATCTGGGCAGGTTTTTCAGAAGGGCTTGGCTCTTATCTAGACACCTGAAGCAGTCTGTGTTTTCCAAGGTGCTCAGCACCCAGGATCAGCTCCATGGAACACAGGTGGATTTGTCACAAGGGCAGCACTCTGTTCTGGAAGCCACTGATCTCTGAGCCCTTCTGAGGACACCACTTCCGTGGGTCTGGTCTCCAGAGGTGAGGAGCAACTTGATCTGCTGCTGCCTTTGGTAGGAACCCATCCCACCCTTGCCTGGAGATGTTGGCACCCCAGAGCAAAGAATTTCCTACCCTGGAAAAGGTAGAAGAGGGGTTTGTGCTGGCTTGGACCCCTGAGCAAGCTCAGCCCAGGATCAGAGACACACTGCTGGCTCAGGGGAGGTGATCTACAGTAGGCACACCTCATAAAATCACTTTGGTTATTACCTAAAACTGCACCCACAGTGCCAGGAGGGTTCCTCTTCTATCTCCCCTGCAAAGCTGTGTCACTCTGGCTGTGGGCACTGCCCAGACAGACCTCAAAGCAGCCACACACTGATCCCACCTTGCAAACTCCTTGGGGCAGAGGCTGTGTTTAGCCCTGCACTTGCAGCACCCCTTCAATTCTCTTCAGGAAGCCTTTCCTGCTCTGTAGTGCCTTGAAAATCCCTCCAGAGACACCTCCCACATCCCACCCCCAGCACAAACAAGGAGCCCACAGCCTGGGGAGCTCTGATCCAGGCAACGACTGCAAAGCATCACCTTTGGACTTCTGAGGAACAGACGGAGCTCCAAATGCACATGAAAGCCCCAGAGGCCAACGTTTCCCAAACAAACAGCTCCCACCAGGAGGGCACGGGCACTGCAGCACTGCCTGTCTGTAATGAGCTGACCCGCAGGCTCCCTCCTGGCTCTGCAGCTCGTGGGGTAATTGCTGCACATTTTTAGCCTTGCCTGCAGCCATATCGTACAGCAAAGGCTGCCAAGCTGTGTCCAGGGCCAGGTGTGTTCAGGAAAAAAAGAATAATCAGCATTTTGAAAAAGGAAGAAAAAAGAAAAAAAAAAGGAGAAAAATCTGATGCTAAACTCTGTTGCGTCCGTTTTGGGTCTTTTTCTTGGATGAACCAAATTGGCTGCCATGGAAGCAAATGGCAGATGAAGAAAACATTGACTTTCTGCTTGGGTCAATAAACAAGATAAATGGAGTGGGGAGTTGGATGTGGAGCAGGGCACAGCATCATTTGCCTGAGGAGGAGAGAGGGTTAAGGGCAGAGAAGCTGAAGCAGGGCATGGTTGTATCTCATGACTTTCACCTGGGAGCTCAGCACTGGCAGGCAGGAATTGTGGTGGGTCTGCCAAGGCTTGGAACTGTGCCATGGGACTGGGTCTGCTGTGTTTAAAACAGATGATCCCAGACCCAAATCCTAAGATGAGATGACAGGGGATTGCATTCCTGCAACTGAGCCTCTGCTGGTGCCAGGGGCCTTGTCCAGAATGAGTGCACAGCCTGTGCAGGGCTGAGACCTGACTGCTGCTGGTCCTGGAGTGGCCAGAGCAGCCCCAGGTCTGAGAGGCCAAGTGTGGTACTCAGCTCATCCACAGATGCACATAGGACTGGCTCCTTTGGGCTCCTCCAAACTCACAGAAAGAACTTGGCTCATTTTGGATGATTCCCCTGCCCCAAGGCAGTGAAAAAGAGTGATCCATGCCCTGAGCCCCACGGACCAGATCTCCAGTGGTTAGAGAAGGCAGCCTTGAGGATTAGCTTAGATACAGACCTAGAGGTGCTCTCAGCTACTCCTGAGCACAATCAAACCATTCCTAGCCTACAGCCCCTGGAACAGCTTTAATAGATGCTAAGGAAATGACCTTCCTGAGGAGGAGTAAGGCCTTGAGATCACCACAGCATTAGACAGGTAAAACACCACTTGGGAGAGACATTAAAGGCCTGCAGTAGAGCTGCATGGTGGCTGAGGTTGCAAGGAATGCATCAGGGACCCAGTCCCAGGGGCAGTGATGGGAGCTACAGGCAGGTGTGCATGTGAAGGGAACATTCCTCGCCTCAGGACAACCAGATCTCAGCCATCAGGTTCATTTCAGTTGCCACAGTGTGTCATGGTGAAGGATATTAGGTTTGAACCACAATTCACAGCGGTGTAGGACGTGCTTGTCACCATTCCTGCCTGATTAGATCTGTCAGAATCCATCAGCAGGAATTTTGCCTAGGAACCCTCTCTCCAGCTGCACATTTAGCAACAGGAGATTGATGACAGGAGATTAAAAAAAAAAAAAGGGTAAAAAAGAAAGACAAGAGCAGCACTTGCACACTGCAGGAGCACCCTCCTTCTCCTGTGCATCATACTTCACTCACCACCTTTATTTCAGTGTCTGTTGTAATTAAGAAGACTAAATGGAAAAGCCTCCACACTAAACCAAAGTCTGCCTCAAGGCTGAGGAGGATGCCCAAAATGTAATTTACTTCCTTTAAAAGACATTAGAAACAGCCACACCAACACAAGGCCTTCCATGGGCCCACCACAAACCCTGCAAAGCACTGGGGAGCAATGGATGAAGATCTGATGAGGATGAGCCCCACTGGGGATCCCTCAGCCTGACTCACTTCACACGGCAGCGGCGAGAGCGCGGTGCCAGCCCGGTGCCGTGTGTGAGGAGAGGTGAGGATTACCCAGAGCCTGCCCAAACACCAGCCAAGATCCCCCTATGGTTACACACACCAGGGCCAAAGCATCGATTTTTCAGCCATCAAGCAGCAGCAGAAGCAAACCTCTGCAAATGTGACTCTTGGAAAAAGAGTCAAGCTGGAGGTTTTTGGAGGCAGAGCTCACTGGAGAGGCAAACCTGGGGATTTCTGAGCAGGAAAACAGTCAGTGGTCGTATTTTTACTGTTTCATCCAAACAGGCTTCTGCAGACATTAGTGAAAAGTGGGGATCATAGCAAAGACTGAGCTTTACATGTTTCTCCAAGTTTTTCTCCCAATGGAAAGAGCACTGCAGAGCTGGAACACCGCCCGGCCGCTGGCCCGAGGGCAAGGAACTTGCTTCCGGCATTTGGACTAATTCATATTAGAAGATTCTCATTTGACTTCAGCAATATTCACCTCCATCTATCCAAAACCAAACTGGGTGTAAAGAAATGCAAATGACATCAAAACTCCTGAGGGCCTGCCCTGCCACAGGAGAGCATTCCCAGGAATAAAGCTCCGAGCAGGAGCTGGCATTTTGGGATCGTCTGCAGACTCAGAGGGTGAAATACTGTCTGACTGTGGGCAGGCTGCAGGATGTGCCAGTGCTCCAGCCTCCTCATCTGTAAAACGAGGACAACAGCAGCTACCTGCCTCCCACTGTGCCACACAGTTAATTAATGTTCCTTTGAGTTGTGAAGATTAAAAGCAGCGTAAAACCGCAAAATAGCGGTTTATTATTATTATGAATGAAGCCTCTGCTCGTTCCATCAGTGCCCCTTAAAGCAGTGCTGCCTCAGACACTGTGAATTGCTCCCAGCAGTTCTACTACCACTGGCATTCACAGGGGTTGGACTGTAGACTTCCAAGTAAGAGCTTTGAACACGTTGGGGAAGAAGAAAGAGAGAGGGAACAAACAGAAGTTTCCACCACAGTTTGTGCTTCACGCTTGGAGATGATGCTCCCACAATGCTCCCACAATGCTCCCACCCTCCTGGGGGGCTGGAACAAAACAAACCACAGACAACAGCATCTCTTCACCTCCTGTCCTCTCCTGTGCTTCCCCTGCACAGGCTGCCTATCCTGACATGGGCAATGTCAGAACAGGTCGTACTGCGAGGGCACAGAAACACCAACATGGGATCACACCGCGGCTTTAGGAAGAGTTTAAGATACTGTTTCTACTTTTAACATGTGGGAGAGGCTTAGCACAAGAAGCAAACCAGGGGCAGAGCAATGTGGCCTAATTATGCAGGGGCATGGGCAGATCCCTTGTTCCAGCTGTTCGCAGATGTTGGCACCACCCAAATCATGTCCTGTCCTCCCAGGGACACAGGAGAGAGGGGCCACAGGAGCCCTCCTCACTCATCCCCTCACCTCTCTGGCCCCTACAAACCCTCATTTATCCTTATCCAAAGCCATAAGCATCAAACCTGCAGCAGCAGCTGCCCAGTGCCCATCACAACCCTGAGCCAATCCCCAGCCCCTGTCCCAGTCCCATTCTCAGTCTCTGTCCTGCCACAGGTGGGTTTGAGTTGGTAAAACCAGGTTGATACACAGGAAAAGGAAGTTCAGACCCCGGTTCAAGTACTTCAGGCAAGTCTCCTTTTTCCACTTACATTTCCTGCATTATTTAACAGAGGACCAGCATTATTCCCTTGGCTGCCCCTTGCACATCTTCAGCCTGCATCCCCCCGAGGCAGGACCCCCTCCCTGGATGCCTCTGCAGCACGTGGCATTCTGCTTTCCCGACCCTGCAGCCACTCTCTCCATGGCCTGGCACTGCAATCCTGACCTGGCAGAGCAGCTTGTGGCTCTCCATCCCCCCAGCACTGCCATTCACCCTCTCCAGACCCTTCCAGCAGGCCTGGCTGAAGGACTGAGATGCCTGCAGCACATGGTGGCCGTGCTCCTCCCGACAGGCACCTTTCATGTTTAATTCAGCGGCTGGTTTAGTTAATCTATTTTTTAATAATTCATCCCTTCCATCTTAATTTTGGTAGTTGTTGAAAATCCCTAATAAAACATTTAGGGGCTCTTTTACTGGAGCAGTGGCATGATTTACTTGATGGAATCCAGTCTTTGATGTCCTATCTTAATTCCCTCCCTCCCACCATGCCTCAATCCTGTTTATCACTGTGCCGGAGGTAAAGAGGTTCTTGTCGAGTTTTGTAGCACTTGAGACGCTTGGTCAGCGTTAATAATTCAGCTGCCCCGCACAGCTTAGACAAATCTTGTAGCAAAACAGCCTCTGCCTTCTATTCACAGCTCCCTCTGCCACCGTGGAGCCGGGCATGGGCCGGGATGCAGAGCAGAGGGACCAGGCTGAGCATCCCGACCCAGCAGAAGCACCAGGAAAACTTCACAGGTGCCAACTGCATTGTTGGGATTATATACACCCTTTTACAACACTTGTATTTCATCCTCTACAGCCTGAATGGGGAAACATGCTGGGTTTTTGCATCTGTAATTGGGGAAGAACAGATGGTGGAGGCACAGTTGGAGGTAATACGGCCATTAAAATAATCTATACAGCTTGTAATTCCTCCTCATGTGGAGACAGAGCAGGGCCTGCCCCTGCCAGAGTGCCCACCCAGGCTGCAGGAAACAGGTTTGGGGTTCTTTCTGTTGTTGGGATCTTTGGGTGGGTTCTGATGGGTTTTACTATTTCCCTTCACCTTGGGTGCTCCTCGTGCTCCTCTTGAAGAGATTTGAGGAGCCAACAGCCGAACCAGAGCTGCTTCCACTGGGTAGTATTTAACTCCCATGTGCCACGTGGAGCACATTTTCTGCCCATATCACCCACTTAAAGCAACTTCTAGCTTTATACATGCCTTAAAGATAGAAAAAGAGCAGCAGAAAGCCCCAGGCGCTTCAGAGAGATCAGGGCATCTCTGCAGTTAAATTTCAAATGGGGATGATGTGAGAAAGAACTACGGAAAAAAACCCTTCTGTTGATTCATGAGAATTGAAACCTCTCAGGGGAACGCACAGGCTTTGCCATCCCCTCTGCCACCTACAGGTCCTGAGAATGAGGAAACGTACAATCAGAGTAGGAAAGTTGCCCAGAAAAGCCCAAAGGTACAGCCAATGTATGGAAATGTATGCCTTGTTCTGCACGATGTAGGTCATGGTTTCAGAGACCTCCGTGCCCTCCAAACACCCCAACCACCACTTTGCTTGGTACCTCTTGATGGAGGAAGGTTTTCCTCTAGGATTTGATTACTGCTTTGCAGCCAATTGTTTTTCCAGACCGTTGTACTGAGGAAAAGGTCCTACTTCAATACAAAACTGTAAAAAATGGATGAAATCTCAAAAAATCACACTGGAAGGTGTAATCCCTTCCCACTCAGACCCAGAGGCACCCACATCCTGACTGATGGAGGGGAGAAGGAAAAGGAATTGCAGCAGCATCCCCTGGCCCTGAACCCAAGCACCCCAGGTCCCTTGGGCACCCTGCTTCCCTACAAGACCTCCCCAGGCTGGGCAGAATGATTTTCTCAGGTAGAAACCTCTCTGTTGGGGTTAAAATCTTCCTTGTGCTCACAGAAGCAAATCCAGCCTCTCCAAATCCTTACTCTGCGCCCAGAACACGAGGGAGCCGGCAGGACGTTACCTTGGCAGCTGGCTTTGCTTTATGGAACTGTAAATATATTTTTTTTAATGGGCTGGCGGCAAGAAAGATGTGTTTCCAGGCTCAACAACATCCAAAATTAACTGCAATTCATTTCAGAAGGGGCGAAGGGGTGGAGGAAGGGGGAACACAAGCCTGAAACCCGCAGAACATAAAAGCCTTGAAAGAAATTGCCAAAAATCCCCTGCATCGCTGCCTTCTGGCTCTGGAAAGGAGATTAAAAACCCGAGCAGCATCAGGCTGAAGCAGACGTCACGGAGGCCACCCCAGGCCATGCTCATGCTCACATAAGATTCCTCCTCCTTATTACCTTCCTGGAGACAACCCAGTCTTTGCCAGCACAAAGCTCTGCCCTGCTCCTCCCATCTCCTGGCACACTGAAACCAAGGAGGTGCTGCTGCCTCCTGTGACCAGGGATGCCCAACTCTGCAGGGTCCTTGGGGATTTCTGAGGGACCCTGATGTCACCATCAGCATCTCACCCTTCTCCTTGTGCCACAGCATTTCTCCTGACGTGCCTTCCTTAGCCTCGGTGTCAGTCTCTGACACCTAATTTGAGTGACCCTTTAGTGACTAATTTAATTACCCCGGCCCACAAACTGACAGACAGCTGTTAAAAATGGTTATTGCATTATTAATACGCTCCAGTAATTTCCCATTAAAACTATACTGTTAATAATTTTTTCCCCCTGTATTTCTTCCCTCTTAATTAGTCTATTTAAAACTTTGAAGGAATATTCTCTTTATGGTAAATGGGAGCGTCGAGCAAATTACATTTTTGATTGAATACTTCTGTGATAGGCCAGCAAATAAGACCGTTGAGTTGTTAATTATTGTCAGAGTTTCACACGATGCCTGCTAATGAGGCAGTCAATCTTCTCTGCCATTCCTAGAATATTAATGGAAGCTGTTGGTATTGATTTTGTCCCCAGGAAAGGTAGGAACTCCTCCTACTTGGGGGGCTCCAGGGAGGCCAGGGGGGATCTGCACTGGGAGGGGACACTGAGGGGACTAGAGACCTTGGGATGGGAGGGAGCAGGAGGGCTCAAAGCTGGTGGAAGCTCTGGAAGGTCTTGGTTGTGCCAATGGCAGCTTGTGCAGCTCATGGAGCCAGCGAGGGGGCTGGCACATTCCCACAGGGATCAATCCCATCCGCAGGTGCACCCAGGCAGGACAGGTGCACCCAGAGGGGTGACACTTCCTGCCAGACACTCTGGTCCCTGTCCCCTCCCTCCGTGTCTACCTCTTGATTTTGAAGAACAGCAGATTCACCCCGTAGCTTTCTGTCATAAGACAACTTAATATTTTCTTTTCCTTTTTTCTTTTTTCAGAAAGGGAAATACCTGATCCGTCTGGACTTCAGCAGATCCCTTGATAGAGTGATGCATGGCAGTCATGAGTAAAGCAACCATGGATAAGGCTCAACGTGAAACCACGAGGTGGCCCAGAGACTGTACAAAAACAGCCTTTGAGCTGTGCTGCAAGATGTGACAGGGAGTTTTTGTACCATTTCTCAAGCCCTTTGGGCCCTGGTCCTGTGTGACTTTCACACCAATGTTCTCACTGGAGAAGGGAGGAGTTTGGCAGCAAAGTCCATCCGTATCAAAGTCACAGGAATTCTTTTCCCCAGCATGCTCCCCCTGCCCAGCTCAGAGAGCAAGAGCAGGGTGGGGCAGTGCCCAGTGCCATCCTCAGTGCCAAAGCCCTCTCCCTGCTAACAGCATCTTGGCCAAGCCAGAGGGAATCCCACCAAAAAAGATTTTGTCCCAGGATAACTGAGACTGAGTGAGGCAACCCGCCCCAGAGCTCCACGTGTCTGTGACCGATGTTCTGGCTGTCCCATTAACTCCATCCCCCTGGGTGGGCAGGCTTCTACAATTCCCTGAGCTCCTTGGCACATACATGCCATTGAAAGATGCCACGTGTCCTGCTCCTGCATCCAAAGCAAGGATGAGCAGCACAGACTGCTCCCCTTGGGCTGTGGAGGCTGCCCCTGTGGCAGAGGCCACCCACAGGTGTGGCCTCCTCTGCCTTTGGTGGCCACATCACCCCTGAACTCATCCACCTGAGAAATGTGGGGCTGACTTTGCCAGAACTGTGCAGCATCAAGTCCAAGCAGAGCCCTGGATTTCCTAAATAGGTCACCCAGCACTTGCTGCTGCGTTTTATTTCTGCAGCTTTGCTCTGAGGAAGTGCCTGTGAGAGTGCTTGACCCAGAGACCTGCAGGACTGATGCTGAGTGCACACACCGTGCTGGCCCTGCCAACCAGCTCAGCTCCCTCTGAGCTGCCCCAGCCTTCCCAGCCCAAACCTCTCCCAGCCCTGATCCCACTGGGGAAGCCAGGACAGACTGGATGAACCTTGCAGAACTCCCAGTGCATTATAGCAGGTGCCCTGCTGACACAGGTCATGCTGTCACAGCTGCTGCCGAGAGGCCAGAGCTCAGGGACCTCACCCCAGCTACTCCAGCTGGCCTTTGCACAGCCAAACCCACACCCTCCCCAAAACTGAGATCGTTTGGGGCTGTTCTGGGAATCCTCTGCCTGACCTGGTGATTCAGGGAAAGATGTGTGTGAGCTGGAGTATCTGTGAGAAGGCTCCCAGCTCTCTGCATGCCCTGTCGCCCACAGCTGCACAGCTGGAATGACACCAAGACACAGGGACAGGTGGAGGACAATGTCCAGCCTCCACAGGAACAGCCTCCCATCCCTCCCATTCCCAGGCAGGGTTTTCTGTGGTTTCTTTTCCAGCCAGAAAAGCAGCAGATTTGCATGGCTGCTCCCCAATTACAGGCGGTGTCCCCCCATTCAGCCACCCCTGCTGCTTCCAAGTCCATCTGCTGCCCACTTTTGCTTTTTAAGCAAGCCAGGTGCTATTTTTATGGCAGTGATGTTTTCCATACTAAAAGCTCCTTTTCTTTTCCCTTTCTATAAAGCAGGCTTCAGGAATTCCTCAGGGTCCACTTCCAACCTGGTGTTCTATGATTCTGTAAAAAGAGGAAGTTTCCATTTATAATGAATTGCCTGTGATGCAGCATATCCCAATTTTACCAGGAAAAAGGGATCCTGTAACCCTCCCTGAGCTCCAGTGAGATGCCATGAAAAGCCCTCCAGGTCAATAGCACTGCCAATGGTATTCCTCTATCAGTATCACTTATCAGCTGTGTTCAGGGGAAAATGATGCCTTTTACTCCCCAAAAAAGCTCTTTCACTCCCCTGGTCTGGTACTGAGGCAAATCAACACAAACCCAGGAGAGCTCCTTCCCCTTGGACCCAGCCCCCAGGCAGGAGAGTGGGAGGGGTTGGCTTGGATTTGCCCATGGTCACATCAGGTAGGAATGATCGGCTCCTCCCTGGAGTCCTTGAGAAGTTCCTGTAAGGAGGAGAAGCAGCCAGGCCTCCCAACACACCCAGTGTGAATCCTTGGCTCAGGTAAGCAGAGGGCCATCCCTCCCTCACAGCTCTCCCTTCCCTCGGGGAGATGCAGGATGGAAACTGGAGCCACCACCAGCAGGAATGGGGAGCGTGTGCCACTGTGGGCAGGGGGGCTGGACAAGATCATCTTTGAGGTTCCTTCCAACCCAAACCACTCTGTGCCTCTATGATTCCATCAGTTGATGAGTCATTTGTTTATCCAAAGACAACTTTATCATAACTCTTAAAACTCCTCCACTCTGGCCCCAGAGAACCCACAGTCCAAACCCAGAGCACCCACAGTCAGAACTAACACCTCCAGCTCTGGCCTGGCTCTGTTTGATACACACAATGATTAAAAAAAAATATATATATAAAAAAAAAGAAAGGAAATGTGGACTGAGGAGAATGAAGAGACTTCTCCCTGCAAAAGCTCAGTGCATATTTACACAGCATCCTGCCTTAATGCTCAGCTGCTTCATTTGTGTCACTTGCAGCCCTGGGCAGAAGCAGGGAAGCATTAGCTGGGGTTTAATTGTGTGCTGCTGGGTTCTGCACGGCTCCCCACGAGCTGCTGCTGGGAGACAGCCCTGGGGCAGGGCTGGGATGGATGTGACGAGGCAGTGACAGGGGGACAGCCACCAGCCAGGAGGGAGAGCAGCAGCAGGGGACTCTCCCCCAGCCTGGGACAGGCAGGGGACAGCTCTGACACATAAAGTGAAACATCAGTTTGCACGGAGCTACCCAGCCCTGTGGCATCTGAACTCTTCTGTGCACTGCCCAGGCCTCCTGTTTGCAGGAGACAGGAGTAGGTTCTCCCCCAAAACTCATCCAGCTGTTCAGAGCCAACACTCCTGAACGTGTCCCAGTGCAACTGGGAGCTCTTCAGCCACTGCAGGGCTCCTCTCCAGTCTGCTCCATATGAGCCACTCCTGTTCCCTGTGCTGGAGGTGAAACAGGCACTGGATGGATTATACACAGACTGTGGTCCCTCCCCACCCCTCCTGCCCAGCACTGCCATCCCAGCCTGCACTCAGATCAGTGCTGGAGCCCAGCCCTGAGCATGGCACAGCCTGCAGCAGTGGGTCCCCAACTGCACCCATCTAACTTCTGATAAAAGGCACTTGGTTGCAATCAATAGCATCTCATAATATCAAAAACACCGCAGGAAACATCAAGAGCTGAATTGATTATGGCACAGTAATTCTTCAGGCAGTGAAAGCAGGGCAATTCCCAAGATGGGATTATTTTTTTGCAAGGCTTCACCTAATTTTCTTGATGTTATTTTCCTCGCGCTCACTCCCCAGCCCTCCTTCCAAACCTCTCCAGCTCTGCACTGCTCTTTGATTTAGTCCCTGAAAACAATATTTTGCTTAACACAGTTAAGTTTCCCAGCAAAGTGCCCGGGAAAACAGCACCACCACCCAGATTGCTGGGACTGAAACATGTGCAGCAGGAAAAAGTCAAAGAAGATTTTGCTTTTGGCTCTGTAGTCAGCAACCCATTTTGGGGAGACTAGAAAAAAGCCCTGACAAGAACTCAAAACATCTAAATCAGAAAAGAAGACCAAATACACAGACAAAAAGGGAATGATACAAAATCTGTGCAGAGTGGAGGCAAAGGGCAGTGGATTTTCAGTCTGATCCAGCCTTGACAAAGCATGGAAAGGTTTTGTGAGCCAGTGGGCAAAGCCACACAGGACACACCATTCCTGCTGTGTGCAATGCTGGCCTTGCCTGTAAACCATGCACTGAACTTTTTGGTGCTTCTAAACTAATTTTGAGTTGATTTTGCTCCTTTGCCTGGAGGTGTGAGGGCCAGGGAGCGTCTGCAGAGCATCTCTCCTGCATCTGGAAACTGTGGAATGAGAAGGAGCAGCACTGCATGAGCAAAGTTACTCTGAGCTGCCTGCAAAGTGCTGCACTAAAGGCACAAAGGGCATTTTTTCCTAATAAATCACCCCAAGAGCCAGGGTGACATCCTGGAGTGGAGAAAATCCCTGGAGGGCAGCAGCCAGAGCAGCAGGGCACTGCACTGAGTGGAAACATCACCCTGGCTCTGCTGCTGAGGAGCAGGAGCTGAAACTAATTAACTTCACTTGTCTTCATGGAGCACAGCCGTCCTGGGTCACTGGTTGTGCCCAGCCCTGGCTGCCCTGGGGTGAAAATCAAACGGGAGCTTTGCCCCTTGGCCTGAGCTGCTGTCCCTCATCCCTCCACAGCGAGACCATGTTCCTCTGCAGCAGCATCTGCATCCCCTTTTTGCCTTTAGCAATTAATAAATCCCCATAAAAATCAGCCTAGAGGTCTCTCTTCCATGGTGCAGTGTCCTGCCTTTACCTGGAAAAGCTGGGACTCTCCCTGAGCTCCCAGTGAGGTGCCCTTTCCAAGAGCCCTTTCCAAGCCTGCAAGGGACAGTATTGTTTCACAGTGCCCTCAAAGCAGAAGGACAAAGCTGCCCTGTTTGTGCCCATCTCCATTCCTGTCATCTCCACAGAGGTGGTTTTTCCTCCCTGGCTGTGGAGCCTGTCACAGGTTCCTGGCACACTCCCAGGAACATTTTGGCTCCACTGAATTTCATTAGTTTTGTCCTTTGGCTGAAATGATCCAGCAACAGTTACAGGAAATAAAAACAGGAAAAGAGTAGATCCTGTCCACATCAGGCAAGTTTTTAGGCAACTGAAATCTCATCAGAACTGTTTTTTTGGATAGTGCCAGTTCTTTCCACTGAGTTGTGTTAAGAAATAACTGAAGAAAAGGCATTTCCCAGTGTCACTGCCCCACCTGGGCATCATCCCAGCACCCTGTCTGGGCCAGGATATGAGCTACCTGGTCCTTCCTCCTGCAAACCTTCCAGTCCCCTTCTCAGGCAGGAGATGCACACAAAAGCGAAGGTGATAAATCTCAAACAGGGGTAAAAATTGTAATTCAGTAAAAAATAGCACAGAGAGGCCGAAGGGCTGTGCTTTGAGCAGGCAGCTACAAAGCACACTTCAGCCACTGGTTAACAGAAGGCAAAGGCAGCGCCATAAAAACAAATAACATCAAACAGGGAGGGAAAAACACCTTTCAACACAGGAACCCAAAGTCCCATTTTGCTACCTTGCATCACCCTTCCTGCTAAGCATTCACAGGGTGTTAGAGCCCTGTGTTAGAGCCTCCCCCTCAAACCTTCTGTACCACTGCTCGTCTCAGCCCTGGCAGGAGATCCCCCAGGGATGGGTGGATGGACACACAGCTACAACAGCAGATCCATATGGAGAATATGGAGAAGCTGCAGTGCCAAATCCTACTCGGTGACGGGAGATCCCAGAGACATCAAAGGGAATCATTCTGGGTGTGAGACAGCGCTTGCAGATTTGGCAAGTGCAGGGTATTTTTAATTGTCTCAATAAACATATAAACAAAATCTGTTCACTCACTGGGTTTTTCTCCCTCCTGGGCTCTGCAGCACCATGGACAAGAGGAACTGCAACTGCTTGGCTGCCAAACTTATAGCTGGTGCTGGTGCTCCCTGTGATGGATTTGCCTACGAGCCAGGCCCAAATTTACATCCCCTGCCCTAAGAGGTTTGATCATTTTCTGTGCAGTTTTACAGCACCGCATTAAGACCTCAAAAACGCAGTGAGTTCACACAGCAGAGCACAGAGAGTGAAGCTCAGCATTATTGCAGCAGGAGTTACTAAAAGCCTGGGATGGGGGAAGGCTGAAATATTCCCTGGATTCTGGGCATGAAGGATGCCTTGGCTGCTGATGGACCAGGAAGAGACAGGCTGAGGGCACTAAAGTCCCTGCACTGTCCCAGCGGTGCTGGGTGATCCACATTGCAGTTCTGACCTACCCTAGATCCTTCCTGGGTGATTTCAGCTCCAGTTTTTTGGGGGGGAGGTTCCCCTCTTTCCTCATCATACTGCTCCTCTAATTCTCTTATTTTGCTGCTCACACCCTTCGGTGGCTGCCGCAAGATTACATCTCCATTTAGTCACCCCATGGCCAAGTGAGACGTATCTGACTCCTCTAACCTGCTCTCATAAATCACAGCAGGAGGCAGGGAGGAGGAAAAATCCTGGTAAGCAGCCAGGACCAAGCTCAGTTGACAGCTGCAGGGCAGGGGCTGATGGCTGCCTCTCTGTAAAGCATCTGTCCCTGCTCTCCAGAGGATGAGGCCAAAGGCTGCCTCTATCCCGGTGTTAAGCACCAAAAGATGCTTCTCCACCACTTTCTGAGAGACAACAGTGTCTCAGGGTGGTAAGAATCCAGGCCAGAGCACAGGGATGTTATCTGTGGGGATGATGGTGTCTCTGTGATGTGCACAGTAATGAATTGCCCTCTCTGCAGAAATGAGTAAGTTGTGCCTGCTGATGCAATGATCAATTTGCTCCATCATGCAAAGCTGTCCATTCATCATGGCCATTGACTGCAGCCACTCACACCTTTTTATTGGCCCCAGTGCAGCAGGAGGCTGTGCAGGAGAGCCACAGGCCCCTGCTCAAGTACAGCCTGAAATAGGAGCTTCCCCTCTCCCCCAGCCTCCTGGCTGAGGGTCCCCGTGGCACTGAGCACCCAGAAATCGCAGCCTGCTCTGCAAGAAAGACAAGAAGGGAAAAAAAGATCAAGTTCCCATGGCATGCCCTGCACAAATGGCAAGAAGAGCTGGCAGGGTGCCTGCTGTCTGTGTGCCATACCCCATCCCCATGGAACTCCTGACCTTGAGGGATGCTCACCTGCAGCTGCAGCCATTCATCTGTGCTCCTGCACATCAGGAGGGAGGTTAAGGCACAGACAGATGAGTTTTGCTGCTGCAACAGCAGGGACAGCAAAGCTGTTTCCACACTCTCCTGGCCCAGATTCCTTTTGCCTTTCTCATCCACTTCATTTTTCATCCTCCTCCGCTTCCAGGGAGCCTCACACCACAGTGATCACCACTGACTTCCAAAATCACAAGTGCCCAAACCACTGCAAAACTCCTTCAAAATATCACTCAAACCCCCTTTAAGGCTGGAGCAGCAGTGAGGCTGCAAGAGCACAGCATAGCTGAGCTGGTGAATGCCATGGGCAGGGAGAAAAAGCCTTGCTCCCATCCTTGACAGAAGACGGGACTCATGAGGGCACAGAGAGGGGGAGCAGAGTGTTCTGCCTCTGACAGAATTGAAAATAAAAATAACAAACAAATAAAGAAAAACTAGAAATAAAAAAATCCAGTTGATTGTACTTTGGCAAAGAATTCAGAGAGCAAAGGGGCTCACTTGGGAGCAAAACGAAGATGAATCGACAGTGAGTTCAAGAGAATTCATTCTGCTGCTGAACACTTGTCTCTCCATCAGGACATCTCAAAGGCTTGTCAAGCAAAGGCAAGGCTTTTATTTGTTTCTATGGTTGCCATAACGATAGAGCTATATGTCATGTCAGGCAGCAGCTGAGGCTCGTGCCTCTGATTTATAGCTGCTCAACAGAAATTATCAACTTTTGTGCAGAGCGGGTGGCACAGTGAGCCGTGACCACGGGGCGTCTGCCAGTGCTGTGCTCTGCCTCCAGGGTCAGCTCTCCTCTTGGTCCCCCACAGCTGTGTGCCCCAAGGGATGCTTTTATTATCCCCTGAAGAGATGCTTTTATCATCCCCTACAGGGATACTTTTATTATGCCCTACAGGGATGCTTTTATCATCCCCTACAGGGATACTTTTATTATCCCCTACAGGGATGTTTTTATTACCCCTGCAGTGATGCTCGGTGCTGGGGCAGGAGGACCTGGGAGCTGTGGGTCCTTCCCATACAGTGCCATAATTAGAGCAATTCCTGACCCACAGGGCAAGCTGTACCTCCCTAAGGCTCCAATGGAGATGGCAAGGTGTCCAGGGAAAGCCAGCAGAAGGACTGAACACCTAAAAGTAATTTGTTTAACAACATTTTATAGACTACTGTGTTTAACACCAGGTTATGGGAGAAACACAGGTAAGAGAGAGAGATGGGAGTGGAAACAAAGAGGTGTTTTGAAAACAAGCAAGACACGAATGTACCTCTTGTCCTGGCAGGGGATGTGCTGCAAGGACAGTCTGCCCAGCCTGGGACCCCAGGCTGTGGGGACAGCCCTGCAGCACTGCTGGCCCAGCTCATCAGAACAAAGGTGTCATCATGAGCGTGGCTGTCACAGTCCCAGGGTGTGACTGATGCCATCGTTGTGCAGAGGATCAGACTCTGGGGTCGAGGAAGGGATGCTCAATATGGTCACTGATAAATTATATATGCAAGTTTCATTAACTCTAAGCACTCTCATTCCTAATTTATGACGCGCAGCCCTAAAACCTCCGGCATCAAGTTTTGCACACTCCTGTGTCCTGTCCCCTGAAGCCCCTGGAACATCCTAAGGGGGATGTTTGCACGAAGCCTGTTGGCTCCTGTTTGCTGGCAGTTTCTCTAATGACTTGGCTGCAGCACGGGAAGGTTTGGACCCTTCATCCCCATCCACCAAAGCACAGCTTGTTGCACTGCCTGGCAGTGAACCACACGGAGAACAGCATTGGAGTCAGCATTTCCCCAGAGAGCTGCTGGAAGGCCGAGCCCCACCTGTCCCTCTGCATCTCAAGCATCTTCATAAAAACACAAGACCACATTTGAACCTTTAACCCTCCGAGTTGTAAAGACTTCATCACTTGTTTTCTCCAAAGCAGGCTTTCTGCCATTTCCCTCCATTAAACTCTTCAAGACAAGCGACCCCAGAGCCAAAGGTGTCAGACTAATGAAAGGTCTGCAGGAGTGCAGCACGCTCGTTATTACAGGCACAGAATAACCACAGCACTGAGCCACCATCACAGTGTCACAGGACAGCAAACAGGCACGCCGGGTGCTGAGGCACGGCTGTGCTGCAGCTGCTGTAACACAGCCCAGGGTCTGCCCTGTGCCATGGAGATGGGACTGTACTAAAGCCCAAGCATTGCAGGTTCAGGAAGAATTTCTTCATTGGAAAAGGGTTGTCAAGCATTGGAAGGGGCTGCCCGGGGAGGTGGTGGAATTCCCATCCCTGGAAATATTCAAAAAGTAACCGAACTTGACACTCAGTGCACTGGTCTGGGTGACAAGGTGGGGATTGGTCACAGGCTGGGTTCAATCCTTGAGGTCTTTTCCAACCCAAATGATTCTGTGATTCACCTGGAGGAGGTCCCAGCATGGAGGGAGGACAGCAGTGCTGCCACAGTCCCAGAGCCAGGGAACAGGAGCCCTTGCAGGCAGGGGGAGGGATGGCTGTGTTAGAACACCTACACCATGGACAGCACGTGCTCACCTCTGATGTCGGTCTGACGTGCTGGATCACCACCTGAACATCTCAGCCACCAAAACTGCTCCCCTGAGAAGCTGCTTGTGTCAGTCCAGAGATAAAACAAAGAGGCTGCAAGATAAGCAGCTCTGAAAGTGCCTTTCTCATTGCATGAAAGCACCCAAGAACCTCAGAAGAGGGTTTCACCCAGCCCAGGGTGCTGAGGATCCCGAGCTTGCAGCTCCTCGTTTGAGAAGTGTTTCAGTTCTAATGTAGAAATAATAGATTGCTTTTCACTTCTTACTGTATCTGTGAAGCTTTCCATAATTCAACATCAAATATTTATTATTGCGTTTATTAAAGTTTTAATAATTCAGCAACTCCTGTGTGTAGGCTACAAGCACCGTGAACTCACACCTCCCTTATTCTACCTGAGCCACTCCAATATTTCTACCTGGAATTCTCAGTTCAGGTTCCATTTATGAGGGGAGCAGGCAACAGCCTTGTGCCAAAACCTCCCCTCCTCCTGCCTGGCATGCATCCATCCCGACAGAGACTTTTCCACAAGGAGCAGTGCCCAGAGACAATTACTGCACTGGAGCAGAAAACAAGCTTCTGAGCCTCTACCTTCACTGAGGCACTTTTAATGAAGATGTGAGGAGGGAAGAAAGAAATAATGTTGTCTTGGCACTTTGGCTTGGAAAATGTTAGCATAAACCAAGGCAACCCTTCCCTTTCTCAAATGAAAAGCAGAAGTTGTTGCAGACAAGAAAAACAACGCTCCTAAAAGAGCCAAACTGTGATGGATATGTACCACCAGCCTCTTGTCACAGGAAAGGGAACAAGCACTAATTAGCAACACAAACACACACAATGAAGGGAGAACATCTTAGATGCCAGTCCTGGCTCTGCCATAGCTTTTGTAGCTTTAACTACAGCCCTACCAAGATGATGGGACAGAATAATGGAAATCCATTCCTCACCACTTGGAGAAAAGGCAGAAGGGGCTGGGGGACACAAGGATCCTGCTGGTGCCCAGGGAGATGATTCATAACACAGCCAAGAATTTGTAAGTCAGGAGATTGTGTCTGGAGTCAACAGGAGAAAGCAGCAAGAAGGAAGGGAAGGAAGGAGGGAGGGAGGAAACACAGAGTCTGCCTGGCACCCAACAGCTCAATCTTAATGGGAGAGAGGGGAACACACACTAAATACCTTCAGAATTAAACCCTTATAATTTACAGTCAAACCCTTGTAAACCAGACCAAAGACGATAACCACCACCAAGGTGATCAGCGAAATGTCCAGGCATTTACTTAACTCCAAAAAGGAAAAAAAAAAAAAATCCCTCTAATTGTATAATTATTGGATGAGCAACATGGCTTTTCACCCTTCATAAACATCCCAGCAGATATCAGTGGCCAGGTGGATGTGATACAGGAATGAGTTTCAGGAAGATGACAGCCCCTCCGTCCCAGTGAATGCATCCACTTCAGCACTGAAATCTAACATTACATTTAAGCCACTCTCAGACTGCCTTGCCACAGGTTCCTACCAATTCACCTGCCTGTACTGGCAGATTTCAGAGTTACACGCTCAGGCCTGGCCCAAAGAGCCTGGAGAGCAATCATGTCAGATTTCTTATTGAAAGGAAATTAATCAAACCTATCATCCCAGAAAATACTGCATCCTCAATAACAATTTAAAGAGCAGTGTAGGCACTCAAGCATGAAGAAAACGAGAAATCTGCTTCCTACCTGACATCTGCTGGATCTTCTGTCACCAGAACATCTGTCTTGCAGCTGGCAAGGGGATTGATGGAAAGCTCCACGGGGGGCACCACAAAGCTTTTACTGACTGGCAGCCACAGCCCTTGACCCAAACTGTAGGTGGACCTGGAAAAAGGACAAACTTGTCACACGGGAACAGTGTCCACAGGGAATGGTAGCCCTCTACTGCCCGCTCGGAAGCCAGAGCAGTGGTGGCACCATGAGGTAAGTCAGTGATTTGGTCTTGTCCTTAAAGACAAATGGGAAAGGAATGACTTGAGATGTGACAGGAGAACATGGGGATGGGAAAACTCTTCTTTTTAATGCAGGAGAAGTTTCTGTGCATGCTGTCTGTGGGCCTGGTGTTTCTGGGTCTGAGAGATTTTAGCCTGCTAGCAGCTGCTGACTTTTTCCCAAGGAAAATTTCTCTAGAAAGCTTCTTCTCAAAATAATATTGGCAAACAACTCTCCTTTCTCAAAACAATCTTTCTCCAGGTGGTGTTTTGCTTTTCTAGTTCTCAAAACATTTGAGCTGTTTCTCTGATTGAACCAATGGGATTGGAGAGGTGTCGTTCTTATTCACCAACCATGTTAAGTCTGTATTGGAACACCTTATAAAAAGTAGTAAGAATTAGACAATAAAGCCTTTTTTCTATGCTCTTTGCCTTCTGAAATATTTGGAGCCTCTCATCCTTTTTTTGTGTCCTACAACAACAGCTGTCCTCATGTTTGCTGAAGGGATGAGAGGGGAACCCTCCTCTGCCTGCCAAATATGGACAAATCTTTCAGGTCTGTCACGGACAAATGACACTTGTCCCCTCACCAGCACAAGAATGAGCTGGGATTGACCAAGTTGCATCCACTGTGATGTCCTCGTGGCTCTCCATTCCCAAACGCCCCAGCTGAGCTCTCCTCTGACTTACCTGAGTATCTTCTCTGGTGCCTGCTCTCCTGTGACCAAGTCATATCCCCGCTCCAGCGTCGTGTAGGGCCAGGGCCTGGGAGGAGAGAGGGCAAAAGCAGCTGAGCACATCCCTGGGCTGGGCAAGTGGCACAGTGATCACCCACGGGGAGAAGAGCTCCTCACCACCACGGGAGCCGGGGCAGGTCCAGCCCAGCCCCGTGTCCCCACTCACCCTTCGCTGTGTCCCCAGTCGCTGCGCACACACAGGTGCCGATGGACGGGGTCCGGGGCGTACCCTTCATGGCAGCTGCACTCTCCTAGGACAGAGCAGGGAAGCGTGAGATGTCTCTGGCACGTCAGTGACTGCAGAGTCAGGCCCTCCTCCCCTGCTGCCCATCTCTGCCTTGTCACAGCCACTCTGGTCCCTCCTGTGCCTCTGGAGCGCTTTGGACTCCAGAAGCCCGCGGGAGGTGTGGAGAAGGAGATGCGGAAGGCTGTAAGAAACCTGTAGTTATTCTCAGGGAGGGGATTACATGACCCAGCACCCACAGTAGCTGGGGATGGGGTTTCAGGGTGTAGAAGGTCTGTCCTTAACCAGTGCTCCTGTGCAGTCCTGCAGCCAGGGGTTCACTTCCCAGCAGGGATCTTGACCTCACATGAGCAGAGCAGTGTCCACCCTGTGCAATCCCCAAGGTGGACACCACAAACCCATCCAAAATCCCCTTCCCACCTCTGCTCTGCCATCTGGCCCCAGGACAAGAGAGCAGAGTCTCCTGCAGCCCAAACTCCCACTGAAAGATGCAGAACTCCCCGACCTCCACCCTGCACAGACATTTCCTGTGCTGTGTCCCCATCCCACAGTGAAGGGGCTCTCAGCCTGCTCCCCTCTGCTCTCTGGGTGCTGCCTCACCCTGCTCCTCTCTTTTGACAGCAGGAGAAGACATTTCCCACACCAGCAACCCGACCACACTTGGCCCAAATTGATTCAGTGTTTGGTAGAAATACATAACCCGGAGCAAAAAATGGCAAAATCAAAAGATTAATTGGATTTGCACGTGGAATTTCTGCTACAAGCTGCTGCCAGTGTTTCCCTCCACCCTCCCCTCCTCTCCCAATCGTGCCTGACAGTGCAGCAAAGCTGAGCTGTAAACACTGCCAAGGTGGGGATCTGGGGAGGATGCTGGGGAGGGGGCACCCCTCTCACAGCGCCAATGCAGACTGGCAGCTACCTGCGTGCTCCTCGGGATCCTAAGCAAGTTCTTAAAATGTCTCACAAGGATTACAGTAAAGAGCTTTATTGTCAGGAGGGAGCGAGATGGGGATTCAGCCGCTGAGATTTTTGAGGAAGAGACGCCTGGGAAGGGAGAGGCAACAAAAAAAGGAAAGAGTGGGGGGAAAAAAGAGACGGCTAATGATGTGCTAAAATGCAACAGCACCTTCATGAAATATTCACTGCCTCAAACGCGTCTAATATTAAAGATTAAATGTCCTGGGATTTGTCCTAGCGACTTCGAAGCACTGATTTATGATCTGTCAAAAGCTGCTAACCTCATGATTCATAACAGCAGCGGCGGGAACATTGCTGCTCCAAAGGGAAAGAGTTGGGAGAGAGATGGCAGCTCTTGGCCCTGCTCAGGCTCTTCCTGCCTGGGGGCTGGGGCAGTCTCAGTGCAAGAAAACACAGGTCCTAATGGCTCCATCAGTGATTTTAAAAAAAAGAAAAGTTATTTTTTCCTTGGGTGCTTAGTACGCAAGTTTCCCCGGCCGTGCTGTGGATCATTAATTCCTGGCGCTTATTACATAACAAATATATGCTCTGCAAATGAGACACATCTCAAAGTGCTTGCGAAGCAGAGCTGGGAGTCTTGGGGCATTGGCTCACGCTCGGCTCCTGCCACAGAAATTAGAGCAAGCAAAGAAAAAACACCTACAGAGGTCAGCATGCCATGGCCCAAATGCCTCCCCCCATATCGACGGCTGGGGGTGCTGGGTGGTGAACCCCCTCCCCACGGTGCAGGAGGGTTTATTTTGTCTGCTGGCTTGTTTACTGCTCCGTCAGTTTGGCATCAGAAGGAGGAACTCTATCAACCAGGAGAAATATTGATTTTATCGACTCCAATCCTGGAGTTTCAGCAGCTACAGCCAGTGCTTGAGACTTTATTGGGAGGTTTATTGGGAGGTTTATTTCTGTAAGAGAGAGGGCAAGTGGTGGCACCAGCTGGGGACAGATCCAGGGCAGGAAAGAGTGGGGATTAGCTTTCCACATGTTTCCCAGGGTGATCTACACCCCTTTGGCAGAGTTTTGGAAACTGGATAGGAAGGCTCCCAGCATGGGATCAGCTGAGTGCTGCAGTCTGCTGGAAGAGTGAGGACTCCATTGCCTTGGGTCAGATGATTTAGGATCTATTCCTCTGGCAAGAACCATGAACAGACAATTAGAGGAGCTTCCAAAAAAAATTCAGCAGAACCTGCTGTGCTCTTACAGGTTTTCAGGAGCTTTTGCCCTCTCCCCAAACAGCATGCACCTTCCTTCTTTGGCCTCCCAAACTACTCTTTTATTTTCAGTTTGTCCCCATCCTTCCCACAGACAATGCTGAGCCAGGGAGGATGCTGAGCCTGGCTAACCCCCATGGAATGAGAAACACCTGATAAAATGCCTGGAGTGGGGGGAACAGGGTTCCCATACCTCTAAGCCCTCTTACGGGTGTGTTTTTCAACATGCAGCTAAAATAAATCAAACCATCAAAAGCCAAACTAAAGTGTCTTTGTTCAAAGCAACTGCATCTGAGACAGACACAATTATCCACTCAGCCCTGCTGCAGCTAAGTCAGGATTCAAGCTGAGCTTGAAGCCAAAGTCAACCAAAGTAACCAAGTTTGACAAATAACTGCACCTGGAGCGGGATGCAATTTCCACAGGTCCTGCACACGTCTCTGTGCAGCGTTCAGCTGCCGCGGGAGCACAAATGAATCAGGATCTGCCAACCCCCAGGACAAGAATCCTGCTCCCACTGCCACCACCCTGCACCCTGCCCGTGGCAGGGGCATGCACGGTCCTTCCTCTGCCTTTGAATCCAGAAGCCACAAAGCAGGTTGGATAATCCATGGCAATTTTTCAGCTGTTACAGCCAAAGGAAAGATCACTGCTCACTCAATATAAAGGAGGGCAGGTCCCAGTGCTCAGCTCTGGAGGTCCAAATTGTATTTCCAGTGTGTTATTAAACAGGTGGAGGCTTTAGCTCTCTTTTTTTTTATAGAAAAGCTGGAAGCTGCTGAACTATTCCTTCATTACACTCTCCACGCTGTGCTGCTGCTTCTGCTGGAATGGGGAATGGGGTCCCACACTGCACCCACACCCTCCCTGCCTGTCCCCACAGTGCCTGGGAGCAGTAGAGCAGGGCTGCAGGATGAACCATCAATGCCGGGATAAGCCTGTTAGCCTCATTATGGAGAGAGGCGATCCGAGGTGATAATGCTGCAGGAATCCCCTAATCCACCCGCCCAGCGCTCAGCAGGACGTGGAGGCTCCCGGAGCCCCTGTGCTCCCAGGGAAGCTGCTCCGTGCTGTCACTGGCACTTTTATTTAAGGAGCTGGAGGAGTTTTGGCAGTGGTGGAGCAAAGCTGTTGCTTGTCAGCCTTCTCTGGGCACTGCTGGTGTCCGTGAGTCCCTCCTCCGTGGCAGCACCTCCAATGCTGGCACTCACCCGTGTCCTGGAGGAATGCCCTGAGGTGCCAGGGCTGTGCCCCAGCTGCACAGGTACATCCTGGGGACAAGTCCACACCCCAGCTGGGGTGGCAGCCCGATCCCAAAGGCTGTGGGACTATAAACACACACCTTTCCAGCTGTGCGAGCATTGCACAAACACACTCACACCTGTCTCAGGGCTGCCTCTCCCACCCAAAGGGATGCAGAGCTCAGCCACAGTTTTTGTGTCTACTCCTCTCTGGACACACACCCTGTGCAGGGAACACACCAGCCCCAGCAGAGCATCCTCAGTGCCACTGAGCCTCAAAGCTGCAGCACCACGTTCCCAGCCTCCAGTAAAGCTCTCTGAAAAGCTCCTTCTACCCCTGGTGCCTGCTGTTCCTGCTCTTCAGGGATGGCACTTCCCAAACCTGAGCCTCTACTTCATCCTGATGACAAATGCAGCTTTTCTAGAAGCAGTTTAGCACTCAAGGAACAGGACAAAGAAAGTGGCTCCTGCCCTGCCAACCTGGCACAGAGCACGGCAGGAAAACCTGGAGTGACTTGGACAGTTACCCCTCCTCTACCCCTGCTGCAAGTCAATGTCCTCACCCTCACCCACCACAGCACTTGAGTGCAAGCTTAACCTCCAAGGATTGTGCCTGAGTTTAAGCTCTGCACAGATTTAACTCTCATTATCATCTGCTCAGCTCCTACACCGCAGCTCCGAGGAACACATGAGCTGATGCAAGGAAGCAGAGAGGTCCCGAGGGTGGCCTGTGTGCCATGGCTGTCACCTTCTGGGCTGGGCACTGCCCCAGAGCTGGCCATGGAGGGTTGAGAAGCCTCTGCAGCACGGGCTGGATGGCCCAGTCAGGGGGATGGGTTCAGGAGCAGCTCCAAACAGCAAAACCCACCCCTGTTCCCTCCTCCCTGTGCTCTTTAGACAAGCACAGAAAATGCCATTACAAGAACATTAGCGGCTGCAGGATTAAACACTCTAATGGCAGAAAATGAGAGTGCAAAGACAGCACAGATAACCTTAACTCGGCCCCTCACAGGCATGAGTTTTGATTGCTGTTTATGTATAACACTTCAGCCTGGAGCTAAATTAGCCTGGGAGTTAACTGCCTCCTGCCCTGCTTGGTGCACGAGGCAAGCTGTGCCACCACAGGAAAAGGAATGGGATATTACATGGGTTTTGACCAAGTTATTAAACTCCATACCTTAGAGAGACAGAACCTCATCCTATAAAAGTCTAAGTCAATAAAGGCACCGGG
Source organism: Nicator chloris (assembly GCA_013400495.1). Taxonomy (NCBI): domain Eukaryota; kingdom Metazoa; phylum Chordata; class Aves; order Passeriformes; family Pycnonotidae; genus Nicator; species Nicator chloris. Next base: position 180,699 of record WAAE01020053.1, read on the forward strand.
ATCCTCCAACGGCGAAAATAGCAGAAGTGCACAAGAACAAACAAATATTACTTGATGTGCACAGAACCTGCATGGTATTGAACTGAACTATAGGAAGGAATGGCTGTTTTCATAAACACAAATACACCCTCGCCAAGGTTGGTCATCTCCTGATTTACATGCCCAGCTCTGCAACCTCCAAATCCCCTTAACAGGTTGCCTTTAAAAAAATAGCTCTGTGTAAAATGACTTTCATCTGCCTCCTACCCACAACACACCCCTGTCCTACCCAGACAGCAGTACCATCTGTGGCTCTGGTGACAAACTGGCCCATTTGGATGATGATGGAAACCTTTTTTTTTTTTAATCTCTTCCTGCCAATTTCCAGAAAAAAACCTTTGCTACTACATTTCATCTGGTTCTTTCAAGCTCGTGCTTACTGCTTTGGGGGGGGGGGCTACCAATTGTGGATGCAATGAGAGAATTTTGATGAAGAAACGCCTGATTTATAGATGGGGGAAAAAAAATTTTGACACATTTGCACCTGCTAATCAAGGTAGCTATCCATCTCATTTATGCCACGGCTACAGCAAGCCTGACAGCACAAAATCAGAGGCTGTTTCTTCCAGCATTTGGCCCTGAGGGATTGATTCTCCAGCAGGTCTCTTCAGCAATGCCCACAGAATGTGCAAGTGAATCAGTTTTGTGCATACAAAGCAGGTAATTGTGCTCACAAATCAGGATTTGCATATGCTGCTGGAAAGGCATGCTCTCATCCAGGCTGGTAAGGGAGGCCAGCGAGGCAGCAAGCACTCCTGGATTTTACCCAGGGGTATCCCAGAGCGTGGCACGAGCGGCGGCACCAGCAGTGCTCCCACATCTCTTCAAAACGTGGAGAGTGAGGAGAGCTGACAGCCAGTCCCACAAGACAACAAACCCTCCCTGCTCTCGTCTCAAGCAGCACAGGCAGCACCTGCCAGGAGGATGGGGGATTTTGGCTGAACATCTCCAGCCAAGGAGCACATCCCGCCCTGGAGAGGTGCCTGTCCCATCTGAGGTGGCAGCTGGGCATGGTCACTGTGTCACATCTGCGGGAGGAGCCCCTCAGCAGCGTCCATTTGTCTCTGGATTTGCAGTCAGACCAACCAGCCTGGCTGTTTCCAAGGCAGGAGGGATGAGGGAGATGACATTTTGCTCGTGTGCAGATGTCAGTGCTCCCTCTGAAACGCTCCGATGAGCTGGGGCTTTGCAACACAGGTTTCAAATTTGTCAGGGGGGCAGCAATCAATTAAAGAGTGAGTCACACAACAGAGACGGGAGGGAAGGCAAATTAAGGTCAGGCAACAAAGTGGATTTTGGCATTTCCTAGTGTTTCAGAGCCTCTGTTTTCACTGGGAATTATGCCTCACACTGAAGGAGTACTGTGTGTCCAGAATCACAAGTCAATACATAGTACAGACAAATCCCATCCAAAACTCCAGCCCAGATAGTGTGACGGGAGAGGTAAGAACTTGAGTGTCACCAGAGAGAGCACATGTGACCTGGGGCTCTGTCCAGAGGTGTGCCAGGAGCCCATGGCACTGCCACCAAGGATAGGTCCTGCCCACAGAGGTCTGTCTACACCTTGGAGCAAGGAAACTTGGGACAAGGCTGGATCCACACTGCCATGGAGTGGCTCCAAGGGTAAGGCTGAAGTCACATTAGCCATAAATGTGCTGGAGGACCTCAATGCTGGCTCTGCTGCTCTTCACAGGGGCAACTTTGAAGGCTATCAGCCTCCAGAGAGCACAAACTTCAGTCCATCATTCCCATGGATGCTCTGTCCATCCCGAGAAGGCAGAGGACAGGGGAATCCCTTGCCCCCATCACTTGGGATGCTCACAGAGAGGATAAAATCCCTGACCCAAAAAGGTTGAAATCCAGACAGGATTTATGTGCTGCAGTAAAACCACAGGCCTTCCTCTCTCATGGTGATAAAAATAAATCACCCTTAAAAATAGAATGGCATTAATAAAAATAAATCTAAAGGTACATGCAGTGTATCATGGGGTTACAGTCTGCCTCAGCCTGGTGGGGAAACTTCTCACCAGTTAAAGGCTGGTCCATGGTGATGGACAGACACGGTGCACAGGGTAATGTCCTGGGACACAGGCTCAAGCAGGTACTTCCAAAGGCCTAATTTCAGTTCTTGTGAAGTTTGGACCTCTCCAGGGAGTCTTAGATTTAGGCTATGAAGGTCAGCAGCCCCATCAGCCAGTGCTGCTCGATCCATGTGGATCCAACGGGCACAAACAGGAGAAAAATTCTGGTTTATTCATGTGCACGCTCCCGGGCTGGAGAGAGGGGGAAGAAGCCCATGGACAGATGTCAGGAGAGGGACCTGAAGGCTGAGATGCAGGCTGCTCTGCCCTCACCATGGGCAAGCAGGGACCACGGGCACCCGGGCTGGGAGCCGCAGAGCAGCTGCTGAGGTTCAGTGCTGGGGCAGAGCAACTCCCGGGATAATGAGCATCGCTCCCTTCCCTGCAAACAGGATCTGACACATCCTGCTCAAGCGTGGGGCATCCAGCAGGAGTGGCTGGGAGCTGGGGACACAGGGGGAGTGGCAGCTGGGCCAGCTCCCCGAGCAGCCGCTCCTCGCAGCCGGGGCCGTGCCAGCATCCAGCCAGCCCTGCTCGCTGCCAAGGATGGGGCTGGCCAGGGCAGCCACAGGGCTCTTCCAACAGGGGAGCTGTGGTCTGCCTCCATATGGTCTCCCCGTGGTTTCTGCTGGAGGCAGAGTTGTTTCTCTCCTCCTCTGAACCAGGGGACAGCGGATTGCATCTGCCCTCTCCCACTGAGGAGGCTGCATTTTGCCAGCGCCTGAAACAAAAATCCTTCTGCTCTGCGACATCTGGATGAGAAGAGCCTCCTCCTGCACCATCTCCATCTGTCAGCGTGGCTGTTGGCACCTCCCAGCCCTCCTTGGGACTTTAGGTGATGCCCAGGGCTGTCTACACAGGGAATTCATCCAGTGTCACCGTTCTGCTGCAGCCTTGCCTGCCAGTGCCTCCGTGCAGACAAGCCCTGAGGAACAGGAGTGCTAAGAAGAGAAGATTGTCTTGACCAGGAAAATGAGTTTGTAAGATCAAGTTCAGTATTTGCATCTCAGCTGAGCAGGGAGGGATGAGAACAGGGTCACCCCCACCACTCCATGAGGTGTTCATGGCTCTGAAGGATTTCTTATTCTAATCCATGTATTAACGACAGTCAGGGGCTTTGGAAGGCTTAGGAAAAGCCTTCTCCACGGTGAGCCATCCTTTAAACCCTCTGCCAGAGCCAGACCCCAGCATCCTTACCTGCAGCCATGAATCTCATGCACACATGAGGTGAAGAAGCTCATTGCTGAGGGGGAAGCAGCTCACATGGAGAGCTGGCACTAAGCTGGGATGGCACCTCTCTGCAAGGAGACGGGGCTTTGGGTGCTCTTCAGACACCCAGCAAGCCAGGACCACCAAGAAGGCATCCACCCAAAGCTACTGAGCCATGGTGAGACACAGCACAAAACCCCAGCAGTCCCCAGGCCACCTTCCTATTCAAGGTCCTGTCACCCTGTGTTGTTTGCTGTGTTCTGTGCTCTTGGCTCACTGCAGACTCCAGGACTCCCACGTGTCATCCAATAAAGACAGAAGGTAAGGTGACACTTGTCCTTTGCCCACACCTGAGTCCCAGCAGGGCTGGCTGCTGCTCCACAGGCAGGCTCTGCACACCAGCAGCACACGCCCAGCAGAACACACCCAGCAGAACATGCCCAGCAGAACACTCATTTAGGGATGAGGAAGGATGGCAGAGTTCACAACTCCACCAGGAATGGCTGGAGGACAGATCCAACCAAGGTAAGCACCAGGCACGAGTACTAACAGGAATCATGGTGCTCTGCATGTAAATGGCCAGAAAAGAAAAGGGATGCAGATGGGGTGAACTCATGAGTAGGTTTTCCAGGCTGGACAACAGAACAACTCAACTTAGAAGCAGATAAACTCCACGTGCCTGCAGCTGCCACACCAAAGAACTGCCAGATCCACCATTTCAAATCCCCATCTTGTGCCCATCTTCTTCCCATTTTGCTGATCAGGGTCACCACTTTGTGACCCTGCTAGTACCTCTCAGTCCCCGATACCTACCACCAGGCTAGAGCAGAGGTGAGCCAAGAGGGCATCAAAACACCCCATGGCAGACCTTCTCCCTCACACCTCCGAGCTTTCCAAGGCCTTCAGGCTCCCCCAGCTTCCCTTACCTGTGTCCTGGTCACACAGCTGCTCACAGGCGTCAGTGGTCCTCTGTCCACAGAGGTCTCTCACCCAGGGGGACGTGGCATTGATCTGATAGTACAGGGACAGCTTGGCTGGGTTAAGCCAGTCAGAGATGTCCAAGTAGCTCCCCTCGCTCACAACGAAGCTGCTGCCTGGGGAGAGTGGGAAAAAGTGTGTTAGGTGAGTGTGGAAATGTGAAAGAAAAAAGTGTGTTAGGTGAGTGTGGAAATCTGAAAGAAAAACCCCCCAAAATGTGCATTTTGGGCCAAGATCAGAGCACTGCACTCTTCAGGAGCTGCTGTGATGACAAAATCTGCAAAATAATAATGAGTTCACTGACAGCTGGTCCCAAAGAACTTCACTTGAGCACTCCTCTCCAGAGGAATGTGCTCCAGCAAATGGTCCCCCAGCTCCTCTGCCCAGACACTTCCCTGCCCTTACACTGCTGGGATCTGATTCCCAGGGCTCTGCAGAAAAGTGGACCAGTGTAATTATTCTGCTCTGTAATCACAGCACCACTGCCCCAGCTCAGGGAGGTGTCCTGGAGGCACCTGGAGCTCGGGGCACAGAGGGGCAGCAGCAGCAGGGCCTGCTCACCTTGTGCTGAAGGTGGGTGGATTGGCCCAACACACAACTTCTTGTATGAGTTGTCTCCTACCAGACACTCCCCCACCCTCTCCCTCCTGTGAGTTAGAAGTGAATTCCTGCCAAAAATATTTTCTTACAAAATCTGACGCTTCTTTATTTTGCGAAGTGTATTTTTCCCCACTGGCATCTGGGAATATGCATCATCTAATTAGCCAAATAGATTTTCAGTTCAGCCCAATCATTTCCTTATCTAACATCTGAGGCCCAGCATCGCTTGGGGGATTTTGCAGGCACAGAGGTCCTCATTAACTCTGATCTTCAATTACATTGATTATAAGACTGCCTCCATAACAGTGCTGCACAGATCAGAGAGGAGCCAAAAAACCTCTGCCATTAAGTGGTGTTTTGCAAAACTTACCACGGTAAAAGCCTCTAAAAAGAGGGAAGAAGAAACTTGCAAGGAGAAGTGGGCAAAAGGAACTGCCAGGGAGCCCAGGAACCCACAGCCACCTTTCCACCAAGTCTGAGGAGTTGCAATGTGGGCAAAACTTGCAACCACTGTCTGAAGATTGAAATCCTTCTCAGAGATTACCCAGGGATAGCAAGTCTACAGAGCCTATTGTCACGGAACTTTAGGGCTTATGACCCTTAGTAAAGGACCAGGACACCATTCTTTTAAGCACCAATTTACTCTGATGAAAGCCAAGAGATTTAAAAGCAGGACAACAAACCTGCAGCAGCAGCCACCCCACGTGAACCTGCTTGAATACAAACTCTGGATCTCCTTTTGAAGAGGATCCCTGATGCTTAGCAAGAGGGAGCCCTTCTCTCCCTCATCCTGCACCACATTATCCATGCAAAGGATAAAACAAGCAGAGCCTCAAGTCAAGCATCCCAGCGTGTGACCCCATTTTGAGGCATCCCAAGATCTCAGCACCATCCAAATCCAAGCCCTAATTTCCCACAGACTCAGGTCTTTGACGCTCAGGGTGTTTGTGTACCATAAACAAATTCACAGGCACATCTCTGCACTCCACGCCAGTGGAGGCTGCCAGGCTACTGACTGCTCAAGCAAATGAGAATTGGACATGGGAATCCAGCAGCTCTGGAGACACAGCAAGGCAGGAGCTGCCCCGCCAAGGCTGCAGGATACATCTCAATCAGACACAAGGCAGCAATAAATCACTGGGTAAACCCCCCAGCACCACTGGAAAGCAGAGAAACACTGAGCACTAAGTTTCGTAGAGCCACGCAGTTTTATCTCCAATTATTATTTATCTCCAATTATTCTTTTCAATGAATTTTTAAAGATAGCCTGACATGCCAATAACGACAATTGCTGGTTTCTTTTCCCAAACAGAAATGCATGGTGCACCCTTTGAGAGTGTTTACTATTTACATGTTGGTGTCTATGTAGCAACCTGTCAATTTTGTTTTCCTCCTGATTTCCGCAGCTCTCTAATAAAGAGCAAGGCTGGGGAAGCACGTCGAGTTGTTCTGAGACTTGGCTACAGACAACTCCCTCTGCACCCAAGGACTGAGGAGCAAAACCAGCAGCTCCTGATTAAATCCCTACTTAACAAACCCCAACTCTGGTTAAAATACAGCTTGGAAGTAACAGAGGCAAACCCGACACAAACCAGACGCATCATTCATATTCCGAGAGGTGAAGGTGGCTGGAGCTGGCAGAGGATCTTGGCCCAGGACCAAGGGAAGAGCCCATGATCACCTGGGTGATGGAGGAGTGGCCTCTGGAGCTCCCCAACATGGTGGAAAAGACCTCTCAGGTCATCAAATCCAACTGTTCCCCCAGCACTGCCATGGCAACCAGACCGTGTCCCCAAGTGCCACATCCACACGCCTTTTAAATCCCTCCAGGAATGGGGACTCCATCATTGTCCTGGGCAGCTGTGCCAGGGCTGGACAACCCTTTCTGTGAGGGATTTTTTCTCTATATCCCACCTAAATGTCCCCTGGTGGAACTTGAGGCCGTTTCCTCCTCTCCTATTGCTTGTTACTTGGGAGAAGAGGCCAAACCCCACCTGGGTTCCACCCTCCTGTCAGGGAGTCGTAAAGAGTGAGAAGATTCCCCCCAAGCCTCCTTTTCTCCAGCTCCCTCAGCTGCTCCTCATCAGACTTGTGCTCCAGCCCCTTCCTCAGCTCCAGGTATTTTGAAGATTAATTAGTTATTTTGATTTTAGTAAGGCTGATTGAGAAATCATCCTCATTATCAGGTTTTTCAGGGGGGTTGTGTTTGTTTGTTTGAAAAGCAACAGCGAAAACATTTCAATCCAAAATTCCTGAACTCAGGCTCAGTATAAAATGGAGATTTTTCTACCTCAGTCTGAAAAAAACCCAAATCTGGAGAAATTAAAGGTTTTAGTTTCCTTCCTCCTCCTTTCCTTCCTTCCCTTTCTTTTCCTCCCTTTCCTTCCTCAGAGGAGGGAGGGGACAGCTTCCAGCAAGGAAACTTCTCACATCTCTGAAGCTGAGTGTGTGGCAAGATTTTGAGACATGTTCACAGACACCCTCATCACCTTCTCTCCCACTGAAAACACAAACAGATACCCCAATCTTGATCCCTTTATAGCTTGCCTGGGAAATACATAACAGAAAAAGGCCTTCTACAAATATTTTGAAAGCTAAAATTCTGATGATTTCAAAGCCTTTTCACAATTTTTTGCTCTTCACTTTCAAAGAATCCACATGTAGAAAACAGTTTTCAAAAGTCACCATCGTGTACATATCAAAACCACCTTGAAAAGCTCAGAAAGGGCTGGTTGAGGAACAAATCCTTTTAGAAACTACCAAGAACAAACATTTTCTAAGCAAGAGCTGTTTTAAACGCCTTCAGTTTGCTGGGGACACCAGCTGGATTTGTTTTCCACAACTGCAGTCTCTGGCTGGAGGGAAGGGGAGTGATGGGGGACTTGGAGGGAGTAGAACCCACTACAAACCACCCTCCTAAAACCTTCCTCGAGCACCTCAGACCCTGCTAAATCACCTTCAGCTGCTGCCTGCAGTCCCCAGAGCAGGTGCCAGCATAGACACTGAAGCCACCTGGAGGGTCTGTCCACCCTGCTGTCCTCTGCTGCCAACCTCCCAGGTGTCCTCTTAGACACAAATGTCAAGCTTCCCACTCAAAGCCTTGCTGAAATCTCCCTTGAATGGAGACGTTCAGGTCTCAGGATAAAGCAACCATCAACCAAACAAGTGAATACAGGCACAAAATGACAACTGTGCACGCAGCACCACCTCCCAGGACCCGCATGCCAGGACATGTCCCTCAAATGCTGTTGGCTTTGGGAGCCAGCCAATGCCATGGAGCAGCGTGGAGAACACCAGGACACAGCTACAGCCCCCTCCCAGCTCCACAAGGTCCAGCAGCCCCTCGGGGGATTGATTTGTTTGGGTTTCTGTGTGTGTGTTTTCCACTCCCCCCCGTTCCTTCCCCGACACTGATCAAAGCCGGAGGAGTTAAGGCAGCGTCAGAAGTTCATGTCTCTCATGCTGGGGTCTCCTTCAAAGTTCAGTGGAATTGCTTAAGCCCTGACAAAAGAGGCTTGAAGTTTTGACATTTCAAAAATCATTTTCAAGAACACAACAGGATAAAACAGCTCAGAAGAATATCTAACAAGGGAAAAGAACAAAGCACCCAAAAGGCAGCCAAAAGGGTCTGGCTTTTCCTTCTTCTTTCTTTTCAAGGGAAAAGATCAAAACATAATTTTTTATGAAGAACATCTATTTCTTCCTATCTCTGCTCTTTTTGTCATCTTTGGTCCATTCACTGTTTCTTGGCCAACAAAACTCCTTTTCATCTAAAATTAGTATTTTGTGTTGGGAAGCAATGGGAGGTCATACTATAGGTTGCTATTAATGTATCCAGCCCTGTGCTATCACAGAGTTCTAATCCTGGTACAGATAGTTTTTATAAACACTAGAGCAAAGCTGATCCCTCTTGCTTCATTCTGTAGGTACAAAGAATAACCCTACTTAATTTCTGTAGAGACCCTTTTATTCCCCTTGTTAAATTTGAAAGAACATTGGCCAAAGTGACAACTCCTCCCCTATCAGTTCTTCCCATTGATCAGCTCTGCCTCTCCTGCCCTGCACCCAGGGCATGAAAACTTCTGCTTCTTAAATTTCTCCCAGAACATGACAAAGAATCGGACAGGATTTGGATGCCCAGGACACACATGTACTAACTTAAGCAAGGAGATGGGTCTTGGGGCAGGACTGCACCCACAGACTAACACGGTGCTCAGACTTACCATCCCTCTCCTGCCCGGCACAGAACCAGGTGTTTTGGGAATAATTTAAATAGTTTTAAGTCAAACTCCCAGTTCTATCGTCTAGTTCAAATCCAGGGACAGCAGCATACCAGGTTAAAATCCAAGCCAACCCTCTTTATTATTTTTTTTTAATTATTTCTCTCTTTGAGCAAGGTGAAATGCTTAAACAGAAAGTTATGATGGAAAGATTAGAAAACAGCATGAGCCTATAGACACATTTTTCATTCAGTCCTCCCTCAGCTGAAGCACTCACGGTTTGTATCTCACAGTGCTTGACTCCAGGGTGTATTTTCAGCACATGAACTGCACCCATGAGCTCTCACCTCCCCAGCCAGTGATGATCAAACCTGGAGATCCCCATCCCCCCGTAACACCACCAATCCTGGAGAGCTTTCCCTCCCTGGCAAAGCAGAAGTCAATTAGCAGTACATGCCTGTGTGTAATTACAGCTCAAACTGGCACCACCTTTCCTGTGGGAGGAGCAGGGTTACAATTTAAGTGTTAAATTGCCCTTCCTTGATCATTCTGACAGATTCTTTCTTTGGGCTTTCTTGTCAGTCAGTCTTGATTTCTCCAGGGCTGAGCTCCTGACAAACAACACACGTATTCATAAGGCAGGTGATGGCTCAGCCAACTTTTCCTGAACTTAAGCAAGAAGGAATCTGTCCGCCCTGCCTTGTGGTCAAGCTCCTGCTGCAACGAGATCTCCCATGGCAGCTTTAGACAACGTAATTGTAGAGGTGTTGGTAAGAGCACATCTCTGTCCTCAGAAGGCATCTAGGCCAGCAGAGACAGAAATGAGACTCCTGAAAAAAACACCCCTTCTCCTTAATGCTCTGTATCTCCCAACTCCCACACTGCAGCCTGGGGCATTCTAACAGTGATGCTCTCCAGATATCAGAAGAGGGTTCAGGGAAATCCAGCCTAAATCTAATCACATCACAAAGCACAGAGGAGCTATGATAAGCTTGTTGTATGAATGCAGAAGTCAATGTTTGCGTCTCTCCATCTATGGGAGGGAGAGCAGGTTAGCTGGTCAATGCCATCCCTCCCAAATCAGAGGGTAAATGGTGTTGGTAAAGCTCAGCAGGTGCCAGGAGATGCCCCCTCCCCACAGGGGTGGGCACCTCCTGCCTCTCTCAGGATGCAACATGTCCCAGCTCTGCAGCATCACTCACACCATCCAAACGCCAACAGCAATCCCGCTGGCTTTGCTCCAGTCAATCCTGCAAAGGAGAAGGAAGAAGCATTTGGCTTCCCTTGCCAATGCAGCTGCCCCAGGAGCTGGGGATGCCTCTGGCAGGCACAGGGCTGGGCAGCAGCTGAGCAGGTTCACAAGCCTGTCAAAGCCACGATAAAAACATGATGTACTTCAGCCTCCAGAATCTTATTAGTTCTTCATGCAAAGAGCGTTCATGCCGTAAAACCGTCTTGGAATCCCTTTGATCCAGGCTGATACAGTTCATAAATTGATGTTAATATTTAGAGTTCATGTCTGGTAACACTGCAGCCATTTGCTCACATTTTCTTGCCAGGCAAGCAGACACGGAGCGGGAGTGAGCTGTAACACAGGCACGGAGGTGACCCTGGTGATTATGAGCTGGTGAAATAAAATGCAATTTGTAAAGCTGCCCCCAAACACAGCCACCTTACATGAAACACACGGGGCCTGGAGCAGCCAAATGTGACACTGAGCCTGCAACAGGAAAGTGTTTCTTCTGTCAAAGCCCTGACCCAGGTCTCCATACAGCAAAAACCTTGGGAGGAGAAAACAGCGCAAGAAAAAACTTATTTTAAACCAATTCCTCCTGCTGATTTCAGAGGGGACTTATGGATCTGGGAACAGCTGCAGAACATGGGAGACCCCAACTTCAGAATCTTTCTGAAACCTGAAAAGATTACAGCATCACAGAATGCTTTGGGTTGGAAGGGACCTTAAAGATCATCTTGTTCCACCTCTCTCCATGGGCAGGGACACCCTCCACTGGACCAGTCAGCTCAGAGTTCCACCCAGTCTGACCTGAGATAGCTTTGAGATCAGATTTCTTTCTGGTACAAACCTGGGGAGCTTCACCTGTAAATCAGAGAGTGTTTCCAGCTTCTCCTTGTTGCCAAACGGGGTGGGGACACAGCCAGTCCCCCACCTGCCATGGCTCATCTCTGTGTGGCCACATGTGCAGCACATCCTGAGTGCCCTGAGGACACCAGGTAATGCCTGGTCACCTCCAAGAGCTGCAGAAGACTGAGCAGCAAATGTCAAAAACAAACATTTTTAAAGCAACGTGTTTAATTAAAACCAAAATGAGAAGTTGTTGCGAGTCCCAACAATTGCAGTCTGCAGAGCAATCTTCAGGGAAAATTAACACAGGCTGCTAATAGCAGCATCCAATTCACCAGCATCTTGGAGGAAACAGTGGTGGGGGAAGGTGGGAGATAATCTGCAGATGAAACAATTACTGATCAGCTTCATGGCAAGGACAGCACGGCGTTCTTCAGGCAGGCAGACACAGATGCTCGGAGATTAAAGAATAAACAAAAAAGAAGCTCCCTGCACCTCTGCCATCTTGTCAGATGCTCCAACCGAAAACATGTTCTTGAGTGGAAATTCCACTTCTGCTGGCCTCTTGGCTTTGCAAGGGGGGACCTGGATTTGCTCTCAGGGCAACGTTCATCCTGGGAGAGTTCATCCACACTTGCAGGAGGGACAGAGCCAACTCACGGGCAGCTCGTCAGGGTGGGGACAGTGCCCACGCCACACTCTGATCCCACAGCAGGAACCCTGCCTGCCCACACCACACTCTGATCCCACAGCAGGAACCCTGCCTGCCCACACTGAGCTCTGATCCCACAGCAGGAACCCTGCCTGCCCACACCACACTGATCCCACAGCAGGAACCCTGCCTGCCCACACCGAGCTCTGATCCCACAGCAGGATCCCTGCCTGCCCACACGGAGCTCTGATCCCATAGCAGGATCCCTGCCTGCCACACTGAGCTCTGGCACCACTCTACACCCATCCCACAGCCCAGCGAGGTGTAGAGGGATCACCACAACTTGCCTGGCACACATCTCAGAAGAGGAGGGAAGAAGGCCATAAATGCCCCGAGATGTCTTTGACAGAACCTGCTTTATGCCCTTTGCTTTATTTCCACTTACAAAACAAAGCCCTACAAGCCCCTCGCTGAAGACAGCTCTTGCTTCTCTCTGCACCATGGGAGGATCTCACCCACCTCTCCCACTGAAGTACAAACATCCACCCACACCGTATATAACCTCTCACAGGCTGTAAAAATGGGAAGCTTTAATTGATACTATATTTCATACTGTTGTGCAGCAAGGACGTACTCCAGGCTGAGTCCTCCAGAGTATCTTTCTCCACCCTGCCTTCCCTGCAAGCCATTCCCATTGCTCCAGCTCTACTTTTTGAATTATTACTTACAAGAAAAAAACAAAACAAAAAAAACAACTATTGAATGTAGAGCTGAGTGGCTCACATATTCATAAGAGGTTTTATTACTCCGATGGAGGGGCTCTCTTTCCTTTCTTCCCCCCTTTGACACGGCTAAAGGGTCCTCTAAATAATGCCTCGCATTTCCATATCCTCGTAAAAGCCACTACGGTTCTTTCCATAAATCTGAGCCACCTCTGAAATCAGAACAATTCCTTCTGCTCAGCACAGGCAGGGGCTGCCCCGAAACACAAAGCCCTGGAGCAGCAGAAGGGAGGAGAGGATGCTCCAACCACTGCGTTGGAAGAGAGGATTTAGAGGCACCAACTCCTTTCTGGGAAGCAGGAGGTGCCAGCCCTCCCCGCCACGGCAGCTCCTGCCAGGCTCTCCTTGATCCAGCTGCTCCACGAAGTGAAGGCACAGCAGCTGTACAAACCAGGCAATAACTGCTCAGCGGGGAGCGAGGCAGGGGCACCCCGTCAAACGAACAAAAGGAAGAAAACAAACCGAGGGAGAAATAAGGGCAATGGAGACAGGCTGGTTTTATAGAACTGCTGCTTGGAATATATCCTCCCAGCTTGGCTGCCAGTTGGCTTCTGGTCCCAGTCCTTCCCCTCCCCTTTCCCACCCTGCCACTCCGGCAGGCTCTGGAGCTGCTTTCTCTAACGCCATTCTTGCTGCAGCAGGGAAAGCTGCTCTTCTCCAAAGCTGGAGACATTTGGGGAGGCTTCCCCCCTCTTTCTGTTCTTGGCTCTGGCTGCTGGCACGCCAGAACTGGCTGGCATCTATTTAAAGTTTCCTTCAAAGCCGAGTTCTCATCGTCTAGGAGAGCGATTTCTTTCAGCCTCTGCCTTTGTTTGCCTTCTCCTGCAGAGGCGCCGGTAGCAGCTCCGCTTTCAGATTTTCCTTGGCTCCTGGCGCCTATTGAAATCCCACATTTCAAAAGGGAATGAGAGGGCACTGCTCCCTCGCATGGGAGCATCTCCCGTGGATGCACCACCCCTGCCTCCTCTCAGAGCCTGCCTTATCATCCTGTGCAGAACCAACGGGAGCAGCTTCAGGAACCAGACGATTTCAGCGCGCGGCGACACTTGCGAGACACGGCGCCACTGCCGGGTGCCACACCAGAAGCTGCTGCAAGACTGATCAGAGCTCCCAGACTCTGCCAGGCCAAACACGTCAGCTCTGTTGTCACCTCGATGCCACAGGGATGCTCGTGCCAACCTCCTTCAGCACCCTGTAAAAAGCAGATTTAACCACCCACAGGAGATCTCCAGGGAGGAGCAGGTCCCCTCTTCTCCATCAGCATCAAACTCCAGGTGCTGAGCCTTGGCAAACACATCCAGCCACACTTTTCCTGGGTATCACTGAAATTTCCCAACGCAGCTCAGTTCTGCGATGTCTTTAAATGCTTTGTAGTATTTTGCTGCCTGTTGGGTGGCGCCTTGGGATTTGTTGTTATTCAGGAGGAAGGGACAACGTTAAGAGCTTTTTCTCTTCCCAGGCAAGGGACTGTCATCGCATAAAATGATGAGATTTCAGAGAAAGTGATAGCCACTGCAAAATGTCTTGGCTGCTTCTATGCAAAGAATTTGACTGTTTCTCATAAAAAAATATTTAAAAAGTTTTCGCAGTTTGTAATTATATTTTACAGTTTCATTACAAAGCTCATTTTAATTCTTCTCCAAGCCGTTGTTACCAGTCCTCTTGCCACTTTCTCTTCAGAAAAGTCATTAAGTCGGGACTGGAAATCATCCCATTTCCCCCAGTTTCAAGGATATTAATCTGTTTTATTGGTATTTCATTGTCATTTTCATTCGAGTGTTCCCTGCATTTGCATAATTTGCATTGCCACCCCTTTCCTGGTGATATCACAGGCTCAGCTTTTCGCTTTCATTCTACAGAGACTCATTGCATTTTGTTTATTTTCTTTTTCAGGACACACTGTCTTCCCTGGGCCAGAAGCACAAGCTGGGAGCAGGATGCTGAGCTCCTGTCTCCATCACTGCCCTCCTGGCTGACCTTCAGCAGGTACCAGAACCAGTGTGAACTCCCAGTCCAAGTGCTGAACTGGCCAGTGCCCACCCAAAGGGGACACAAGTTAGCACTGGAGCAACCTCATGCCCCAAATGCAAGAGTTTCTGCTCTCCAGCTACTTGGAACCCTCTGCGAAGATTTCAAGTATCCATGTGTGGCTTGGACAATCATTAAAACCTTTTAGAAACAGGTCAAGGTGCAAACAAGTCTCTTGTTCAAATCCTTAAATCAGAGAATGGTTTGGCTTGGAAGGGACCTTAAACATCTTGTTCCNTAAACAAGTCCCTTGTTTCAAATCCTTAAATCACAGAATGGTTTGGCTTGGAAGGGACCTTAAACATCTTGTTCCATCCTCCTGTCATGGGCAGGAACACCNTAAACAAGTCCCTTGTTTCAAATCCTTAAATCACAGAATGGTTTGGCTTGGAAGGGACTTTAAACATCCTCTTGTTCCAACCTCCTGTCATGGGCAGGAACACCTTCCACCAGACCAGGTTGCTCAGAGCTCCATCCAAACTGGCCTTGAACACTTCCAGGGATGTGGCATCTGCACCTTCATGTTGTCTTCGTGTCTCCACTCCACTGATGTTCAGTTCCTCCAATGAGTGAATACAAAGTAGATGCTCTGCTCCTCTTTCCTACAAGGGCCAAGCCGTGGCCACTGGGATATCCCAGCTACCCAGAGACCACTCTTAGCAGGGCTAATCCCACTTCAACCACACTGCTGACTCCCATTCTGCTGTGGGGTTATGATTTCAACCCCTCTCCACTGGCACCTGCAGCTCTCAATCCTGCTGTGTCTCTTTCACCATCTCCCCCTCCTCAAAATATTAATCCCCCAAGAGCTGCCCTCCCCTCCAAAGCTCCCAAAGCAGGGGGCTGTGCCAGAGTTGGCTGCACCAGGACACCCCAGCAGCTGGTGATGCACTGACTGCATGCTGCACGTTTCTGGCAGAGAAAGTGCCGCCCTGCGTGCCCCAAGCAGTGAGACGAGTGCAGGAGCTGAGGAATTGGAACCGACTGAATAATGGGTCCTGTCTGCTGGAAGAAAATGAAATTTGCCCTCATGTTACTGAAAACTTGCACTCGACGCTCACTGCACATTATAAAGAAAAGGTCAGTGAAACACAACAAATGCAAGGAGCCCAGTTGGAGAAAGCAATAAATAGTGACAGCAGCACTCGTCTAATTTATCAAAGCATCTCTGCCTTTGCTCAAACCCCAGCAATTTCCCTCGGTGCTGCTGCAAGGGCTGGGACGAGCTGCTCTGCTGCTGCAGGACAGCAGGAGGCCTGTCTGTGCAGCTCCCAGGGCTCCTCAACCAGTTCAGAGGAGAACAGAAATATCCATCAGACCCAATTAGCACCAGCCATAACAACGATAATATTAATTGACGTGACTGAGATTTTGGCCTCAGGCTGGCAGATGTGCTTGTGGAAAGGGAGATCCCTGCAGTCAAACACAGCTGGAGCATTCCCAAAGAGAGGCATCTCCATGGCCCAATATTGGGGGTTAGATGTGTTTCTTTTCTCTTCCTATAGAATTTTTCCCATATAAGTTGCTAGGAGACAAACTACTGGTACTTATGGGTGATTACCCAGGACAAAGAGGTGGCCAAAAAGTCGTGAGGGGGAAAATAATGTGAGTTTTGGGGGGCAGGAAAAGGGGAGGGGCTGGGGGCAGCTGGGCTGGCTTTTCTCTTCTTACTGGCACTGGGCATTTTCGGGCGGGGGACGGGCAGGCGGTCGGTTTTTTGGCTGCGAGAGGAGTGTCACTGTCACCACCAATTCCGGGGAGGCTGCCATCACCTGCCGGTGTGCTCGGGAATTCTGCGTTCGACTCCCCCACCCTGTGCTGAGGCCGGGCCAGCGCTGCCCGCCGCGGCTTTTCTTCTGCACCAATCCTTCTTACTACAAAAGTGACCTCGCAACCCCTGCCCTGCCGGGACACCCAGCCATCCCAGCTACCACCGCAGAGCTGCTGATTCATCCCATCCACCAGCCGGGATTTCCCACTGTTCCAGCTCTGCTCTCCAGAAAACACCGAGACCAGACTGCCCTGGGCTCTGGGAAGCAGAGCCCTCCAGGTTCCTGGTTCTGTTGTGTCGTTAATGCTGGAGTTGTTGTTGTTTGGGTTTGTTTAGTTACATATATACTACTAACAGACTTTTATTCCTACCCCTACTACCTCTGCCTGAGAACCCTTTAATTTTTTTTTTTTTCTAAATTATAATAGTTTGGAGGGAGGGAGTCGGAATTCGCGAGGGATGCCCTGCCCTGCCCAGCAGATAGCTGTCTTTCTCAAACCAAGACACCCAAACAGACCCCGAGGGCAGCAGGGGGCTCTTACCGTCGGCGATGAAGTGCTCGGGGACGTGCAGTGTCACCTTGACGGTCAGCGGGCAGGAGAGCTGCGAGCCGCACACCACGGCCAGCACGCAGGAGCTGACCGCGATCAGCGTCAGCGCCGTCTTGTTCACCGGGCTCTTGGTGGAACCTGCAAGGCACACAGAGCGGTGGGTGCGTGGCCAAAAGGTAAAGCTGGACCCAGGGCTTTCTCAGCAGAGGCAGGGGAGCCCCAGCACGGGGAAGGCAGGCGTTGAGAACAAGGATGGCAGCTCAGCAGGAGTCTGCACACCCCAGGACTCCCATCACACCTGGTTTGGCACGGGGTTTGTTTTGCCAGAGGAGGGAGAAAACCTCCTCAAAGTCCTGTATAGACCCTCTCCCTGGGAACTTCTCCTCCCTGGAATCACTCATCACACCTGCCGTGCTCCCCTGCTGAAACCACCATCACTTCTTGTCAACATTGATTGGCTTGGCAACCCACTGTGAACCCTGGTGGAGCAGGACAGCGTTGAGATGGCTGAATCACCATCAACAGCAGCTGGGTGGGACAGAATCCCCACGTTTCATAGGGAATGTGGTGAAGCTATGCAACACAGAGTCACCCAGAGAGACCTGTCTGCCCCAGAAGATTCAGCTGCTCTTAGTGGATGCAGACTGGAAATGTCAGGTGAACAGATGAGACCCCCTCTACTGCTAGAGATGACCAAGAACTGTCCCAGGCCACCCCACCAACAGGTCCCCACTGCCCAAGCAAGGAGTAGCCTTGGAGCCTGCACCCTTGAGGCGCTGCTGATCCCCCTGGAGCCAGGGGCTGCCCCGCTGCTGCTCTGACTGCATCCCCCACAGTCCCCCCATCCAACACCTCGTGCAGCAGCCCGCTTTGCTCCAAGATAACAACACACACCTCACAAGGCAGCTGGTTCCTTCTCCAGGGCTTGGGATGCACCACTTGGAGAGTGTGCCCATGGCAAGGAGAGGGCACAGCCCAGCAATGAGCCCAGAGGCTGCACAGCCCATTCTGGTGCAAGCTGAGATGACCCAGCTGCTGGCAGAGCTGGCCACAGCCCTGCTCAGGATTCAGGTGAGGACACCCCTTGATTTTTGGAAGCCAGTGCAGCCTCTCCCCACTTGCAGTGCAGCCCGTGTCACCTCATCAGCAAAGCGAGATTTAAAAAGCATCAGTTTGAAAACTGAATGGGAAATGGATCCAAGTTAGCACTTGCACACCCTGTTAGCACTTGCACAGCCTAAAGCTGCTGCTGGAGGGGCTGGTGCCAGGGCAGGGACCTCGTGCTCAGCACAACCTGTGCTTTCCAGGCAGGGCACCAAGCCCCACCACAGCATCCCCAGGCTGGAGCCTGCACAGGGGATGCTCCAACCAGGATTTGTAGGACAGGAGAAGTGGCTGATCTGCTGGAAAATAACCCCATCAGTGAGACCAACAGGAACAAGTAAATTGATTATTTATGAAGCATCTTCTCCTTTCCTTATGCATGGATCATCTAAACAGCCTTCCCACTCCTGTTTCACAGCTTTATCGCCAATCCCCTGTGCCCCTCACCTTGCAATCCTCTTTTTTCTTTCCCAATCTTTATTCATATCATCAGCATAAGTTAGCACCTCCATGGGAGGCAAAATCCTCCTCTTGCTGGGCATACTGTGCCTGCCACAACCTCTGCTTGGCTTGAAGTTATGATACGAATGCAAAAAGAAAAAAGAGGGGGGAAAAAAAGAAGACAAATTAAGGCAAGGAAAAGAAGCCCCCATGAGGATAAGTGGACGAAATCAAATACACAATGGACCAGACAACGCTGGATTTCACCCTTATAAATCACCTTTCAATCCAGGGTCTTAAAGTGCTTTGCAAACATTAAATCATAAATCCCTTATGAGTGAGACAAGTATTATCCCCTTTTCACAAAGAGCCCAAATCCCAGGTATGATGGCAGCTTTCACCAAACTGCAGCCGGAGTGGAGCTGGAGGAATTAGGATTTCACATCCCCACTGGTCCAAGTGGCTTCTTCTCTCCCTGTGACTCAGAGGAGAGCAGCACAGGGGCCTAAAACAGCAAAAAGCCTGTTACAGTTCCATGAGTTTGAGCTTGGCTGCTCAAGGAAAGGGACAATTGCTCCAAGTCTCCTGTAACTCCCTTCCCTCCTGCACTCACTCATTTCCATCACTGCTAATCACTGACCTCTAGAAGTGCCTAATGTTTGGTTTTGACCAACTGAACCAAAACAAGAGGAGTTCTGCTTGAGCAGAAATTGGGTTTCCAGCTCAGCTCTTTATTGTTCACGACCAGTTTGC
This sequence comes from Nicator chloris, assembly GCA_013400495.1. Lineage (NCBI taxonomy): Eukaryota > Metazoa > Chordata > Aves > Passeriformes > Pycnonotidae > Nicator > Nicator chloris. The sequence continues at coordinate 199,991 of WAAE01020053.1, forward strand.
TGCCAGGTTTGAAGGGAGACTGCTGGAAAAGCATTTAAAGAGGGACAGGGCTTTTGTTTTCTCTCTCTTTCCCTGCTCTGCAGATCACTGATGCTCCAGCACTGCTGTGTTGCATTTAAACACCTGTCTGGAGATAACCAGCTTCACTCCAAGCCTTTAAAACAACAAGCAAATGAATTTTCATCAAGGCCCTGCTAACCAAACCCACCTCAGCAGGTTCTCTAGGGCTTCACCCTGGTCCAGAGATGAGACAAACTGATCCCTTCCTTCTTCAGCCCAGGGAGGGGATCCAAACCCATCTCAGTAGCTCAGGCAGCCCCAAACAAACCCAATGCCACAAATGAGAGGTTGACCTGGCTAAGCCTGTGCTTTCCCTCCTCTCCTTGTCATCTCCAGGCTTTCAGGGAAGTGTTTGAAGAGCAGATTGGAAACTCCAGGTGCACCAAACACACTGGTATCAACGTCCTTTACCAAGAGGAGGAAGCTGGGTGGGGAACACAAGACCTTTATGGATGGTTGAGAGCCCCAGCACCCAACAGAAGTCCTGGCTTGGGTCTTGTGTGGTCCAAAAAGCCCAGGAGGAAGATGGTGACCAGGCATGGCTAACACCAAACTCACTGCCCAGATCTCTCTCCCCTAATAAATGCTTCATACATTAAGGTGATCTCTCTATATCTTTAATCAAAGATGGTTCTGTAGTGTTTTGAGAGGTTGCAGCAAAGTGAGTGGATGTCCCAGTGCTCACCCCAGCAGTTTTAAGGGAAAAACGTGGACCGTGGGGATTCCCAGGGAGTCTGCACCCAAGGAGTGGGCAGGGCACACCACCAGGATGAAAAATAAGTTACTTCTATCCAGAGAGAAGTAACTTCTCCCCACAGCCCACAAAATCCAAGGAGAGAGATGCAGAAAGGAAAGGCAAAGTGCTCCATTTCAGGGCAGAATCACACCTGACATGCTCCCTGTTAGTGATCCAAGGGTGGCTTAATGAGACTGGAAAACAAGAGGAGTGTCCAGCACCGGGGTCAGAAGGACTCTGGCCACCACCACTTTCCCCACCCAGGATTTTTTTGTCTCCCCTCAAACCCCAGTGCAAATTATCCCGCTGAGGATGTGGGTCCCTGCACAGACAGCTCAGAAACCGCTTGCAAAGCACCACATTCCCCTGAAGATTTTGCACCTGCTGCACGATGAAGATAAATTCAAAGCCACTGGTGTAAACACTCAGCAGACAGCCCCTCCAAAAGCACCGTGTCTCCTTTGAAATATCATTTCCTCCTGCATTTAATTACTCACTGCTTTGTACACTTTGCTTTGCCCACCCAAAAGACAAGGACGGGGGGGGAAAAGCCCAACAAAACTCTGGGCTCAATTCTTCTTAATATTGGCAGTACTGCGTAAATTTAGGGGGGAGAAGGGAAAAAAAAAAAAAAGAAAAAAGAAAAGGTGTGTTCAGAACACGTATGGATTTATGAGCAACACAAATATCCCGTGTTCTCGGTAATATGCTGTTTCTAAATCAGGCTCATAAATACATGCTTGGGAGATTAGTCTATAAAAAAAAATAAACTTTAATTACCCCCTCTTTATCAGCACACAGCCCGTGGTGTTAACCGTATGTGGGTGTTAAACGCCAAGCGCTTTGCAATCTTCCCCGCCCCCCCGGGAGGCGATAGCATCACACGGAGCGTTCCGTGCCCGCTCCGAGATGGAAATGTGTTCCCAGCACCCGAGGGAGACGGGGCCGGGGAAGGCGAGCGGGAGAACAGCGAGTGCTGGAAGTGCTGAGCAACCCACACCGCGCTGTGCCGCACGCAGAGCGCCCAGCACGGGGCCAGCAGCACCGCGGGGGACAGCAGGGCCCCCGGGGGACAGGAGCACATCTGGGGGGACAGCAGGACCCCCGGGGGACAGCAGCACCCCCGGGGGGACAGCAGCACATCTGGGGGACAGCAGCACATCTGGGGGACAGCAGGACCCCTGGGGGGACAGCAGCATATCTGGGGGACAGCAGGAGCCCTGGAGACAGCAGCACATCTGGGGGACAGCAGGACCCCTGGGGGGACAGCAGCATCCCTGCGGGACAGCAGCACCCCTGGGGGACAGCAGCACATCTGGGGGACAGCAGCACCCTTGGGGGGACAGCCAGCCCAGCCCAGCCCAGCTCACACCCCCGGGATGCTCCGGTGTTGCCGTGCCAGAGGAATCGGGCTCCTAATGATCCGTGGTTCTGTTCCAGCAGAGGCTCATTAACAGGACAGAGCAGCGTTTCCAGGACAGCCTCACACACAGACACATCTCGAGGTGTCTGACGAGGGGCAGATCATGTCCAATCAAATCAAACGCCAATTAAGATGAGCAGTGGTGTTGGCAGGAGGCTCCGGACATGGAGAACCCTGCACGGGCAGGGAACAGCACTGCCTGCCTCCCCTCCTGGCCCTGCAGCCTCTGCTTCCACAGCGGGATGGGATGGGATGGGATGGGATGGGATATCCTCCTCCCAATCAGACACACTCTCTCTCTCTTCATTGGCACCATGACCCCACCAAGCCTTCACACACTACCCAGCCCCAGAGCCCCTTCCTTCTGAAGGGGGTGGATGTGGATGCAATGAGCCCCCCAGGCAGGGGGTGAGAGCACAGACAGGTGTTTCCTCACACACCATCTACACCACAGCTGCTCCCAGCCTCTTCTTGAGGCATCTTCTCCACTTCAGTCCTGGGCAAATCCCAAATGAAGGTGCCCAATGAAGGTACCCACAGCTACAGCCCAGATCTGGGTCAGAGTTTGGGCACTGGGCAGTCTCCAGCCTCATCCCAGACTCAGCAGGATGTGGATCAGCCCTGAAGTGGCAGCTTTGCTTCCCCTGTGTTGGAAGAGACCCCCAAGGAGACCCTCCAAGGACTCAGAGGGTGCACAGAGGAAGGGATGGGGAAAGGAGGAGGAAAGGCATCCACTTTGTGCAGCAGAAGGGTGAGATCAGTCGCTTCTGGATTTATGGAGGATTAGATCTTGCTGAGCACATGCTGAATCAGATTAATACTATTAACATTTATGAATTATCCTCTAGCAATTAGCCGAGACATCCTCCAGTACAGCCCAGGGAGCTGCAGAAAAGGCAGTGTGGAAGAAAAACCCTGCAGAAAGGGGCATGGGTCAGGGGGAGGAGGATCCAAGGGGTGCCTTGGGCACTGTGAGGAGGTTGGGATTGGGCTGCTGGACCCTGCAGCAAGTTCAAGGGCTCATTGACCAAGTGTGTGTCCTCCTGTGCGTCCCAGCGAGCTCTTGTGCTCCTCCAGCAGCCTGAGCCTCAGCTCTGAAGGTGCTGCTGGAGTTATAAAGCCTTATGTACTGAATAAATGTGTTTCCTTCCTAATTATACAGCTGTTGGTGGTGCTCTCCCTTTGCTCTAAGGCATTGTGCCTGCAGCTGGCAGGGAGACTCCACCAGCAAATTCCAGCCAGGAGGAGGAAGGGGGCAAAGGCAAAGCCTTGAAGGCTGGGCAAGGAATGAGCAGCTGAGGAGAGGGGGCAAATAGAGATGGCCAAAGTGGCACAGATTGAGATGCTGATCCATCAGCACCAGGGTCACCACCAGCAGCTTCTCCTGCCCACATATCTTAGACCTCCTGGCACAGCAAAGGGGGGAAGAATTTGTGCAAACTCAATTTGTTCTTCTGGCACCGTTATGATTTTTTGCATTTCTCTGGGCAGGGACAATTAAAATCAATGAAGTCAGTTTTGCTTTCATGTTCTCGGTGCTGAATTGGTTGAGATAAAATCACATTAAAGAAACAGCTACATATTTAAAGGTAGATATTGGCTGCACTGGAATTTTCTTTCATGAAAATCAATGAAAGCACTTCTCCTGGAATTAAGGCCTGATTTTTTTGTTTTGTTTTACACTCCAAATGAGTCCCAATTTTACAATATATAAGCGCAAAGGCAAATCTGAGTGGAAAGTTTCATTTTGAGGAGAAGGGAAAGCAATTTTCAACACAGTGTAGCAAAAACATTATTCCTACAGGAAAAAGGTAAAAAAAAAAGTAATCATTATCTATGAAATAGTTTGTGTTGAGTCACAGCCCGGGGAGGATTGAGCTCAGTGAGTGAAGGGCTGGTCAGACAGATGAATTGATTTTAGAAACCAGGAGGAGAGAGCAGTGATGCAGGCCAGGGTGGCAGGGAGGGCTCAGGACATGGCAGGACATGTCCCAGGGGCTGGTGGCAAGAGATGTCCCAGGACTCAAGTTGCTCATCCTGGCTGGACCTTCACCACACTGCCTGCTGTCCCACTGTCACCCTGGAGGCAGAGCTGGGATTGGGGAGTTGGGCTGCAGTCTCAAAAAAAAAAAAAAAAAAAAAAAAAAAAAGTCCGAAACCATCTTTTGCTTCCATCCATTATTTTTGGAATAGATGCAAAACTGACAGAACAGGGTGAGAATACAAATATCTGCTCTGCAACAGCTCCCCGGGGCTGGGGCACATCCCTCCGTGCCTCAGTTTCCCCCGGAGCCGAGCGTCACACAGGGACAAATGTGACATCCACCACCCTCCGCTCCCTTTCCTGCAGCAGCCGGGAGACAAATCCATCGTGCCGCAGGAATCCACAAGGAAACGCATCTTCATTTTCCGAGCGGCACCAGCCCTCGCCCTCCTCCCGCCTGCATCCAGCTCCGTGTTTATGTTCTGCTTCCCGGGAAACAAGAGGCTCGTTACCATGCGGAGGGCGACAGCAGAGCGATTAGTGAAATTTGTTACCCACATGCTCTGAACAAAATTAAATTAAAAGTGCTGCTTTGCTGTCAAGATAAGGGCCAAGCCGGAGAGATAATTTTTCACTCTCAAACACTCAATTACTCGCTGAGGCTGTATCAGATACAATCGGAAAATAAATAAATAAATGGGAAGACCCGCACTGCCGGCAGGAACAGATGTAACAGCCTTTATCTCCGGCGCAGCCCGGGGAAGGTACAGCGGCCACCGCACCCCGCCCGCGCTTCACCTGCAGCCCCTTTTCTGCCCAGCGCCAGCTCCCAGCACAGCCCCTCTCCCGGCAGCTCAGGACCCCTGGCAGGACCATGGGTGCTCCCCCACCCACAGCCACCAGCTCCACCACCTCCTGTCCCAGCCCAGCTTCCCTGCACGGCCACAGTCCAGCAGGAATGCAGGGGCTCCGAATGTTTTATGGGCTGTTGCGGTGCCTCATTGCTCTGCAGGCAAAATAAGCCATCATGCAAAAGCACGACATTTGTTCACTAGCTGGAAAAGCAGCATCCGTGACGGAGAGCAGGGAATGGTTGGGAATAAGCAGCATCCCCCACTGTCACACTGCCCTGGACATCACAGCGTGAGCGTGGCTGTGGTGCTGGGGTGCGGCCTGGAGGGAGGGATCTTGGTGCTCTGGGGTGTAAAGACAAGATTTGTGTCATGAAGGCAGCTCATTCCTGAGATTTGGGGATCTGCAGGTCACACGGCAGCCGAGGTGTCCCCTCTGGGGTGCTCTTTCCTGGCCTCACAAACAGCAGCACAGCTCCTGTGCCATGAACCAGCTGGGTGTGCACCACCCAGACTGACCTGTCTGTCTGTCCCTGCCGGCAGCAGAGCTGTGTGTCCCTTCCTGAGGAATCCTAACAGATCTGTGTCCCTTTCTCAGGAACCTTAACAGCTCTGTGTCCCTTCCTGAGGAATCCTAACAGATCTGTGTCCCTTTCTCAGGAACCTTAACAGCTCTGTGTCCCTTCCTGAGGAATCCTAACAGATCTGTGTCCCTTTCTCAGGAATCTGAACAGCTCTGTGACCCTTCCTGAGGAATCCTAACCTGTCCATGCCGTGGGCTGACCACACGAGGAGGGGATGGACACAGGGCTGCCAGGATGGGAGAAGCATCCCCAAGTACAGACAGACAGCACCAGACACAGACAGACCCATCCTTCCTTCATGCCACTGGGAGCAGCCCAAATTGGCATGTTTGCTTTATCACCTTTTGTCTCCCACTTGATTGCCAACAGCATCTCCCCCAGTTTGAAGGTGAGTCAAGCATAAGGCAGAGCAGGGAGGCAATTCCCTGAGGACCATGGAAGAGCTGGGGTGATGTCCTTCCTGCAGCATTCACTCAGCTCCAGCGAGGCCAGAGGCACCAGCAAAGAGAGCAGTACCCAAATTTCATTCTGCGCTTCGTTTAGTTCCCCATGAAATAATAAGTGCCTGCTGCCTCTGGAGATGGGAGAGGATCAAAGCAAAGCTTCCTCATATGTAGTAGACTCCGAATACCTAATATTCCTTATAAAAGGCCTTGTTTTAAACACCAAATACAGAGGTAGATCAAAGCTCAGCTTCTCATTTCTCTAACAGCCCTCAGAAGGCTCCGCCAGCCAGCCCAGCACACACACACACGGGGCTGACACCAATCCAAGGTACATAATTGAACTCTGCTAATTTGTCAAAACCATCACTGTGTGCTATGGAAACAGCCAGGTGCCTTGTTCACAGAGACCTCAGCTGAGGAGCATCCCAACGCCATGTGGGAAAACAGAGTGGGATGTTTCCCCCCTTCCTCTTTTAGCAGGTGATGCCAGGAGGGGTGAAGCAATCCCAGAAGCATCAGGGAGCAGGCTCAGGGTGGTGCAGCTCGAGCTCGAGCTGATACCAGGGACAGCTTGAGGAGCAGCAGCCAGCTGAGGACATTCCATGAGACACCCCAGGTGGGTGGACACTGCGCTGGGTGCCCTCCAGCACATCTCAACCATCACAGGAGCAAAAGCAGCCCTTTGCCTTTGTGTCTGGGTTTCCAGCAACTCTGTGCCTGATCTCTGCTTGGTGGGGAGTGACATCAGCCCCAGACTCGGGTTGTCAGCAGTTGTGGGGACCTCCTGGCAGGTCCCAGGGGCTCAGGTACAGGGGGTCACAGAGGCTCAGGCTAAAGTGCAAGGGAGGGCAGAGAGTCTGTGGGTCTCCAAGACAAATGGGCTTGGGATGTATCAGCCCCCCACGAGGTCTCCATACGACATCATCACTTTCCCTGCCTCAGTTTCCCCCAACCCAGGAACATGAACAGCATCTGCTGCACATTTCTGTGTTTCAGAGCAGCTGTTCTGTGGCCTGAGAAAGCAGAGGGAGGTGCAGGAACTTTGCCTGTGCCATCCCTCCAGCAAGGAGGGGCTCATTATACTCACGTAATCCTTAATGAGATGGGCAGGGAGCCTGATACATCCTTGGAGTTACAGTGCTGCTGCTTCCCCCACATCTCTCACTATTTGATTTCACCATCAGGCAGGTGCTTCCTGTGGCCAGGGGAACTCAGTGCTGCACAGTCAGACCTGGAGTTGAATTTTTTGAATATTTTGCTGTGCACAAGGCAAATCCCACCCCAGAACAAGAGGGATGGAGCAGGAGTGGAGTTTGTGCACAGGGCTCTGCCTCCTTGGTTTAGGGGGATTTTTGCTACTAATATTTTCCTCTCAAACTCAGAGTGGGACCTGACTGAACACATCCCACCCTGAAGCATCAAAGCTTTGATATCGCCCTGATGGCCAGCAGGGGATGTGGATTCACATCTTTACAACACTGTCAGGTTCTCTCCCAGAGACTTCAGCGCTGCTGGAAGGTGCCGTGACCGACAGCCCTGGAGACAAGAGCCATCTGTGCACCACAGCCAGAATGCAAAGGAGTTCACACATTTCCTGGTACTCCCAGCAGAGTGGGAAAGGGGACAGCCAGCCCCCACAGCAAGCAGAGCCTTGCAGTGCACAAACCTGTTGCAAATAGGTTGCAAGAAAATCTGATTTCTGGCAATCCTCAAGGAGTCAGTGCTGAGGGTCAGCAGGAAGGAGCAAACCAGCCATCCCTGGCCACAGCTGAGGGTCACTTCAGCCTCGGAGCACAGAGCTGTACACAGCCTGACAGCCTGACTCAGGACTTGTTCCACTTGGAAAAGCAATCCAAATTCCAGCTCCCTTGAGACTGCATGCCACTAGAGCAGAGCTCACACTGATCCATCAAAGAGAAGAGGGGAGCTGGTGTGGGCACAGGCAGGGGGCTGTGGTGAAGAGAAGGGGTGTCTCACTGAAGATCTGGGTATGAACAGAGCACTTCTTGGCACAAGCCAGCAGCACCTCTCCCAGCTCAAATCCCAGAGATGGGGCTGAGCCAACAGCAAAGACCAAGACTCCAGGGGAAGATCTCCTCTGCTTTATTCCTTACTCTCCTCCCCTGTAATTTCTCTGGAGACTTTCCAAAGACACAGTGACATCAGTGTAAGGGCATCCCACAGACCTAGAAGCTGGGAAGGTGAGTGGTGCAGCATGCTGTGACCACAAAAGGTGCAGCCTCTTACTTCTCCATGTATTCCTGCACTGAAAACCAGGTACCAGTGGGTCTGCTGCTCCTGAGCTACCAGAACAAACCCTCCCTTGCTGAATATTGTCCTGTGAGAACGTCTCTCTAATCTGCCTTGCCAAAGCACTACTGAACCTGCTGTCCTCCTTCTCCAGGAGACACAGGAGGCCACTTAACCAAGCTCAAATAAAAGCAAACCTGCACACCTCCTAAGTGGAAACTCCCCATCGCATCATCTGGGATCAATGCCTTGACAGTACCAGTAATTAGGCTCAATCCTACAAAATCTTATCCGAGGAGAGAAACCCCAAGGAATCCCTCTCCTTGGACCTGATAACTATCCAAAGGCACCTGCAACGACACGCAAGCCTGGCGAAATCAATAGGGGAACATCATTGTAAGAATTAACTGTATCTGACGACGCATCCTTCTCTATTAGACTTACCATCCCGTCCAATTATGGATCTTGGCTGAACTTGTAATTATGAGTTTGGTGCTACGACTTCCCACTACGCTATTGCTTTGCTTCCATGAGGGAGAGGAGAGTCAATGAAAGGATAATGGAAAATTCCTTTCAAGGATGCAGCGATGGCCAAATTTATCTAGACAGGAGAGGAAGTACAATGGGGACTTTATGCAAGCCAATTCCCTCAGTTAGCCCCCAGTGAACATGAACAAACCAGGTTCTCACAGCATTTCTCAAACACTAAGGCAGATCTAACAGCCGGCCCTGTGCGACGGCGCGAGGCAGCTCTGCCTCCTGAATTCCCTTCAAACCCAGCCATCAAAGCTGCCCAGGTGAACAACAGCTTATTCACAGGGAAAGAAAGGGATTCTTCCCATTCATCTCTTCCTTTATATCTGCCCTACAAGGAAGCTAAAACCAACAACCAAAAACCAACACAGACGTCAATAAAAATATCTTTGTACCCAGCATCCAGTATGAGCCTTTTTCAAGAGACTGACAGAGTAGCTGACCTCAAGGGGAATAGCATCAAGGCAGCCTTGCAAAGATTTATCTGCCTCTCATTAAAACACAATTTTCCATACCTTCCCTGCGCCCTATCACCCCTTTCCCTGGTGGAAGGTGAAAAATACCCCAAACTTCAGTGACTTTTCCAAAGTACCCAAGGGCTGTCACAGCCTGCCCAGTACTCCTGAATAAGTCACTGAAAAAGCTGCTCCAGCACCCAGAAAATTTGATCCCTGTATCAGCAGTGTTTTGGAAGAGTCTCTTTTGTCCCTGTTTGCAGCACAAGCAATTCCTTCCTCCTGTCACACAGGCACAAGGATGATCAGATTGATGGAACACCTTTCCCATGAGGAAAAGCTGAGAGAGTTAGGATTGTTCAGCCTGGAGAAGAGAAGGCTTAGGGGTGAATAATTGCAGATACATGAAGGTACATGAAGGGAGCTGGAGACAGATTCTGGAGAAGGACATGGAATGGCAGGACAGGGGGAAATGGCTTCAAACAGACAGAGGGCAGGGTTAGAAGGAAGTTTAAGCTTAAGCTTAATGGGCAAAAAATTCTTGACTATGAGGGTGGGGAGGCCCTGGCACAGGGTGCCCAGAGAAGCTGTGGCTGCCCCTGGATCCCAGAAGTGTCCAAGACCAGGTTGGATGGGGTTTGGAGAAACCTGGGATAGTGGAAGGTGTCCCTGCCCATGGCAGAGGATGGAACAAGGGGATTTGAAGGTCCCTTCCAGCCCAAAGTGTTCTGGGATTCTGATTCTATCATTTTCCCCTGAACACAGATGTGTTTGTACTGCAACAGGTAAGTAATTCACAAATCCTCTCATCCTTTTCATCAAAAGCTCATTTTAAATATAGTGACGATTTCTTTTGGTTCTAAAACACATCAAAAAGAAAAAAAACCAAAAAAACAACCCTAAAAGAAACCCCAAACATATAAAATTGAAGGCCCAGCCTTTGAGCGGGAGCAACCGCAGCACACCCCTGTGCATGCGTGACTTTATTCCCGTGTGCAACCCTCGAGCTGATCAGAGGTGTTGAGGTAATTTCACATTCAAATAAACACAGAGGAAGCATTTATGGGAATGGCTCATCATGGAAACAAATGGGGCGGGTGCTGCTGCGGTGGGCACCGGCATCTATCTGGCTGCCGCGCTCTGCCGCCGCCCGGGCCCGCGCACAAAACAAATGGAGGGAGCAGACCCACTGTGCAATTTTTAAATTGCTTCCCAACTGAGTTATTTCCCCACAGTGATTTTTCAAACCCGGTAGCAGCAGCAGCAGCAAAACTCGTCCTCTCCTCCACCAAAGAGCTCGGGCTGAGAGCCCCGAACAAAAGCGATCCGGCGTGAAGTGAGGAGGGGAAATGCGGACACTAATTTCAAACTCCAGATGATATTTAGGTTTCTTGGCTTCTCTAACTCACAAAATATCCTGAAGGGACTTGGGTCTACAAATCCCTGCCCCAACTCTCATTTTGAATTTGTTCTTTTTAATTGCCTTTGTGCCAAGAGGAAGGCTGGGAAATTTTCATCCAACGGATGCTTTGCATGGGAAATAAAGGGCAGAAAACAGGAGTTGGGAGCAAGGAATTGCCAAGGTAACCAACCCTGACAGCTGCACTGGTGCCAGGACGAGGACAGACACAACCACTCCCTGCTGGTGCAGCTTTGGAGAAGTGCCAGGCCATGTGGAGGGTAACTGATATTAGAAACCATCAAAGAAACCCAGAACCTCAGCAACATCACTTGGAAATGGGATTTATGGCTCCTGCATGGAGCTGCATCACACAAACAGCACATCTTGGGATGTCTTTACCACCACAGACTGCTGTGGCTGTCCTTTAGACTGGGGCAGTATCAGACACCACCATCCATGGGGACAGCCAAGGTGCTGAGGCATTTCTTTCCCCTGACACCAGTGTGCAATCACAGCGTCCTTCCGTACCTTTGCTTCGCCTCCGGCTCCGGTACTGCTCCGTGTAGAAGGTGAGCTGGGTTTCATCATCTGCCTCTGAGCCAGAGTTGCCTTTGGCACGTCCAAACCCGATCCCACCTGCAGGCAACAGAGAGGAAAAAATCAGCCCTGGCAGCTGGGATGCTCAGGAGCAGGTGGAGCAGGGAGCTCCTCAGCAGAGCTGAGGATTTGGCCAGCAGCCCCCACTCCTTGCTAAGGTTCTTTGCTTGGGGTCACCGGTAGTGATCAGGAATTTTTACCATTCATGATTTCATCAAAAATCAACACCCCACAGTGCCTATAGCGATGTGAATGTATGAAGACACTTTCCACCCTCAGAAATAAAAACACAAGGGTGTGTCAAGGGACTTACAAAGAAAACCCCTGAGTGTGGCAGCTGCTTTCCCCAAGGACACCTGCATGATGAAATGCAGTGAATTTTAGCAAACCCAGCAAGGGCAAATGGTACAGGGGGAATACAGCACTTGAGGGGCACCCAGGACCCCCGTGAGGGTCTTTCCTGCTCCTCAGCACCCAATTTGGCCCAGCTGCTCCCCCAGCTTGCTGTGACAGAAGCAGTCAGGACCGACAGGAGCAGGGCTGGCCCACGGTTCACCCGCCCTCCTCCTCTCCAGATATGGTGTGGGATGCAGCAGGAGCCCAGCTGGCTTCATCCCCAGACCCACCAAGAAGCAATGGATGCTTAAAAAGCACCGCAGACTCTAATTGGCAGAAGTCCTTCAATCTTTGCAGAGCTTAAAGCAAAGAGGCCTCTGGGGGTTGACAGTGGCCCTTTAAACTGCCATTAAAATATTTTACTGTTTTTAAAAAATCTTTTATTCTAGGCAGCAGCACAATTTCCCCATTTCTTGGCAGAAGAACAGAAAATGAGCGGTGCCTTCTGCCCTCTGAAATCCTTAATCACAGCGATGAGAGGTGGCTGGCAGGAGCCAGAGGGACGCCAGGAGCTCGGCACGTGGCTCCTGCCCTGGCCATGCCCTGACCTGGCTGAGCAGTGCCCTGCAGGGCAGTCTCAGCAGCGGGGCAGGAACAAGCTCTGCTGGATCCTTTCCTCCTGGAAGCAGCAGGAAGGGTCAGTGCTCACAGGCAGCAGCATTTAGTGCTTGGACAGGGGGCTGGGGGGTTTAAAGATCCCAAACCATGACCCATCATCAACCCCTCTTCAGCCACAAACACCACAAAAAACATCCAGTGCCATGATACACCCACAGCAAGGGGCTTGAAAAGCACAGCAGAGTGGTAAGGCCAATAAGGCTCCTTTGCAAGAGTGAGGGAAATCTTAATTAACCTGGGCTTCTAACGCAGGCCCTGCTGCACATCCCCTTCTCACTGAGCAGTGGCCAGGGCTGGGGGACAGACACCAGCTATGGCAGGGTCCCCCCACTCCTGAGAGCTCGGCACAGCCATTGCCCCTGCCTGGGAGAGGGCTCTGGACGCTGCCTGTGTGGTAGGACATGGCACATCCCTCTGTCACCTTCCCGTGCACCAGAGCCGGCCCCTTTTGCACAGGCAGATGGCTGGGGTGGACAGAGGCAGCGGCGTGGTGCTCTCTGAGTTGTCACAGCCCACTGAGGTGACCAGGCAGCTGGCACAGGCAGCAGCTGCTCCGCCAGCCACCGGCCCAGCCCCCTCCGGCCACTCTGCGTTTGTGTGCCGGCTGCGTCTCCGTGATGGATGGAGCTGACATGTTAAATTACTCAGGCTGGATGTCTTCAGAGAGCTGGTGACAGCGATATTGCATTTTCTGATTACCCAGCACTGAGCAGGATGTATAAATACAGGAGTTGTGAGACCCGGCGCGGGTCCCAGCCCGCAGCGGAAACGTCTCCTCTGACCCAACATGCAGTGCCAGAGGTCAGCCCAGCAACACGAGCCTGGGGCACACACACGGCTGCCAGGGATGTGCTTTTACACCTTCGTGCCATCAAGGATGCTGGAACACATCTTGGTGGTGGTTCTGAGGGTCTCAGAACCCAGCTGAGGCAACCTGGAGGACACAGGGACACTAAACCTCACGTAATCCTGCCATGAACCTGATTTCATGTTTAACTGGCCCTCAAATCTGACCAAATTAGCCCAGTGGGACATTTACAACTGGGGCAATGCCTCCTCTTCCAGGTCCATAACCAGCCTTGGTCACAGGCAGCTCAGCAGGGCACGAGGCTAAGGATAATCAGGATAATCAGGCCAAGGATGCTCACAGCAGAGAGCACCCATGAGCAATTACTGATGAACAAAGACAGCATCCAGGTAAAGCCAAGCAGTCCTGCCTGGCCAGCATTCCCTTTCCTTCAAAAAGAGGGAGAAAACCACCTAGTACCAGAAAACAAAAAGATCCTAATCACGGCAATCGGTTACAAACTGGAATAAGATGTTTGAAAGACAGAGAACAGGGAAATGGCAGTTTTGAAGCCCTGGATATCAGTAATGCACTGGCAACTCTCTCCAGCAGCTCTCACGGGGAGATACACCCTCATTACACCCAGTTCCCTCCTGCTTTTGAGACTGGAGAGAAAACAAAGCTCCCCTTCCTCACCCAACCCCTCATCTCCTGCCCAGCTCGTTCACCAGGCAGTGGGGAAGGAGGCAGGCAGGGAAGGGGAGCTCAAGGAAGATGCTATTGTTTCTAATCCTGTTTGCAGATTTACAAGCTCGTTAATCCCTTCAAATAGATCTCAGCTCAGCCAGGCGCCGGGGCAGGGCGCCTGCTCTGAGTGCAGCATTAATTTAGTGGGGAGCAAGGCGGGGTGCCAAGGCAAACACCTCGTTATGGTGTAATTAAAGATGGTCCCGTTCATGCTGAGGGGGGATAAGGAAATAAAATTCAGGAACCAGAGTTATCCCCAAAGACTTTTTGTTAGCTGAAGCCACGTGTATATTTTTAAAAGTGAGGTTTTTGTCATTAAAGAGGAAATAAAAAACAAACATGACATTTTTAATCCTTTCCCCGAAGCCAGGAAGTCGCAGAACCTGAAAGAATCTCAGGGAAAGAGCTATAGATGCAAAAGGAATCAAAACTGTGTTAAAATAAAGAAATAAGTAACAGCAGCTGTTTGAATAACTCCTATCTGAGGCCAAGCTGACCTCAGCTACTTAATCCTGTGAAGTTGATGTTATAATAGAAGTGGAAGCTTGGTTTTGTCCCCAGCGGTGCCACCTGGGGTGACATCTTTGTGATCCCTCTGCCCTGCATCAATGGAAAAAGGATTCTGTGCATCCTTTTCCTCCAGAAAAAGGGCAAATCCCTGTTCATACCACAGAATTGAAGACCCACAACTTCCCTCATCGACCTTGTCGGGTTCTCCCCACTCCATGCTCGCTCACCCCATGCAACATTGCCTTCTGGGTGTTCAACAAGGCTCTCTGTTCCAGGCTTCCCAGTAAAAACTGAGCGAGGAATGCCCTCCCCAGCACAGCAGCAAAGTCCATGCACTGAGAGCTGGCAGGGCAATGCAATTAGCTAAGTGGAAATTTTCAGTTTAATTAATTTGACCCTGAAAAGAGCACCAGAAAACTGGGAAAAAAACCAAACCCAAATATAGTCAGAGAAAGGTAAATTAGATGCAGATTTAAGGAGGAAAAGAAAAATAAATACACAAACATTTTCTTTTGAAACTCACCCAGTCAAGCCCAAAACCATAAAAGTATAAAGAAAAAAAAAAGCCCTTTAAAACAAAGCACCCTGTGGCAGGAGTATGTTCACACACAGTGGCCTCACACACAGCTGAGGAAAACTCTTCCCCCTCACCAATCTTCCCTCTTCCTTCTGTCTCTACCCAAAACACCCCACCAGTGCAGAAGGTGCAACCACCAGGTGACAGCACCATGGGCTTCCCCTGGGAAAAACTGGGATCGTGCTGATCCCAGACAGCAGCCCTTGCACAGCCTGAAGGGTTTTATTTTCACCAAGGACCAACTCAAAGAGCTGGACGTGATATTTTGACTCAGGTGAGGTGAAAGCTCCCAGGTGAACTCCAGAAAAGCCTCACCAGCAAAATGTGATACTCCACAGGACACTCAGACAGGGCAAGGTGAAAGCAGAGGTGTCCTGACAAAAGCAGGGGCCATGGATGAGCCCAGCTGAGCCTCAGCTCTCCTCCCTCAGGGAGCTTTGGGTAACTCAGGGCACAGCCACGACCTCCAAACCACAAGAACTGCAGCCCCAGTAAGCAGCACATCCCGATGAACAGCAGATCCTGGCTCAGGAACAGGACCACTATGAGTTATTTCTTCCCAGATGCAGAGTGTTTTTAAAGCCCTGCCCCAGGAGAGGGCACCAGACCCCCTCTCTGCGCACAGCAGCCACCCCCAGGGCCACCTGCCAGCCCCGGGGCCGGGCACACAGCACGGTCCATCAGCCAAACCCTCAGTCCCTGCCCCGCTGCCTCTCCCCAGGGCATCGCTTCCCTGCTCTGGGGCAGCCAGGCTGGGATGCTCCGGGGCTGCATTTCAGGATCAATAAACGCTCTGGAATGCAGCATCCTTCCTTCCAGTTCTGCCAGCCCCCAGCAGAGCCCTCTTCCTTCCAGCCCACCCCTCCCACCCTCGGCTCTCTCCATCCTCGCTCTCCCTCAATTATTTATAAGCTCTGAATGTGCTTCACTCCGTAGAAGTGTTTAGGGAGAAAGGTTGTATGAAAGAGGCATTAGACAAAATAAAGTTATATGGCAATAAATAGAGAGGGTGGTGTGGTGTGGTGTTTTTCTCAAAGCCAATCTGCTTGGGAAGACATCACCTTTCCCAGAGCTGCTGGAAACACTCAGGGCAAAATTAGATTTAATGAGGAGCAATGGCCAGCAGCTTAAGCACACTCAGAGCAGGGAATTAAAGCAAGGCAAAGTTTATCCCAGATTTGTTTCCCTTGGGCTGGGGGTCAGGTTGTTCTCAGCTTTGGATGGTTTATCCCATCCTTCTGAAGGAGCAGCACTCGGAAACCCTTTCAGAGCCTTGCCATAGAGGAGGAAATCCTTCTGCTGTGTGCAGTTCCTGCAGGGAGAGCGCTCCAGCTGTAGGGCTTTGATGAGGTTAAACATTAATTAAATCAAACCACAAGAAAATAATTACACCCGTGCATCCATCAGGCTGACTTGTCACTACCCAGAAACAAAGTTGGATGCGAACTCCATCAGCGGAACTGTCACGCGGCCGTTAGGAGGAAATGAATGTATCCCAAATGGACAATTTCATTTAGGGGCAGGAAAAAAAAAAGTCTCATGGATTGCAATGGATTAATGAGGCAAACGGTTTATGTTTGCAACGGGATGGAAAATGTAAACATCCTGAGGTGTGGTGCCATCCTTTACCCTGAAGGGTTGTTTGCACTCCAGCCACTTGCCTGCCGGAGGCACAGGTAACCACAGGCTGTAAAAACAAAACCTCTAGCACAGAAGAAGCCAGGGAATGGGCAGGGAAAGGCATGGATCAGCTCTGCAACAGCACCCAGCCACCACCTCTACAAGCAAAATCATAGTTAAATTAAGTGGAAAAGAGGATGGATGGAGTGGGGCTGTGCAGAGCGAGATCTCCACTGGAGACATTGGGACTACCGGGCCTTTTGGGGATTTTGGACAACTGAGAGCTTAAAATCTCTTTTTTTAGGGTGTGCTGGTGAGGGATCCCTGTGGCTGAGGACGCTGGGAGTCAGAGTGCCCTCCTGAAGCCCGTGGGGTACATTCTGCCTCAGGCTGCTCGTCCCTCACAGACACTGGGTACAGCAATCTCATTTTCTCATACTGAGGAAACCAGTGGGGAGAGATGGAGAGAGACCAAGGGTGTTCTTGTCCTGATAACCACTGGCTCTGCCTGTGATCACTAGAGGAACCCTGGGGAGGTGGGAAATGGGGCGGGGGGTGTCTCCAGAGACTGGGGACAAGCCAGGCTGGCTCAGGGCCACACTCTGCTCCCACACAGCCAGAGGCTCTGCCTGTAGCTGGGCATTGTGTCTCCTCCCAAGCCCAGCTGCAAGGATTAACTGACCTGTTACATTAGTGACCAAAAAGCCTCTTACCTTCAGGCAGTTCAAAAATAAAATAAATACAGACACAGACAAAGCCAAAAAAAAAAAAAAAAAAAGGCTGGAGCAGAGAATCAGGGAAACTAAACCTGACACTCCCCATGGACCCCAGAGCACCCACACCCACACTAAAATCCAGAGGCACCTATTTGAATAACTACTAGAAAACAAACCAAATAATTTAAAACTGTTAAAGAGTCAGAACATTTTCTTCACACTAAGTAAATAATTTATGGGCAGAGCTATAATAAAAAAAAAAAAAAAAAAAAGACCTCTCCAGGCCTGTATCGCAGGAAAACGTATCAGGAGTAAAAGATCACATTTCAGACTCATAAATAAATGAAAAACAAAACCAACAGTAAACAGAAAGAAAAATATTTCCTTCCCAGCTCCCAGAGATGACACAAAGACCCTCAGTGCACCGGACAGATCATGGCCAAAGGACCTTTATCCCCATCATCCCTGAAGGGATCTGATATGTCCTTCTCCTCCAGAGATGGAAATCTGAACCCAAACCCTTGGCACAGCCTTTTGTGTGGTGCAGCCTTTAGATCCATGAATGCTGCACTCCCACTCTCTGTGTAGCTCCTAAAGCCCCCAAGCACTGGGAAAGCAGAAAGATGTCCCAATGATGTGAGTGACAGCCAAAATGAATTTCACCCCTTCATGAAACTAAAACTTGACGAGAAACTGTGTTTCCTTGTGTTTTAGCTGGGCCAGCTGACAGGGACTCTGGGCTTGCAGCAGAATCCCTTGGAGGGGACACGATGTGACACCACCCACAGGCACCTCCACCAGCCCACCCAGAGGGTGCTGTGTGGGGTTTGTCCCTCCCTCACCCCACCACAGAGGAGCTCAGCAACGAGGGTGAGGAGGCTCCCACCTTCCTCCCCAGCCAAGCTCCTCTGGCCATGGCTGATGCCTTGGAGTGGCTCCCTGGAACAGAGGCTAGAGCAGATTAAGAGAATGAAGTGGGTATTTAGTAAAGGCCTTCAATAGAGGCGCCTTGGGCAGTCAGGAGCCTCCCAGAGGCTACACCCAAGATGGATGATGGACACCAGCTTTTCAGACAGAAATAAGTTTGGTCCATTTACAGATCAGGGGTCAATCCTCCAATTACAGCTTTGGGTAATGAAGCCATTTACCCCCAGGTTGCTCTCCTCCAATTAATTTTGTTTATACTTTTCAGGCCCTGAGGCAGAGCGCGTCCTTGGACCGCAGGCCCGGAGGGATTGTTGTGTCTGACCAAAACGTGAAAGCAGTAGCTAACACCCTATATGGAGCTTAGAGTTACACACTAATGCCATAGGGGATTTGAAAATGATCAAAGCTGAAATCCCGAGGCACCGTGGCCACCTACCTCGGGGGCGGCTGCGGCGTTTCCGTCTGCCCACGGAGGTGCTGCGCAGCGCGGGCTGCAGCTGCCCGATCTCGATGGGCGTGTTGGTGCGGAAGCTCTCCTTGAACTTCTGCATCAGGGACTCCACCGTCTCCTGCGTCACCTCGGGAGCTGCAACACCAGCAAAGGGGCTGTGGTTAGAGGACAGCCGGGCCGCCGTGTCCCCACTGCCCATAAAAACCTTTCCTTGAGCAAGGCAGAGGCAAGCCCTGGGGCAGGAGCTCTGCCAAGGCCCGCTCACTTCACCCACAGGAACCCACCCGGCACTTTTCAGCTCTTACCAAAGCCACCCGTACTACAAAATTGTGAGTTTACAGAAATCGCGGTTTCCACGCTGCTTTGCAGCATTTTGGATTATTCCTTGCCTCTCCCCACATGCACTTGGAAGTGTCATGCCCTTATCCAAGTTACAGCCCAAACAGTTCAAATCATACAGGGCACTGAGCTGGCTTTGGGTCAGGTTTAACGCCACACCAGAAGCTCAGAATTGTACCCCCACCTTGGCAGTCTTTTAGGGTAGAGCAGAAACTCCCCAACAAGCAAGTTTGGCATTAGGGAGTGATGGGAAGGCTGGGGTGGGGGTCAGGTAAAGTGCAGCTGGTCCAGGGATGCTCTGAGCTGCAGCAGGATTTCTTGGGGTCTCCCAGAGGCTGCACCCATGTGCTGGAATGCAGCACCTGAGGTCAGGAAACAACTTCCTGCAATGCCCCACGGCACATGCCACATCATGCTGATAGTTAAGCAACTCCTCTCCTTGCTCTCACACACCCTCAACTCAGTAATGCCAAAAAATTCCCCAGAACTTCCAATGAAGCTCCCTACCCACCCGCACAACGGGCAGGAATGGGAAATCATGAAACTACTCACAGAAAGCAAAGATGAAATTTGGGATCAAAAGGCCTGTCCTGCAGGACACAGAGGTCTCCCAGGTTCAACATTGGTCTGACCTCTGTCAGCTCCTTCAATAAACTCATTAGCAGAACATAATCTCTGTCCTATCTCCATTTCCAGAGTCACAAAGTGCCCTCCAGGAGCTCTGGAAGCTCCCCCTGCCTGCAGTGTGGCTGTGTGGAGATGTCAGGGAGGGATCCCAGGTCCTAAAGCCATCACATAGGCCACTTGGAGAAGGGATAAGTGAGCACCCTGGAGCTCCCAGCCTGCCAGGAATTATGGGCTGATGTATCAGCCCATCACATCTCCTGGATCCAGAGACTTCAGGTGTGCACGGTGCTCCTCAGGCACCTGGCAAGCTCAGGGTGCAGAACTGCTCTGCACCATGGACACCAATTCCCTTCCCAGCGTGGTGCAGGGAATTTAGAGTTCAGCTGGAACAGAAACTGGCCATGCAGGATGAGGCATTTGTAATTCTAGGCAAGGATTTCACCTAAACACGGAGTCTGCAGCAGACTGTCCAACATCCAGCCATGCTGCAGGGAAGAGAGAGCTTCAGCACCCAGTGCCACACCAGGCCATGGAGCAGGTTCCCTTCCTTCTCCCTAAATCCCTCAGGGGATGAGATGATGTCCTCAGCCTCCCCAGGGTGTTTTTGTACCCCTCTGGGCTGCAGAGACTGTTCTGAACTCTGCCAGGGCCATTGGGAGAGGGAGAACCAGAGAGCAGATCAGGGCTTGGGAGAGGATCCCTCAACCCAGTGCTGCCGTACTGGGAGACAGAGGGAGAGCATCCATCCAGCCACACCAGGCAACAGAGAAACAAGGATCAAAGCCCCTGCCTGAGTGAAGTGCCAACAGTGGGAACCATTTCAGGAAAGCTCCAGAAAGAGAGGCAGCTAAGGGACCAGCTGTGTTACATCTTTGAATTTTCCAGTACCAGGCTCCCCCAGGAACCACAGATCGAAGACAGAGCTCCCCAAAGCCCCCGACGTTTATGCCAGGCACAGCTGAATCCTGCAGTGTCAGATGCCCCAGCAGGCAGCATCACATGAGGAAAAAAATATATCCAGAGCAGAGAAAGGTCTCCAAAGAGCATCCAGTCCCATCCCCACAGCACACATCCCATCTGAGGTGCCAGGGGAGGATGCCGTGGCAGCACCGGGGTGGCTCAGCCTCCCACTGCCGTGCTCACAGGGGGAAGCCTGACCCCAGAGCTCCCTTGCACAGGAGGATGTGTGGCAGGGCCTCCCCTGAACAGATGGAGAGTTATCAGACCTTGGGGTCTGTGTCATACAGGACTTGTGGAGGTGGAGCAGGGAGCTCTGGAGTAGCTTGCACGGCTGAGGTTTGTTTACCAGAGGCCAGGAGGAGGGGACCATGCCTTCAGCGAGGTCACAGCAGTCTCACAGCCCCTGCTTGGCTGATGGGACCGTGGTGACTGTACCCATCTGGCCACCACGCTGGCACAGCCACCCTGAGGCAGCTGCTCCCACACCTGTCAGTGGAGCAACCACCAGGGGGAGGGAGTGGGGAGCAAAGGGGGTCCCTTGGCCACTGGCTGTTTGGGATGATGCTACAAATACTGCAAGAATTGGGAGCAAAGAGTTGGTGCATCTCACTGCTCTGCACAGCTCAGGTGTGCCAGCACATCTTTGGCTTCTCTCTGCCACTGAGCTCAGGGGTTTGGAGGAAGGAAATGGGAAGGGCAAGCAGGAGGGAGGAGAGAAAAGTAAAGCAGGGGAAGAAAAGAAGAAGAAAAGAAGAAAAAAAATGGAAAAGGAAGAGGAAGGAGAATGGGAAAGGAAAAAAAAAAGGGAAAGGAGGGAAAATGAGAATAAGCAAAGACCCTTGTTGACATGATCTCAGCAGGCAGAGTTTGGCATGGGTGGGCAGCATAGAAAAAACCCTCAGTGACAAATGAAAGACAGCAGAGCTTCAACTGTGTGAGCATGAGGGGTGAAGGATGAAGGGAGAGCCCTTCATGCACTGCCAGCCGTGCCAAAAGAGAGAGAGAAGAGACCACTGCACCGTAACAGGATGAGACAGCACTTGCTAGGGCTGTTCATCACATCCACGAGAGAGACAGTCCACTGCAAACCAAACTGCCCTCTGGGCCACCCCACAGCAGCCCTTGCAGGTCCTAACTGGTCAGAAAAGGATGGGAAGAAGCACTACTGTGAGGTAGACAGTGGCCTTAATAATTTGCTTTAACTACAGGCCAGCCCTGAACTGGTCAGGTAGTTGGATTAGATGATCCTTGTAGATCACTTCCAGCTGAACTACTCTATTCTACACAACCCTGCAAACCCCCCCTGGAATGCCTGTGCCAAGCATGGGCTCAGCCAGCAGCTCCTGGCACCTCCACAGCACCCACACGCTGCTCCCTGGCACGACACAGCCACGTCAGCAGTGCCCAGGCAGCAGCTCCTCCCAGCGCTGCCCGAACACGACACGTTTCAGAGGCACCAGGACTGTCCTCCCCTCAAGCAGAGCTTGCCAAACGCCTTCTCTCCTCTCCCCAGTTTCCAGGATGGATCCACCCAGGCTACTGAGCTCACATCTTCGTCACCGTGCTGAGAGATTCTCCAGGCTGGCAGAGGTGCTGAGATCCACCCCGAGCTTTGGCACAAGGCTATGATCTCCATCTCCCCGCAGGAGCAGGCTGGAGCAGGCTGGAGCAGGGGAATCACAAGGCTCTCCAGCCCCCACAAAATCAGCTTCCCTCTCTGGCAGCACTTTAAGGACACAGCTGAAGGTCACCCTACCTTTGCAAAGCACAGCACACATTCCTGACGAACACCTCCCTCCTGTCCACCCCCATATTCTATTTGAAAAGCGATCTGCTCTCCTTATGGCTCCCCTATTTGTTTGCACATCTCCCACAAAACAATTCCTACCCAGAGCCATTCTCTCCTCCTTCCTTTCTGCTGGCACAAATTGCAGTGGGAAAATATGTTGTTTGGCTTAAAAATTACAATGACAACAACAACAAAAAAAGTAGTCATCAGCTGAACAATATGAGCAATGTTTGGGTAAAAAATACATTGCAATGGAGATGAGAAGCAGCAGCATTCATTCCAGCACAGCCAGGAGAGCTGCATCTTCCCAGACACACAGGATGGGGATGGGGTCTGTTCTGGGGACATGCCACAAGTAGGATCTCACCATCCCAGGAGGGATTCCCCATCTTAGAGCCCCAGGCTTGGATCAGTGCAACCACCCACAAACTCTGTTTGAGAGATGAACTATTTGTGAGCCCCCACCAGCTGCACTTCGGTGTTGTCTTCACTATTCCAAGACATTCTCAAGGCACTACAAAACCCCTCTGACTGTGCAACCTGTTCCCAGCCAGCAAAGCCAGGCTGTGATGAAAATACCCCACAGATATCAGAAAAAAAGCTGTCAGATTTGCTGAGGTGTTTCAGTCTTCAGACATGGCCTTGAGGACCCCAAGTGGAGCAGCTTCTCCCCAAACCAGGCTCAAACCTCGTGGTGCCATTGGGTGGTGGGAGAGCTGGATAGGCCTGCAGCTTGGGTTTTGCATCTTATTGAAAAAGACCAGTGAGGTTTAAGGTCTGCAAAGGTGCCAGATTCCCTGAGCCTCAAAGTCTTTGGTGTCTGGCTTAAAGGTTCTTTTCCTGGAGCCACAACCATCCCTGCTCTCCTCACACAACATCTGCACTCCCACAGCTGCAGGAGAACGACTGGCAAGGCAACAGCAGCTCCTATCAGAGCTTCCCGTGCTAGGTATGGACTAAAACATATTTTTATAAAATACAGTTCTTTAAGCATCTGGGTTTCCCATTCCTCTCTTTGATTTCTGGCTGTCAGAAGGCAACTTATCGATCCCTCAATATTAACAGTGGCCACAGTACTCCCAGAGTTTCAGGGAGAGGAATAACTCCAGAGCATCTCAAGAGCTTCTCGGCTGAACCTTTTGCAACAAGACAAACTCAATCAAGGATTAAATGGAAAAGGTTTGGGCACAATTAGAAGCCAAGGTCAGTGGGTTTTTTACCTCCTGACCTGCATGGTCACGTGGAGGATGCAGACTGGCTCTTCTCAAAGACTCTCCTGCCCTTTCACTGACTCCTTCCAGTATTTTTCACACAATCTGCTTTTTCTAGGCACAGGGCAGGGGACTCTCCTGGGGACCACTGACATGGGCTGTAAAGGTCTAATACATCATTTTGTCCCTTACACGCCACGGGAACACCAGGAACGTGCCAGTTTAATAATGTTGTAATTGTTTCCTCCAAATCAACTCCCTGATATTCAGCAAGCTCATTTTGATTTTTCTGGATCAATATTTTAGACATTTCTGTTCTACAAAGTATTTCAAGAAATTGACTTTCCGATCCTATTTTGGAACAAGCGTAAATTTCAGAATACTGGAAGTTTTCCACATGGTGGAAACCCTGATTTCCCACCAGCTCTAAATAATGGGTGTTTGTTGCTTTCCGAAGCATGAAATAACTAACGGTGTTTGTTCTGAGGCTGGGATGTGGACTGATTTTCAACAGTGCCACCCTGAAAGCACCGAGCTCCACAGAGCACAGAGCTTTAGTAGCATAAAATTAGGTAATTACACTGATGCTGATGTGATGACAGTGGGAGAGATTTGTACAACAGCTTCGCACGTACTCAGAGCAAAACACATCTGGAGAGCGACATCCTGCCACAGAGCACGGGGAATATGGCAAAGGCAGGAGAAACTCTGGGAACTTCATCTCTCCATGTGTTTCTCCAGCCACCAAACCTCTCCTGAGCAGGAGAGCCTGTCCCCTTTGGTCCCCTGATCTCCAGAAGTCCATGTCATGTGCCACATGCAGCCACTGTGTCCAACAAACACAGGGAAGCTGCTGGTTGCTTTCCACAACCAACTCAGGACATCTATATCTGTTTTATTTAAATACATATATATATAAAAATATATCTCCATATCTATGTTTTATTTAAATGTGTGTCTCTCTCTATATATGGATACATACAAAAAACATCAAAAGCAAGGAAGAAGGAGGATCTCCAAAAAATCTCTTTTATGAAGTGGGGTTCTCACACACAGCAAGAGGGAGAGAGGAACCCAGGAGCATTTTGAAAATAGCCTTGTATTCCATGATGACTTTTTCTTTCTTCTCTCTCCTGGCCCTTTTTGTTGAGTTTTAAAATAGAGGCTGTATACATTTTTTTTAGCACAGCTATTAATACATAGCTATTAATACACAGCTATTAATACATTAATAGATTATTATATACATTAATAAATCTGTCACTATAAAAATAGATCTTTATACGCAAAAGTCTGATTTCAATTGCAAATTGGAGGGGGAGGGAAGCAGAAGAAGAGATAAAGTTTTATTCAAGATGTCTCCTTTGAAGGAAACTGAACAAATGTACTTTCCTCCTTCATATATTCATGAGATGACTGCTTCCCTACCCCGTTCTCCACCACCCTCAACTCCGGGCTCGGAGCCAGCACAGCCCTTATCTGGTACGAGGCAGGGGAAAAAAACAGTCCTGATAGGATCAGAAGTTTTCAGTAGTTTAACAAATCTGGGGAAAAGTCTCCGTTGGGTTCTAATAAAGCTTTAGGAGCGTGACAAGACAAGGGGATGCCGGGAAAGGCTGACGTGCAGTGGGAGGGGGATGGAGAACAACATCCTGCAGTGGGGACAGGAACACCAGGGCACCCCAAAACTCTTCTGGACACGCACTCACTCTTTGCTTTTCGCCTTTATTGCCCAGCTTTGCCATTTCCCCCATCCGCAGAAGCAGCAGAGAACATCTGCAGCTGCCACCCTCACTGCAGCTGGGTGGGCAGGAACGAGCAGGACCCCCGTGCCACTGGGAAGGGGTGGGCAGAGCCAGAGCCCAGGGCAGCACCCACCCAGCACCGCCTGCCCTGACCCTTCCTCATCCTCTCCCCAGTCACGGCGCTCAGCCGCTTCCCAGCTAATTGCCTCCACTCATGTGTGCAAACTCACCGTTTACCGGAAAATGTCACGGAATGCTAATTTCATTCGGAACGCGCTTCCATTTTTTTATGGTGGGAAATGAATAAGCATTGTATTAATAGCATCATTTCCAACTCCAACCGCAGTCGCGGCCCCGCGGATGGAGGCTGTGAGTTGCTCGTCACCCTGCACCTTCCCTGCCTCTCCAGCTCCCTCCCTTCCCTCACCCCCGCTCCCCCCACTTCTCCTGTTGGTAATTAAGGTAATGCAATATAATTATAAACATATTAGGAAAGATCAAACGGCTGAAGAGCCGCGGTCCCACAGTCCCACCTCTGCCTCACACCTCTGCCTAGAGAGCACCTCCCGAAAGTTGATGGGTCCCTGCGCTGCTGGGGCTGCTCCAGCTGCTCCTTCCCAGGAGCTGTTTCTGGCCAGGAAACCCTCAGCTCTCCCACGGGGCAAAGACTTTCTAGCACACGCCTCCCCTAACATGTACGGGGCATTTATTTCTTTATTCCATTTATCCTACAAGGAAAAAACTTTGGTGGTGGGGGGCTGCCCCATCTCCCCCTGCCCCAGCACTGAGGTCTAGTCCAACAGAGACTCCATTTCCCATTTTCTCAGCTCTAATAAAACCCCTAACTTAGGGTTTTTTATGAGACATCATAACTTTTTTGCTTAGGCAGCCAGCAGAGAGGATGAGGGAAGATGGGCAGGCCCTCGGTATCAGCTAATGCTCCTCAAGTTATCAAATAATTGAAAAGTTAAATAAGAACCCTCTGGAGGAAGCTTCCCGATTTGGTGCTAATGGGCACACGGAACAGTCCGGGCTAATGTTGCGTGGAGGAGAGACACTGGCTCGAGGGCACAGCGCTGAGCTCCAGCTCCCTCTCTCCACCACACAGCTCCTGCAGCTCCGCAGGGCCAGAGGAGACACTGCCCCATGGAGCCAGCTGGGGCAGGGATGCATTGAGGGCAGGAAAAAGTCCCATCGCCATCTGTGTGAGGAGCCACTGCTGGGGGATGAACCTGGAGGCAGCAGCACTTTGACATCAGTCAAATGAGTGTGAGCAAGTGCCAGCACCCCAAAGGATGGGCGTGGGCAGGACAGGGCTCCAGGAACAGCCACAGCTGGCCAATGGAGTGGGAAATGTGGCACAGTGGCCCCTCTCTGGTCTCCACCACTGCCCAGCTCCGTGCTCAGCAGCATGGTGCAGAATGAACTCTTTAGTTAGAAAACACATTTCCTCTGCCCAGCGGACAAGGTGACATTTTTCACTGACAATGCTGCACCATGTGCCAGGATGAATGAGGGAGCAATGCCAGCCCAGAGGAGAAAGACAAACTACCAAAACTTCTCAATGTGGCCAGGAGCTTCAGCTCCAAAAGCAGCACCAAAAGGACCAACGACCTCCCGCACTGGGCAGCACATGGGTGGAGGCAGCAGGCAGGAGAGAATGAGCTGAGAGCCAGTTTGTTGGCTCAGGAGAAGACTTGGGAACATCCAGAAAGCCCAGGATATCAAAACCAAACTATTCCAAGCCACGCAGGTAAAGAAGAGAGGCTGAGCACTGCCACACTCACAGGACCCAGTGGGAGAGTCACAGCAAATGCTGTAACTCAGTGGGGCTGTCAGAAAGGATTGATTTGAAGCACCTTGTTAATAAGTTTCCTCTCCCACTGGTCCTTCAGGGAGGTCAGTGCCTAATGATAAATGGGGCTGGAAGGTGCCTGCAGACCCAGTATCAGCACAGGTGCCCAGCCTCAATCCATCTTCCTTAGGAGCAAGCTGACAAAAGCGTCTCGGTGCCGTAGCCAGGTAAAACACAACCAAAGGTAAGAGGACACGCAAACAGAGTGAAGAGTTGGTGCTGCAGCTGCCCTCCCTGCTCCCTTCCCCATAAAACCCGTAAGCCTGGGATGGAATGATGGGGAAAAGTCTCCACATGCCAACTGGTGGAGCCACGATGCCACTAAAAGCCGAGGAGAAAAAGGGCTGAGTGTTGTGGTCTAAGACAAACCCACCACTTGCTGAGGTGACAGGATCCAGAGCAGCCTCAGCTCTGAGCCCCACATCCCAAGGGCTGAGCCCCAACCAGCAGCTATATACTTCCAGTAGGAATGGGGAACATTGTGGGATTGTTCCTCTTCATCCCACATCCTCTTCTGATCAGTCTGACTTCAGAAACCAGTTTCATTCCATGCTGACACCATGGAAGCACCATCCCTGGAAGTGCCCAGGGCCAGGTTGGACAGAGCCTGGAGCAACATGGTCTAGTGGAAGATGTCCCTGCCCGTGGCAGGGGGTTGGAACCAGATGGTCTTCTAGGTTCCTTTCAGCCCAAACTATTCCAGGATTCTGTGACAGCCTGGTCAGAGCTGAAGCTCTCCCAGGTCCTCTGCATTGCACACAAGATGCAACCCAGCTGAGAAACCCAGGAGAAGCAAGGACACCTGAGATCCCCCAAGGCAAGTAAACAACCATCATATTATTTTTTTTAGATTTTCCATCAAGGGAAGAAAAAAAAAAGAGAAAAAAAAAAGTCATCTTGAAGCTAATCCTGGTCAACAACTGTCCCACAGCCCAGCTACACCTTTAAATAATGTAGTGCTTTATCAAACATTCATAGTGATGCACAAAGTGATGAACAATGTGTGCCTGGCATTTATATAAATATAGTTCCTGATGGCTTATTTTCCTTGGACAGCCAACACTTCACAGCTTATCTTCTGTGAGCTGTGATTTCGCCTGGATGGAAAACACTTTGGACACCTGGGGAATCAGGACTCCTGCACATGAAGCTGCCATGACATCCCCACTGGGCATCTGCAGCCCCACAAACTCCACAAAAATCCTCATTCAAGAGCTGCTGCTGACTTGAGGAGCCAGAATTCACCCAGCTGTGGCTGGAAGAGGGGGTAACAAAGGGTATTTCTTCAGCTTGGGGTGTTGTGGAGTGTCAGGGTGAGACCAGTCCAGGCCATGCAAAGCAGCAAAACGTCACAAATCCAGCATCTCTTCAGGATGCTCAGCAAAATGCTGGCATAATAAACCACCCTGTTCCTGCTCCAGTCCCCATGGCACCATTCAAAGCTGCTTCTCCAACTGTTTCTTCCCTCCTCTGTCTCATGAAATTAATGAGCAGGTTGTAGCAAAGAGAGGGGAGAAAAATAATAAAACATATCAGGAGCTCACCCCACCAGCCTCTTCTCCACAGCAACAGTTGCCATGGGGCCAGGAAGAGCCCTGGCTGACCGGAGGTGTTTAAACCTTAATTAGTCATTAAGCACAGGCCACAAAACCCATGAGCTGGGCGCTGCAGGACCAGAGGAAACTCCCAGACCCCAGGAGCTTCCCTGTCCCTTCTGAGCCATTCTTAGAGGCAGGAGTATGTTGGAGATGGCTCTTGTGGGAGAGGTGACCTGACTGTGCTCCCACACATCCATGATGCTGCTTTGATCCACTTCCTTGGGGGTGTAAGAGAGAGGGACTGTGTCCCACAGCAGCACCATTCCCTCCCCCACACTGGGGAGGACAACCCAGATTTGGGGTGGAGGTGACCATTTCGATGGGATGATCAAAACAAACCTAAAGCTCCAGCCTGGCGCCTCTCCACTGAGATCTCCAAAGGCAGTTAATATATTAATATATTAATTATGACTGTGTTTATCTCTGCAAAGCACAGCTTTTCCCTGGCAGGTCAGGACCCTTTCAAATCCACACTGAAGCCTGAGCTGGCATCACCACAGAACCAGAGACCCAGTGGCACGTCTGGTGTAACCCCTGTGACAGGGGCCCTCATTCCCTTCATTAATGCATTCAATTCAGTCACAATTGAACATGCTGGACTTGAAAACATCTTAAACATCTATATTAACTAGAGGCACTACCTAAGCATGTCTGGAAGTGCTTCCCTGAATTCCGAGACAATTCCTACCCTGTCAAGCCCCCTTTTTTTTTTTTTTTTTTTTTTTCCATTTCTTTAAAGCTGAAAGTTGAAGCTGTTTTATTCAGACAGGACTAGAGGACTGCAAAAAAGATGACTTTTCGCTGGCAGGCTATGAGAATATACACTTTCAAAGGCCCCTATAAATTACGGAAGGAGCTGGCTGGGATTAGAGCTGGGAGAAGCTGATCACGTACAACGAGGGTCATGATCCCATCAGGTCACTGGAAAGAAGAGCCCCAAGACACATCAGATGCTGGCCTGATGCACGGTCCCATTTTACTCTCCAGCCCCAGCAACACGTTAAGCCATCACTTTATTTATTAAAGGCTCAGGAAGCCTCTGGTTAATGCTGGGAATCAGGGTGGAACCGCATCGCGCTCCGCGAGCCAACGGCGGCGGCAGACGGTGCCCCCCAGCCCCAGCACGGGCACCAGGGGTGGCACATCTTGGCACAGACATGAGCCAGCCAGGCACCAGTGGCCCCAGGGGCACCAGGCTGCCACCTCAGGGACATCATTATCAGGCAGGACATCTAGTTCCTGTTGCCTGCGTGCTCTCCCTTCTCCAGTGTGGAGAGCAGCACCATCACGTGTCCATTGCGAGGGCATCACCCCCAGCTCACACCCATCTCTAAATCTCCTCTCCAAGACACTGCAGAGCTCGGGTATTTGCAATGAATGGCAACTCTAGGGAACAGCTTAACTACCTGTCCTCCTCTTGCACAGCTCAGCCCCCAAAATGTCCCTTTCCACAGCCCCAACATCCTGCTCTCCAGCCAGAGCACTGCCTTACCTCATCCCAGAGCTGTCTCCACTGGAAGGAAAAACAATACTGAGATGTGGCCACCAGAACAGCTACTCCAGTGCTGATGGGGGGCATAGGAAGCTCTCTCTTGCCATCATCAGGATCCTTCCCCTGCTTTTTGCTGTTACCTCAAAGCCGTTTGTCTCCCCTGGCTAAATCCTTTCTCCAACAGTTCTCCCGGACTGTACCAGCCAGAGCAGCTTGGCTGGGAGGCTGGGGGCACCACAAGCCCTGACATCAGCAGTTCTCAATATTTCCTTATGCTGCCCTGCCTGCTGTCTGGCTTGGCCCTCTCTCCAAGCACTAGACGAGGACTGAACCTTTGAATGACATGACCAGGGTTACCAGAGCATCCAGTGGCAGAGTGGAGCTGGATCCACAGCTCCAGGTGCACTCTAGGAGCCAGACCATCTTTCAGGAATGCTCAAAAGCATCTCACTACCACTACTGAGAAAAGCAGCCATGGATTAAGTAAGAGAAACTTCAGAGGTTTACCTGAGCCAACACAGCAGGGGAGAAGTAAGTCCAGGAGAGGAATTCAAGATGAGTGCACCACCACACCTTTGATATGCCCATGGTATTAATCATTGGAACCATTAGTAATAAGTCCTGTCTCCTGTCTAGACTTGGAGGCCATACCCAGACTGCAGAGCCTGTGAAGCCAGCACAAAGACCTGCTTGAAATGTTCTTTTTTCGAACATGAAAGAAACCGAGAAATAAAGATGGGTCCTTTGTTGCAGGAGTGGAATTGCAGATAGTCAATTTTCAAGTCGGATTTCTCCTCAGTTTTCACCAGGCAGAAGTTCTATTTCTCGCTGATCCTTAGGAGATTTGGTTTGGCAAAATCTTTCTGAGGAACTTGTGGGCAATCCCATACTGAGGATGCTGGACTTTACCTTCGTTGACCAACTCCATCACTGTGTATCCAGGGCATCCCAGACAGGGATGCAGCAGTGCCACGTGCAATGGGCTGGGGCCCAAAGTCCTTTAAACAAGACCTGATGGACAAAAACAAAGGCTCCTGCTGCTGTAGGATGAAGCTGTGCCAGTGAGGGTGAGAGCCGTGTATATTAAAGAGAAAAGCAAGTGAGGAATTCCCAAAGGGATGGAGCTTGAGGCCATCTGCTTGGGAAAAGCAGGAGAGCAGAATTCATGAGGAACAGGGACTTGAAACTGCACAGTGAAGCGAGGACAGAGGCGGTGAGGCAGTGACAACACCTGCACAGATCTGCCCAAATTCCCATAACCCTGTGCACACACTGGGGCTGAGTTCAGACAGGGAGGGTCTCCCCAGCAAAGACCGAGACCCCAGGAACTGCACCCCACACCAGCAGACCCCACTTGGCACCATGCACACCCACTGAGCACAAAACCCCAGAGACCTTTTAATTGCCAGAGAGAACCCAAACCCGCGAGGAGGCAGAGTGGTGCCCTCAGCATCTCAGCTCAAGGGATCCTTCTGGATAATTAGGACAGCCTGGCTGTCGCCTCCTGCCTCACTCCATTTCATTTTATTACTAAAAAAAAAAACAAAAAAACAAACCCTACTTTTCTACTTTTCTTCCTAAACTGCCTTGGATTTTTCTTGTGTCTAAATTCATCTGAGCTCTGTGCAATGTCACCAGGTCAGCTTGTGCTCCTGCTGCAATTCTAATTTTGTCAGCTTTACATTTTCTAGGCAGTTGGGAGATTTTTCTTTCTTTGCTCCTTTTTTTTTCCCCCAAGTCAAAAATGATTTTGCATAACAGTAATAACGTTAATGGCCCTGCACAGCACATCCAGATTACAACTGCAGCTAGGGAGAAATAAACATCTCATCTTTGCCCTGCTGTTTATCTCCCCACAGCAGAGCCTGGTATCAGGTCAGAACCTGTAATTTCATTAACTTTATCACTCAGACACGCTTGTTGCTAGATGTCATTATTCAGCACATGACTCCTGTGTTTTGTTTGTGCTGGGATTCACTTCAGATGCTCTGGCACCACACGGGAGCATCCCTCCCATCCACATCACTGTCTGAGCTGGGGAGGAAAGTTTGGCTCGCTGAGCTGTGATCTGCAAAACATTTCTGCTGCTCAGGCCTCCTGGGCAGGGACTGGATGGAGCAGAGCCATCTATAGCAATTCCCTGCCTGATTCCCTGACCAGATACATCCAGAAGTGGCGAATTAAAAACCACCACAGTCTTCCTCATGGAAAGGAGAATTGACCCAACCGACACCAAGGATGGGGTGGGCAAATCCCCCGGGATGGGAAGGGCACAACCCAGCACCTGCAACTCCATCAGTGCCCAGCACAGGGTGGCAGCTGCAGCACAGGCAGGTGGAGGGTGAGCAGAACTGCTCCATCTCCACTGGAATTGCCATCCCTGGTAATTAATGCTGGGAAGTGACACTTGAAAGAGCCTCTGCTGACAGCCCCTGCAAAGACACCGTTTGGAGCCCGCTGACAGGTCCCAGCTGATGTTTTATCACAAGGCAGCACAGCAGGAGCAGCCAGGAGAGCTTTCCCCTTGGGAGCTGCTGGATTCCCTGGGATGCAGGCACAGCTCCATGCCCACCCCCAGTGACCACAATGGTGCCTGGCAGTGCCAGCCAGGCACCAGGGCAAGGCTGATCTCATTGTGGCACTACAGCCACGCTCCAGCTGGGTGTCCCTTAATGCACCCACCTTCAATCCAGCTGCAAAGCCACGGCCCAGCAGATCTGGCTTCCAGTCCCTGGGGATCACCAGGTACCTGGTGTCTGCTCACACCAGCTGCAGCTTCTCCACCCCACATGCCCCATCCCCACAGGAATCTGGCTGTGACTGCTGCTGGTGTGCAGGCCAAAGCACCAGGGAGCAGCATGTCTGAATCACCACGTTTCCCCTGCGTGTGCCACCAAGTCAGAGCGGAAAGCCCACAGCACATTTCTTTATATCTGCAGTCTGGAAGCCCTAGATCTGAACCGCAGCCACCTCATCCTGGGCAATCCAGGCTCTAAGTAGCTTCGGCAGAGAAGAGTAAGTGGCACAAACCATAGCTTGGCTCCTTGAGCAGAGCCTCATCCAAGAGGGAAAAGTGCCCATCTGGGAGGAAACCTACTGGCACAGTCTGGAAGGATCAGACTAGGCAAGGCACAAACCTGCCTCAATCCAAGGTGCAAAGCCTGACAGTATCAGAAGCAGAGCTGGTGGGAGCATTTGGGAACATCTCTCTCAGCCCAGGGATCCTACAGGCAGCTTCCAGCTTGGGGAAGGGGGTTCAGTCTGTGTAAGTTTGTTATTGCCAGTTCTTGAAGCCCTTGGATAGTTTAATATTCTGCTCTAGATCTTGTTTGCTATTTTGTTTTGAAGAGCACTGAAATGCAGTTACTGCTGTCTTCCCCACTCACACAACTCTAAATAATTTATAGAAAAGCAAAACAAAGAAGAGAATATGAAAGAGAAAGGAGGTAGCTCGGTTATGATGTATGAAGGCTTTCATTTGTTCATTCTCACTGAGTAGAGGGCTGAGGAAACATCTCTTAACCCCCAGGGCTGGTAACAGCCAGACACACACCAAGGGATGTCAACAGGGATGCTCAAAGCAGCACTCCAGGATGGCAGATTGACCCTGGCCACCTCCAAATCTGTTTGAGCAACAATAGCCATCACCATCATCACAGCCTTGTTTAAAAGGGGAAAGAGTAAAGAGTATTTTAAGGGTGGAGGAAACACAACCTCAGCCACCACTTATGAGCATCACAAGGGCAAGGAGCTGCTTTCCAGACACACTGCATCACCTAGGCTACCCCTGGCTCCTCCATGGAGCCAAAAAGGGTCCCTGTCCCCATCCCTGCCAGTGTGGCTGCTCAGTCTGCCTGGGAAGCCCACACAAGAAGGGAAGGATGGTTCAGCACCACCCCAAGATCCCTTCCCTGCACAGAGCAAGCCAGCACATGCCTTCCTTGCTCCTGCTGGAGTCACTCACAGCACTAACGTGCTTTGCTTTTGTTTATTCAAATGCATTTTACTGTGCATCGCAGGTGAACAATATTAAATGGCTCATAATAACATTTCAATAAGCAGAGGTGGGTGTAGCAGCTTCTGAGAGACAGACTTTGGAAATGCAGGCAATCAAGTGCGCGTTAGCCGAAATACCCTGGGGAACGCGCTGCTCCCCAGCAGAGGAGAGAGAGAAAAGCCACAAACCTTTCTTCTCGTAGTCAGGCTTCTCCTCCCCGCCGCGGCCCAGGCTCTCCAGCGTCCTTGTCACCTGGCTGCCAAACTCATCCTCCCTGGTGCTGGGCTCCGCCCGCCGCGGGGTCTCCTCCTCCTCCTCGTCCTCGTAGTCGTCCAGGATGGGCGTCTCGCGGATGGGCACCCCGATGACCGAGTTGTGGGCCTGCAGGCGCGAGTTGCGGAAGCTCTCGCGGGCCTGGGGGCCCAGCAGCACCGAGGGGATGTAGTGGATCTCGTGGGTGGCCTCGGTGCTGGCGCTCTTCTGCGGGATGCGGCGGCGCTTGTGCCAGCGCCGCTGGGCGTACAGGGCCACCATGAACACCAGCAGCAGCAGGAGCAGCGCGATCAGCCCGCCCTGCAGGGAGAGCAGAGGGCACCGTCAGGAGTGCACGGGCAGCAGGGAGCGGGGATGGGGTTCTGCAGTGTCCACAGAGTCACAGGATGATGGGTGGAGGAGA
The DNA here is from genome assembly GCA_013400495.1 of Nicator chloris. Classification (NCBI taxonomy): domain Eukaryota; kingdom Metazoa; phylum Chordata; class Aves; order Passeriformes; family Pycnonotidae; genus Nicator; species Nicator chloris. The sequence continues at coordinate 234,951 of WAAE01020053.1, forward strand.
CCTTGAAGCCCATCTCATCCCACGCCCTGCCATGGGCAGGGACACCTTCCACCAGCCTCGGGGACTCCCAGGGATGGTGCACCCACAACTTCCGTGGACAATCTGTTCCAGTGCCTCACCATCCCCTGAGTAAACCCCCAGAGCACCTTCCATCAACACCCCCTGAACCACGCACAGGTGGATTCATGGAGCAGCCACCTCTCAGGTGTGAGGTCACGGACAGGTGGATGAGGATGCCAGAGATGGCCTTCAGCTGGGGATAGCACAGTGACACCCCCAGCTCAACCCCCATCATTCTCCCAGGGACTTTGTTCTTTCCACCTCACTCCTTGGGACCCCCAGGCCTCTTACACGTGTGGAGATGGGGAATAGGGATGATCACCTCCCACCACTTAGAAGAAAAAAATCATTAAAACAACCCAACTGTTACCCAGGAGCAATAAAGCCTTAGCAGAGACACACATTTCCCAAAAATGATGGTGCAACAAATGGCCCCTCACAAGCAATGCTCCCAAGGCATGGTTACCCCAGCTCCAACATTTCTGGTCTGATTTCCCTGTGGTTTCAAGATCAACTGCAGAGCTGGGGGCACAGCACAAGATATTCCAGACCCAGATCTTCTCTACTAAGCTCTTGTCTTTCCCCTCCACCAAATTTTATTCAATACAGCTCTCATCAATTTTAATGTTAAAAATAAAAAATCTTTAACCAAAAAATAAACTTCCAAATGTCTATATGTACATGGAAGTAGCACATCCTCTCAAGGGAGCCTGCCCTGCCTCTGGCTGCTCTGGAAGTTAAATTCTTCCCTACACACACAAGAGCTGTGCCTGTGCCAGCTCCCAGCCTCTTAATCTCTGCAGCATCAGAGCAATTCTATCCCGTGGCAGACAAGCAAGGCAGGGCATGTAAATCAGGAGCAGCACGAGTGGCCAGGGCTTTGCAGCATGACAGGAACAGCCAGGGCAGGGCAGGGCAGGTGTTCCTTGGGCACCTGGCATGCCACAGTGAGCTCTACAGCAAAGCGGAGGCGTGAAAATATTCCCTCTGCATTCCACACAAAGCACCAGGCTGCACCTGGAGCAAGGCTCTGACTCCCAAACAGGAGCAGCTGTAAGGAGGTGGCACTGGAAAGTGCAGCTCCCAGGATGAGTTGCCTCGGGAGAGGCCTCGGGAGCTGAGCAGAGATGTTTCCCTGCACCACAACCTGCCACAGGAGGGGCCCAGCCCAGCATCCCCCACATCAGGATCCCCTCCTCTCCCACAAAATGTCCCTAACAGGTGCAGGATTTGGGGGTTCAGGACACTACTCAGCCTGAATTCCCCAATTTGCATGACACACACCATCAGGAAAGGTGTTTTACTGTCCAGGAGATGCTCAGGGATCCCTGCATGCCAGAGGGGCAGGGCTTGGTGAGCTGGCCAGGTTTGTGCCCTGCAGTACCAGGGCACCTCAAGGACCAGAGGGATGAAGACCCATCGTGGCCTTCCATGCTCAGAAACAAGAACCAGCGTGGACATCTCAGCCTGGGAGAGCAGACGTGAGTTTCCTTGGATTTGCACAGTGCCTGGTGCACGGAGACCTCAGAGCATCGCAGGAGCTCCCTGGTCTGAGCCACCCACACCCACTGATTTCCTCAGAAATCCAGTCTGCAGGAGAGAAACCACGGCACGCCAGAAGGGAGGCCAGGCCAGGTGACAAGGACACAGCAGGGCCACAAACTTCAACACAACAAACCCCACTGCAAAGCCAGGTCTGGCTCACGTGCCAGCATCCTTACAGCAAAGAGAGGGTTCTTGTGGTCCAGAAGGGCTTCAGAACAACACTCCTGGATGAGATTGCTGGGAGTAATCTTCTCCAAGGCCTGTTGTTCTTGTGGTCCAGAAGGGCTTCAGAACAACACTCCTGGATGAGATTGCTGGGAGTAATCTTCTCCAAGGCCTGCACCACCAAATCCCTGAGCTGCCCAGCTGGATATCACTCACACCTTTGTGCACTCTGCTGCTGGGAAGGGGCTGCAGGGCAGAGCACTCTGCACCCATGGGCACAGGCACTTACCCTCCATGGAAAAGCAAAACCAGAGACATCCCAGATGTTCAGAAAAGGTCAGAGTGACAGAAAAAGCTTTGCAGGAGGAGCAGCTGTGCCAGCTGGACCCATGGAAGGGGGTCAGGCACCCATGGCAGAACTGGGACTGTGGATCTTCCTGGCCGGGCTCACCCTCTATCTGCCCCTGGGAAATGTCCTGGAGAAAATAAACCTGTTGGCATATTAAATACAGATCTCTGCTTGGGAGAACTACAAGAAGGCATAAAGGCACAGAGCTTACTGGTGTGCTGTTCCCCCTCTGACTCAAGAATGACAGGGTTGGCTCAAGGAAGCCAAGGGCTCCCAGCCCAGCTACAATTCCCACATCCTTTGGGGATGAGCCAGAGATGTCTGCTGTGCCAGTCACTGGGACAATGGCCCCTCTGCCTGGGAAAGGCTGGGGGTGCCCGTGCCAGCCCCTTGGCTGAGCACCACGGGCTCATCACAAGTGGCTCAATTCCAACGTGCTCCTTTTGTCCCTGACCCCGTGCAGGCAGCTCCTTGTTTAACCACACCACACACGCTGGGAGAGCTTTGGGGAAAAAGGGAAAGAAAAAAAAAAAAAAGTCAAACTTAGGAGGCTTTCAAGCCAGCCTCATTTTAATCTATTTTTCGTGTTAAATTATCCAACTGAGGGAGCGGGAGAGAGAAAGGGGGAAGAAGGGATAATATGAGAAATGTTTTATTTGACAACGTGTCATTCGGAAACTGATTATTTCTGTCTCTGAGCTTTTTAATATTCCCAAACAATGGCCGAGCCGCACGGGGATTTGGTATTCTAAGGCTGGATTTATAATACTCTGTTCTGCAGTGATAAGAACACGGGCCTTTAATCCTCTGAGCTGTGAACATGCATATTCTCCCACGTAATGTCCTTCCTGCCACGCTCCCGCTGCCCTGGGCCGGCCGAGCAGGAGCCACCAGAGTGCTGCCAAGACCCACAGGAGAGGAGAAGGAAGGGGACAAGGAAGATGGGGGAGAAGAGGGATGATGGGAACAACCCACACGTGGAAAGAGCTGCAGGGTTTGTGGCACCAGAGCGAAGCTCAGCTGAAGATGGAGAGCCGCAAGGCTGGGACTAATTTGAAGCCCAGAAGGAAAATCAATGGCAGAGGCCACCCTGAAGCCCAAGAGATTGGATCCTCACATAAATGATGAAGGCTGCCAAGCTGTTGGATTGGAGGCCCATCACTCTGTAGGAATCTCTGAGATGCTGAACAATTTCTGGGCAGCGAGAGGATGTATTCCTGCATGGAACACAACCCTCATCCTGCCCTATCAAAGACAAGGGAGCCCCACTGCTCCTCGGGGTCCAGATAAACTTTCTTGCAACAGCCTCTGGCCTTTCCAGCTCTGCTCCCCACAGTGGTGGGATGTGGTGTGATCCCTTGCAGGAATCCCCCATCCCTGCAGCCTTGCAGTCACACAGTGACAGAGCCCAGCTGTTCAGAAATCAAGCCCTGACAGTGTTCCAGCCACCACACCACAAGGAATGAAGTCACAGAAGAAAATCCCAGGCTGGAGGGGGTAGTTTGGGCTGGGCAGCCCCCTGACACCACAGCATTCCTTGTGTAGGTGGAAGCAAACCCCACTTTGGCAGCACAGCACTCGAGTCTGTGCTGACCTGGGCCCCTTCCTCCCAAACAATGCAAGATTTTGTCCTCAGGCAAGAATACCCTCTTTTTTTTTTTCCTAACTTGGAGCCATTCATTGTCCAACACTGCACTGGTAACTAGCCCCATGGCTACTGAGCTGCTGCTGGATGAAGCAGGGCTCTCACAGCCCTGGACATTGCTCCAAGGACACACCCCAGGACAGCTCAAGGATTCTCTGTCACTTCCTGGGCTGAAGGAGCCCCCAGTGCTGGAGCACCACATCCCCTGCACCATCCCAACAGCTGAGCAATCAGGTATCAGCAATAACCACACAACCCTCGGGGCTCTTCACACTGTGTACTTTTCCTTTCTTTCCTTTTTTGGCTGTAAAGGTAATTAAACACTAGGACAAATTTACCAAGGGGTGTAGTGGATTATCCATCACTGTCAATTTTAATTTTATTTTTTTTTACTCAAGCCTGGATGCTTTTTGAAAAGTCATACTTTATTTCAAATGAGAAACAGAGGCTTCAGGGCATTCTTGCACCCTGTGCAGCTCTGAGGGCACAGCAGATGATCCCCTGGTCCCTTCTTGAATTCCATTGACCCCAATTTTGGCTTTCCTACAATTCAGCTCCACAGCATCTTATCTCACATCTGGGGCACTTCATCCCCTCCCAGGCAACCCAGACACACAAAACACCACTATCCCTAAGTCACAGCCACCCCCTGCCAGCCCAAACCCCCCCATCCTGCGGGGCCAGCAATGAGCCCACGGATGAGTGAGCACCAGGCAGGGAAACTGAGGCACAGTATGGGGATGGGACCAAGGACAGACAGCAAGCCAGCATGAAGGCTGGAGAGGAAGAGACAAACACCAGGATTAAAATACATATGTATGTACTCCAAAGAGATCTGGATCCAGTCCTGATCTTCAGACCACTGAACCCCACCTCTCTCTATAAGAGACAATGATGATACACAGGGCAAACCTCCTAAAAATACAACATTTGCTCCCTGTAGATTTCAAATCCCCGTTCAAGCACAGCTTCACCAAGGTGCCTAACCACACACTCAACTTTAAAAATGTGTTTAATTCCCATTACAGCCCATGAGCCTACAGCACATGCCTCAGTGCTTTGCTGAGCGGGGACAGCTCCCTGAATTGCAGCCCAAAGAGCACTCTATTACATCTCTTTTTCTCCCTCTTTCCACAGCTCACCACCTCACTGAGCTACAGACATGATTGGGGCACTCTCTTCTGGGGGTGTTGTGATCACAACTGTGTCACCTGACCCTGCCCAGAGGTGACAGCAGCCCTGAACCACCCTCTGTGAATGGGTGCAAGGAGCACAGGATGTGGCCCAGGGGTTTAAGAGGCAGGGTTCCCACAGGATGGCTCCATCCAGACCATGCTGTACATCCACACACCGGGCATAAATTTCATCGTGTACACAGTCCTGTAAACTACAACACACACACAAGCAATGAGAGTTACAGTTGCTGTGGGAACCATAACTTTAAAATCTCTGACTCTTCCAAGTAAAAAAAAAAGAAAAAAAAAAAAAAAGAAAAGTCAGACAAGTCACATTTTTTTTTTTTTTTTTTTTTTTTTTNTGGGGGTGTTGTGATCACAACTGTGTCACCTGACCCTGCCCAGAGGTGACAGCACCCCTGAACCACCCTCTGTGAATGGGTGCAAGGAGCACAGGATGTGGCCCAGGGGTTTAAGAGGCAGGGTTCCCACAGGATGGCTCCATCCAGACCATGCAGTTCCTCTTACCGTGCTGTACATCCACACACAGGGCATAAATTTCATCGTGTACACAGTCCTGTAAACTACAACACACACACAAGCAATGAGAGTTACAGTTGCTGTGGGAACCATAACTTTAAAATCTCTGACTCTTCCAAGTAAAAAAAAAAGAAAAAAAAAAAAAAAGAAAAGTCAGACAAGTCACATTTTCTTTCTTTTTTTTTTTTTTTTTAAGCCACGCTCAGTTTTGTTTTGCTGTTTCATCCAAGAAGGGAAACAAAAGAAGGAGTGAACCTGCCAATCAGCCTTTCTGTGCTGCTCAGACATGCAATGTGATGTTCCAGTAAATGTTTATTTGAAAGGTCTCCCAGGCACTGGCTGTGTGCAAGCACCAAAACACACAACCCTCAATCACAGCCAACATGCCTGCGTGTCCCGAACCGCACATCTCGCTAGGATAACAATTCAAAACGACTCCTAATCCATTTTTATTATGTAAAAAAAAGGCATTTATTTGCAGCGAGCTGAAAGAGGAGGGCTGGAGGTGATTTTATTAAGCACCTGATTGCTGGCTCTTTTCAAAGCCGGAGCGCAGATTGCATAAATTGTGATTTTAATGCGCGCTAAACGCTTCACCTGAATGGGCTGACCCGCTAACCCAGAGCCTGCCCTCAGAGAGGGAAGATTTTAAAATTCATGAGGTCTCCTGCGCTTGCGCTCATGTTTTCCTAATGTGAGCACCCGGGGAGCACAAAGCTGAGACAAAAACAAAAGCTTTTCCTTCCCCCCAGGAGTTTGAGTGGCAGAAGCCCATCCCTGCCCCGCAAGAGACCCCTGCGTGTTCATCCCGCTCAGCTCACTTCCAGCCCATGCCTCAACTGTGTGCCACCCACACCCCAAAGAGGAGGGAAAATCCACCTGAATTCAGGGAAGAAGACCTGGATTTTAAATAAGAGAGGCCACCTCATCCACAGTAAGTGTGTCCCAGTGCTGGTGAGGTTTCACAGGCCAGGACAACCACATGCTGCAGGCTGAGAGTGCCCAGGGCTGTGGCAATACAAAAAGCACCTCTCAGTGCAACACGGGGCTAAAGGAAAGTCCCTCAGGGCCACCCCGACACAGTGTCCCCCCCTGCACCACCCTCAGCACAGAGCCCAAACCCTGACTGTCCACGGGAACGCATCTCAGGTGAGGAGCATCCCCTGCCACAGTCACCTCCCGGCAAAGGCAGCTCCTGCCAGGGAAAGGGCCAAGGGAAATGCACCCAAACTGCCTGTGTGTGGCCCTAATACCTTCCCGACAGAGTGAAAAGCAGTCAAGTCCTCCAAGGTTCTGTTTAAGCCTGGTTTCACCAAATCCACCAATAACACCTCCAGGGATGGAAAGCACTTGCCATGGGACCTCCCAAAGTCACAGCCACTGCAGGATCCCTTACCTACCCAACCCTTCCAAACAATGCTAAACCAAAGTCTCAAATTGGGAGGATTATTACAATATCCGCCAGCGCAGCATTTGCTAGCAAGTAATGAAATATAATTAAAAGTAAAGAACACTTGTCAGATAAATGACAAACACGTACTGCTGTTGCAAAAGTACCTTTGCTTGTTTTTTTTAATAATTGTGTTTATCCGCTTCCTCACTAATTTGCAAAAAATGCAGTTAATTCTCAGTGGATCTCACAACCATTAGTGTGAATTAATGCTGTTCCTTCTGTATATTCTGCATATATTAGAAAAAAGATTAATCTAATAAGAGATGCACATCTCCGGGCGAGGGAACACGAACACGATTCACATCGTGCCTCCAGCTCCCGAGCCCCAGAGAGGCACAGGGTACAACACCCGTTCTGCTCAATTAACCAGCACACTTTTGGGGCTGCCAGACTTGGCCACTTGTCCAGAAAACGTGGCAGAGGTGCAAAAATTCACCACAACTACGGGGACTTCTTAGAGAGCCAAACACCTCCAAACCCTGTTGATGGACCAGGTCCCCTCTGTGCTGGTTGTGCTGCTGCTCTACCCATGGTGAAGATGGGAGAGAGACTGGAAAAGGGGTTGAGCATTTATTTATGGATTTCTCAAACAATTTTTGGAGCGAGGAGATGATGGGAAGGTGCTATTGTACACAGAGACATGAAGGCAAAGAACTTGTTTTGTTGGCTGTGGGAGGTTTTTTGGGAACAATCCAGCCTATTGTGTAAGAACAAAAAACAAAACCCACAAAAATAACAACCCACAAAAAACAAACCCTGCCTTACCATATTTAAAGTGCAAACATTTCAGCATAATGAACGTCAACAGCTGAATGAACACAAACCACAGCTTTCCAGAAGGAGAGAGAGAGTATTCAAACACAAAATCAGGGATAAAGCCCACACGGCATTTGGCATCTGAAGGTACCTTGGAATTCTGGCATCATAAGTCACACTACAGGAGTTACACACCACAGCCCCCCATACCCTGAGAAAATCCTCCACTGGTACCTTGGGCATCACACACCAAAGAGAAAAAGCAAACCAAATCTTAATTTTTATCAATTTTCATTTATGATTTAATAAGAAAATTGAAAACTGTGCTGCTCCCCATGCAGCACAGAGTGGGGAGATCCAAGACTTTGATTTAAAGAAAAGGTCCAAAACCTCAGGAACATCTCAAGCCTCCTCTTCCAAAATACCACAGCTATTCCCAGCAGGCTCTTAAGAGCCCAGTTAAACACAGCACTTAACCAAACACTTAACTCCCATTAACTTCACTGGAACCTTGCACGCAGATAAAATTTATCTGGTGTTTCAGGGCTTTTTCATCTCCCAAGGCTTTTTCATGTCCCTGACAAGAACGGAGAGTTCCCTCACCCAGCTCTCCATGTGACGCCTCCAAACCACCTCGGAGCTCAGCACAGTGGAAAAACAAACCCATGGGGAGGGCTTTTCCCTCTGTACAGCTCCCACACTCATTGCTCACACAGTCCAGAGAAACCTTTTTGTTCTGCAGCACTTCTTGATGGAACTGCTCCTTTCTTTCACCCAGCCCTCTTGCAGTGTCAATTGGGAATATAAAAGTACGGGAATGCACCAGATTTGGGTTTTTCTTGTTATTTGAAGGGTGTGAGACCAGCAAACTCTTTCCTGGGAGAAGGGGGGACAGGGCACCCTGCCACTGGGCTGGGAAGGGAAAAGCTGAATTTGCTGCTCCCAAAGGGCCCTTTGAACCCCTAGCTCTGAAGACCTCTGCACATCCTGGGGATGGTCCCCATCCCCAACCTCCTGAAATTCAAGTCCTTATTTTTAGTTTCCTGTATGGATGCAGGACATCAAAGCCAACAGGAGGAAAGCAGAGGTGGGAGCATGGCAGTGATGCCACCTGGGTGCCACCAAGCTGACCTGCCAAGCTCCCCGGTGTGCTACAAGGGGCTGAGACAATCTGAGACTCGCACTCTCCATCCCAGCTGGGAGCAGAGGGTTTGGAGTGCATCCGAGTGGGATGCACGGATGGAGAAACAAGAGCTCCTTTGCAGATGGAGCGAGGGTTGCAGGGCATGGCTGTTACAGCTGCCTCGCCCAGCTCAGCTGCACCACACCATGAGGGTGGTGGTGGAAAGGCTGCAGCCTCCCCTCCCCAGCTAGCAGCAGCTGAGAAAGTGCCTGTCTGGAAGCGGGAAAGGATTCATTTCAATTAAACGTGCCTGATTCTCCAATCAAAACCAATTAATTCTCCCCCATCTGAAAGCTGATTAGCCAGGCTATCGGTGTAAATGGATAATAACAGGCCAATAACCCCCTCCCCAGGCACACACCGGGGCTGCCATCAGGTTTTTGACACTGTCTCCAGCCTAATTGCAGCATCTGTGAATAACTGTGGAGCAGATCCCGGCTCCATCCCTGGCAGCAGGCAGGGACCAGGTGAGGATGGCCACTTCAGAGCCAGGCTGGGACCCCCATTACTGCTACCAGCCTTCCAAGAGAGCTCTGGGCAAGGAAAGCTGCTCCTCCAAACCCAAAAGCTCCCTCATCCCCCTGGAAGATCTCCTGGGCACTGGGATGGCAGTCCCCAGCTCTCCAGCCCTGTCCCTTCCCCTGGCTGTTATTAGCCAGTGTTTAACTCCACTGCTCATCTGCCTTCCTTATCCTCCTCCCTCTGGAATGTGCTCCCACCCACCACAGCCTGGGACAGACACTGGGAGCATCAAGGTGCTGAGATTAATGGGCAGAGCTCTGCACCTCACCCCAAGCCAGCCTAGCACCCCGAGTTTAAGCATCCTCCACTAACCCAGGCTCCTGAAGCTGCTCCAAGGCTCAGCCCCCGATGCCCACGGGGACTTCAAACAGCTGGACCCAGACATGGGGATGGCAGCCAGCAGGAGAGAGCAAGGGAAGGCACAAAGCCATCCCACTGTGCTGTGACCCCCACCCCTTCCAGTCCCCACGACACCACTAATGCCACCTCAGCCCTGGAGGCACAGCCTGACTCTCCAGGTCCCTGACAAGGGGCAACAACTGGGGAGCTAGTGGCAGGAATTTTCCATCTCTGCTCCCTAGCTTTTTCCTCACAACTGGGAAGTGTTGACTAGCTAAAACCCACTTTTCCAATGATGTATTTTTGGTTAAGAGCAAACGCTGAGCCAAATTGTGAACAGAGAAAAACAAAGACCTCAATCCTGCTGCCATTTTCTAATCAAATTTCCTTTTACTAATTTGACAGGCCTGTTTTGAAAATTTAAATGTAAAGCTAAAATGAAGTTGATTCCACAGCTAGACGGGAATGGAGACAAAATGTTTCAAATGGAGCTAATAAAGTCCTTCTGCCCACACCTTTGGGCTCACAAAGCTCCTCTCCACTCTTTGTTTATTGAGTACTGAGCTTTAGTTTGCTCACTCCCCCCACCACACCAGGCATCCCCCAGCAGTTCATTTTTAGCTTCTAGGAGGCAGGAAAACTATTTCCACCCGGCTCCATCTCCTCAATGTGGTGCCTATCTTGCTGCTGGACTGAGTTCACATCTAATCTAAATTAAGCCCAGTTTATTCAACAATTCCCTCTTCAGAAGATCCCTGCAAAGGAAACAGCTTGGCCTGAGGGAAAGAATGATTGGGAGATGGATATCCAGCCGTGTGTGTTCCCAGAGAGGCTCACCTGGGTGGCAAGGAGAGGAGGGAGCTCCGGGGTGGAGATAGAGCCCTCTCAGAGGCAGCACTGTCCTGCACAAGCTCCTCCACCTTTCAAACCCTCCCCTTGCTCCAAACAAAAAGCCTTTTACTCTCCAGGGACTCAGCTGTTGTCCTCAGCATCTGACCTTCTTCTAGGCTTTCATCACTCAAGAGTAATTTCCCACCGAACAAAGGAAGCAAAAGAGAAGAATGGAGTCTCTACTTTGTGCTACAGAGCACTGGAATCTTGGTGGCTCAGCCTTTCTGGTCCATGGCTGTGATCCTGGGATCAGCCCTTGGAACAGTCTCTCAGGGAGCAGCCCCACCCATGTTTCAGGGGAGTGGGACTAGAATAAATCCACAAATCCAAGGATAAATGCAGCAGAGTGTGCTGGGAAGCACAGAGGAACAGGAAGGTTACTGGTCTAAGACCAGGTGCCTTCACACAAGCTGGACAGGAGCGTGGGTTTTAAAACCAGAGGCTGAACGTGTCTTGCACAGACCAAACAGAAGCTCCAGGGGATGAAATCCCAGAACTCAGAGCTTCAGCAATCCACGTCCCTGCCTCAGGCACCGAATGTCCCTGTCCCTGCAGGGACGAGCTGCTGGACAGAGAGGAATGGACAAAGCATCACAGAGCAGGGGACTAACCCAATGTTCAGAGGGCAGCTTGAAAAGAAAAAAACAGACGTGCTTAGACCCCTCCTCTTCAAAAGCAGCAGCTCTGGTCACCCTCCAGCCCTGGGGCGATGCCAGCCTGCATCCCTGCATGCTGCCAGGAGCCAGAGATTTGCAGCGAAACCCTCAGAGCAAAACATTTACAGGAAAAGGGTTTCCATCCATCACTTCAAACCTCCCGCTTATTTAAATCTGTCCAAAGGGTGCAAAAGTTATCTGAAACCCTCCCACTTATTTAAATCTGTCCAAAGGGTGCAAAAGTTATCTGAAACCCTCGGGTGTCGCAAAGCCGGGCTGGAGGCAGAGCACTGGTGGGGCTGCCCTGATCCGTGTCAGACAGGGCAGGCTCAAACAACCGCCCATGGGGACCATGAATTCGTGCAGAACAGGGCAGAGAAGCATCCATCACCAGTGACAAAGGGTTATTGATCCTGCCCGAGGGCAGAGAGGTGGATTCAATGACCGCTCCAAATCCCTTCCGCTCCACAGATCCTACAGAAAAGCAAATCTCTGTCCTGCAAAACCCTTGAGAATGAAGTGTTCCTTTGAGTGCCATCGGCAGGGCTGGCAGTGTGGAAGGGTTGGGCTACTGAAGAAGCAACTCCTCCACTTATTAAAAAACAAAAACAAAACAAGCCAAAACCAAGCAATCAAAAAATGGCAAAACTAAAACCCAAAGAAACAAAACCCTGCAGTCACACCTTCCACAGCCAAACCACTTCAGCATTAACCTGAAAAACTTGTTTAAGAGAACAAGAGGAAAAGTTATCAAATACAGCCTGGGGTGTGCAGGTGAACCTTCCATCCACACCCACACCCCTGTCTTGGCCACCTCCCAGCCCCAGGGACCGAGGGCAGCATTCCTGAGTGCACTGAAAGACACTGAGAGGTGTAAGGAGAACCAGGGTCATTGGCTCATCCACTCAATGTTCCAGTTTTCAATATTTGCACTGTCAGGATGTTTTCCGAACACAGATAATCGTTTAAACCCAAAACTTCCTAAGAGAGAAAAAAATGCACAATTTGCAATTCCCCCATTAATTAGGGAAGGAAGAAAGAAGTCCAGAAGTTGTCTGCATAAAACAGAAAGGAGCAACGATGTAGCTACATGTGAATGTAGTTAAACCAAAAATTAAAGTCATGGTTCTTATTTCTGTACGTGACACCCTTCAGATCCCAGCTTGGCAAAAAAAATAAATATACACACAACTATATGGAGTTTGTATTTCATGGATATACATGCACACATGTGAACAGAGACATGGAATATCCAGCAGGGCTCTGGTGCTAGTCAGCTGCTGAAGGGTCCTGAGGGGACCCCACGAGCTGAGAGGCTGAACAAGGGAACAGGCATGTGGGCACTCACATCAGCTGTGCCACAGAAAAGACAGGGAAGCACGTGGCCTGCACACAGGGTGCTGGGAGAGGGTGACCTCACCCTTCTCAGCAAGTTTTAGGGCTGGTGCATCGTTAGGCAGGCCTCCAGCTCCAAGGGACAAGAGGATCAAGTATGTTTACTCTTATACAAGACATGAGCTTGTATCCATCCTCTGATGTGATACAACTTCAAGGCTACAGGGTCAACCTTCCAGAGCTTGTCTCAGCTCCCAGAGCCCCTCACCAGGACAGCCACATTGCTATCACCTCACTCAGAGCCTTTTTTTGGGCAAGAGACCTGCTGAGACACACGTGCAGCAACTGGGAGGACAACCCAACTTTCAAACTGAGTACATCTCCCAGGGAAGGCTGAGCTGTTCCCAAAATCAGGAGGGGTTTCACACTCAGCCCTCCAGCTTCTCCATATACTCCTCCATCCTCATGCTCTACTCTTCTCCTGCACCCAGCTCCATTTCTCTCTTGCATTTACACAAAGCCTGAAATCCCTTCCAAAGCAAACTCTTGTTTTATTTCAGTATCACCATGATCTGTGAGGGGGAGCACAAGACTTCCTTCACCCCCTCCTCTGCAGAAACCCCCCCTTGCCTTCACCTCTCTCTTTCCTGCTCCTCATCCCTCCCCAGGTCAAACAAAGATGTTCCACAACCTTGCCAAGTGCTTTGGGAAGAGCCTGAAGGACACAAGAGCAGTTCCTGAAGGACAGCTTAGTACTGGCTCCTGCATCAGCTGCTCCCCTGACCAACATCCCACTGCTGCTGCCTGTCATCTGCAGGACGTGGGAAGCCAAAAACCACACAAGGAAGACAGGAGGAGAAATATCTACCTGTTTCCAGTTGCCCAGCCCCAGGAACCAACAGAATTTGAGGACAGACACAGCTTCAGCCCTGCACAATTATTTCACAAAAGGGGGAGCAGGGGATGAGTAGAAGCACCCCAATAACACAAGAGCTCTCCCAGCTTCTTGAAGACATATGGCTCCTCTCCATACCTCAAGCAGTGACTCCTCCATGCTTTCAAATTACAGCTGCCTAAGATGTTTCTGCAGATATTTCCTCTTTCTATGCAATCATTTGGCTAATAAGATGAGCAGGTTGGGCTCATTTATTTTGGACACTGTTCGTGGGTCATTAGCAGAAAGGCTAATCATTGCATTGGCAGAAAACATCACTTCTGCTTCAGAGCTGGCTGCGCAGCACGGGGAGGGGGAGGGAGCAGGAGCCTGACAGAGCCTTTAAAAAAATAATAATAATACTACAAAACCCAAGTTGCAGTGCTGTAGAAGTGGAATTTTCCTCTGCCGTTTCCCAAGGTGCCTGCTGTTAGGATGAAGGGACAGACTCCAGTGCCCGAGGCAGCTCTGCGGAGCTCGCTCCCTCTCCCACACACGTGCCACCTCCAAGGCCCGGAGAAGGAGCAGGAGCGATGCTGGCCTGGCCTCCCTGAGCCACAGCAACACATCCTGGTGATGCTCAGCCCTCGGGGGAGCATCCTCATCCTCACCCACGGCAAACCCAGGCGGGATGTGAAGAGCCCCGTGGCAGGAGAGCCCTTTCGGGGATGGTTTGGGGTTAGCAGAGCAGATCAGTTGTGATGCCTGGGCTCTGCCCGCAGCACCTGAGCGCTCAAATCCACCCACAGAGACATTGAAAGAGCGATTTGCATTCAGTGTGAGGGCTGGAGTGCCAGGGGGGATGCAGAACCTCAGGGCAATTGCGGAGCTGAAGCCTGAATTTCCAGGAGACACAGCAAAGCCGAGCTCTTCCTGTTTCTCCCTTGAGAGGTGACAACAGAAGCAAAGACAAAGTTCTGAGACACAGCCGTGCCAAAACAGCAGCACTGAGAGAACACTGCTCCCCAGTCTCCAAAAGCACCTCTCTCCAAAGGCCCTGGGAGAAGCTCTGCCCTGCGGGTGTCGTGCCCAGGCAGAGCACAGGGACACTGAGCTCCCCTCTCAGCAGCTGCTGCCTTCACCCACTGGCCTGGCAAGGGCAGAAATGAAGGGCTTGAGGGGAACAGCTGGCCAGGGCACAGGTTGTCCCCTTCCCCAGCAGACACACAGCCAGCACGCCTCCTGCTCCCCTCCTGCAGCTTCTGCTGGCCCCAGATGTCCCCGCCGTGTCCTTGGCTGCTCCCAGCAACATCCTTGAGGCAAGCGCAGGATGGGGC
>WAAE01020055.1:9157-108661 GCA_013400495.1 Nicator chloris
CAAAGGGGGGGGGGGGGGGGGGGGGGAAGCCGCCTTCTTTGTGTCCTTATCTCTCCCGATGCGTGTTACATGTTGCAGCAAAGAGCAGGGGCGCTGAAGCCGAGCCCAGAAATCCGACTGGATTTGACGACGCCCCCGGTAAACAGCGTGGCACAAAAGTCCATTGTGCTATGAGATAACTGCGGGGCTGAATGGGGGAGGCTGTCACGGGGGGGATTGTTGGGCCAGTCACCATCGGATCACAGTCGAGGCCTGAATTCCTTTATGGTTCATCAGGGCCTGTTGGTACCACAGAAAGTGTCATGATCCTTTTTTTCACTGGGGCCAGATGGTGTCCTTTTCTGAGGCCTTCCTAATGCCCGGTTTTCCACATGTAAAACTCCTGGGAAAATGACCTAACTCACAGCTGCTTAGTGAGGCTTGAGCAGGTCTTTAGAAAGACTTCTGTCAGGAACAAGGCGGCCGTACCACTCCGGGGGAGCAGGGGGAGGCCACCAACACAAACCTACCCCTCGCCGTCTATATTTAAGCGGAAATAAAATCCCGCCTGGGCAGCGCCAGCCCGCGCGGGCCGGGCCGAGGCCGGCGGCAGAGGCTCCGTCGCTGGGCAGAGAAGTGCCAGGAGGGGCCGTGGGGCCGGCAGCCGCAGCAGCCGCTTTCCCTTCCCCGGCGAGCAGATGGCCTGAATAAAAACATAGAATGTGGTCCAGAAGGGTCGGGAGAGGACAAAAAGTGAGAGGTTCCCCAGGCCGCGGGGCAGCCGCCCGGAGAGAGGGGAGGGAGGGAGCCGCCGCTGAAAGGGGAGAGGGAGCGAGGGGACTTTTGATGTCGGGAGGGCCGTGCTCGCCCGCTGCCTCTCCTCTCCCTCTATGGTTCCCCGAGGAGCGGCAGGACCGCAGGTGCGGCGCTTAGAAAGCCCAAAGCCTTTTCTATCGATAAAATAATGCCTGGCCAGAGCAGCTCTCCCAAGGCTGCGAGGGATGCAAAGCTGAACAGCTTGGTGCTTGTTTTCCCCAATCAAGGCGTTAGCAATAATTATCTCGATAACTTTTAGCCACGGTGATTGACCTTTTGGCCTTCACTGTACATGACTGTATCGGGATGTTTTCACTTGCCTGGCTTTGCCAGGGAATTTTTTGGTTTGGGTTGATGAAAGTATTCATATCCATCCTTTGCACATTTTTTTTTTTTTGGAAGCACTATGTTTCCAGCCGTACATCTGTCAGTGTATCTGCAGATATTTCAGCAACTGCTATACCTATCCTACAAGTTTTCCAATGGTATTCTATTTTCAGAAGCCTGCACATAAATAAGCACAGCTCAGTAAACATACCAACACTTGCTTTTATTTTACTTGTTCTGTGACCCAGAACATGCTTTAATCCCAGTGTTAAATGCATTTCCCCTCATATATTTTAAAGTTTAAAGTGAATATGGGAAACTTCAATAGAATTTCTTTTCTGAACATGGCCATCTAAGAAATTAAACAGAGCTGTCTGAAAAGCAGCTATAATTGTTAGGGGAAATTGGAAATTTTTATTTTCATAAAAATATTGTTTTTTCAATTAAAAACTGAAAGCCAGAACTGAACAACTAGGCTGATAACTATCAGTGCTGATACGTTAAAAATCATTTTTGGTTTCAAATATTTAATTTATGAAAAAAAATACAAAAAGATGCTTACTCTGCCATTTTCCATTTTCAGACTTGCACAGAACACTTCTATGAATGTTTTTCCTTTTTAGCTAAAATCTTTTTTTAAAGAGTTTTTAGTTCCAACAGAATCCCAATCCTCATTTTTTGATTTTTCAGTCAGATCTGAGTGGAAAAGAAATGTACCATTGATCTCAGGTAGGTATTGTTCAAAGGTTTCTTTCTGTGCTTGTTAAGAATACAAGTTAACTTTCTTACAGAACATACATCCAGGGCATAAAAAGATGATACAAAAGAAAACAAGTAATTTCAGAATCTCATCTTCTCAGCTAAAAGAATAAAAAATGGAAGAAGTGTATGTAAAGATGCTCCTAGCTGCTCAGAATAGAGTCATTTTTCAATGCTTTTTGAGAGTGAAACTTAAACAAAAAACAGCCCAGAAGTGTTTGGCCATTCCAAACTGCCCTGTTCTGGAGCATCTGCCTTTGACCCAAAAACTACTGACATCCATGAATTTCGTTTCTCTTTGGTAACTTGCAGATTATTGATTTTATCGTTTGCCTGACATTTCACAGTGCATTGCCTCACTTACAGAAATGTTCAGCATTTACACTGTGATGTGAACTGTCATAAAGTGAGGTAACATTCCATAAAATCCTAAGGGGAAAAACACTTTGATGAGATGCAGTACAACTTGGAAGGACTGTATTTTTTCTCAAGCTGTTCTAGGCTCACTCACCCTGAAAAAGCACATTTCAGAAGGGACAAGATAATTTTAAATAAGAACTGCTGTTTAAAAGGAAAAACAAAAAGGATGAAATCTTTTATAGTGACAAGAGCAGGAGTCACTATTGGTGTGTAACGTAAAAGAAGTGAAATGCACATGTACTTGCTATGCTCTGCTTTCAGCAGAGCAACAAAGTTCAAGAGGAACAGCTTGTGCTTTACATTTTTGATCTGCTCATTCCCCTTCTTGTTCTAAAATGTATCACTGGGCCTGAATACCCCCAAGAAATCAGGCAGAGGCATCCGGCACGTACTTAGGATCTGTGTCTTGCAACAGAAGGAGCCCGAGAAAGAGAGCCAGCCCTTCTCCTGCTGGGTCAGTCACATGCAGTCAGGCTTTTGCAAAGAGCTAGCCTTCTGTCTCCTTCCTTTCAGGGGCAGAGTAACATTTTGTAGTCACACAAAGAAATTCTTCCCTCTCTTGGTCATAAAGACCCACAGCACTAGATCCTCTTTATCAACTGCTCTTTTCTTAGAGGATACAATATATTTTATTTACATATTAATTGATCAGTTTGTCCGGAGAACTTGGAAAGCCCAGTGGCTCACAAAAACATAAACCACTCTACTTGCAGTCATTGCTGAAACTTGAAGAAAACGGCAATCTCTCTGCTTTGCCTAACTCTTCATAATCTGTATCCTCTCCGTTACACATGTTACTATTGTGCAGAGCTCATAGTTGGGATGTAATTAGTTAAATTTTATGGGTGACAAAGCAGAGAAACAAACTGCAATGAAATTATTACCACAGATGAAACAAAAGTGTTTGGCCACATTCTTCTTCTTTTGGGAAAAAGATCCCTGTAAAACGCCTGGCTTTTCATTGCCTTTGAAAGTGGCTGTGCAGTTTGTGAGACACATTGCAGTAAGCATTCAAAATCTTTTGTCCCATGTCTTGGGCACATACCTACAGGTGCTTATACAATACAAAAATGCATTTCCTTCCAGACTCTGCTCTCATTTCTTGTACTTTCCGTATGCTGCTATTAGCACGGTGCAGCTCACCAACCACTGCGTGGCTTGTAAAGCAGGAGAAACCACGACAAAGATAAACGACAGGAAGATTTTCTGGCTTTGTGAGTTTTCATCCTAGTCCTAGTCAATCAGAATCTTGCAATTTCTCTTGGTCTGGTAATTGAGAAACACCAAAGGAAATTACTAGATGTAATTTTAAGACAAACAAAAGCCACCCCTTACATACGGCATGCTTGGGCTCCTTGTACCGTGTAACTCCTCCCTAGAAGATAATGTGGAAGGCAAATGGGCTCAAAACGCAGCTACACTACACAAAGCCAGAAAATAAAAGTCCAGTGGATAACCACATCTGTGTCAGGAAATGCCTAAATTATAGATAGCTGAAAGCAGACTGCCATGGGAAGGGTCACTCCATGCTGTTCTCCTCATAGTCTTTCCCTAAGCAGTTATTACTAGACACTGTCAGGGACAGGAGCAGAAGGACCTTTGGTCTCATTCAGTACAGCTGTTCTCTTGTTCCTCTGTTCTTATTTTATTCCAGCAACAAAGTCTATTTTTATTCTTCTCCCTAGAACTGGGGAAAGCACACAGGAAAGGATTTTACTAGGAATCCAGACTGCTGTGAGTGTTCATGGTACACACAGGGACACTTTCTTCTTTCTTTGTCTGCACAGGGTGGCTGTGTCAGAGGCATTCTCTGTCTTCTCCAGCTCAGGGTGCTGAAATGCCTTGCAATCAAGAGGCAATATACTCACAGGCTTCAGTGATTGTCTAGTAAGCCTGAAAACAACATTAATGTCATAACATGGGTAGTTTGACACCTATGTAAAAGTAAGGATGGCTTCTCTCCAGAATATGTCTGTCACCAGATACTATCTATACTGAGAGCTTTAAAAAAGGCACTTAATAAATTCACAGGAATTATACTAAAATAACCCACTGTGTAGGATTCCTTTACTTTCTGCTGACATGGATATCACCAGAGAAAAACATGAACCTGAATGTCACAGTTAAAATCTGTCAAAGATGTGTGGATCTGTGTGGCAAATGCAAAATAACTAACCTTCACACACTAAGTCCCAAGTCAACCCAAGAAAAGGACCAGCCTTAAATTCTGTTTCGGCCTTGTTTCCCATCTGATGTTTATGGCAAAATCTCCTGTCTAGCAAGGAGCATCATTCATTACTGGATAAAACCATTCAGTTTTATTCTCAGAAGAGAGTAGTTATAGGTCATGGTGCTGACCTCTTCACATGTCAGGCACTCAGGAAGCCTATCAGTAGAATGCTGCTGGTGTGTCCTAGAGATAGATTGGCTCCAGAAGGACTCTGTAAATTTGCTGTTGTCCAGGACTGCACAGGGGGGATTTAGCCTCCGTGCTGTGGTCGGTTTGCAATCAGACTGCACTGGAATTCTTGCCTGGCACAATCAGTGCCATGTCTCATGCTTGGGCAGAGAACTGGGAGGGAGCAGAGAGGTGGCAAGGCAAGAGCTGGAAGCAGAAATGGCTGAGTCAGATGAGTTGTAGGCTAAGCTGATCTCCCTTTGGGCCGAGGCAATAGGTGGGCAGCACTTCCCCCATATAGCCCCAGGTGTGACCTGACGCCGAGGCCAGAGCAGTCCTTGCAGCCCCTGACAAGTGGAGGCATGAGTCACATTTCCTTAGTGTCTGCACGAGTGATGTCGTGTGCCCGTGCCACAGGTCCCTCGCTGCCATCGGCAGGCGTGTTTAGCATAGATGGATCGTGGCAGCACTGCAGCCTTCAGTCTAATGCCAGATGAAATTTGTAGGAAATGAAATGCCAACCTGGAGAACCAATGAGGAGTGGTCCTTAGTCTCTGCACAAAGTAACAGAGTCACCAAACACATTCACCCTTCAAATCACAGACTTGCTCCAAGTGTGCTGGAAATTGTCCTAAACCAAAACCTCAGCACGGATTACCTCCCGAAGCCTGGCAGAAAAAACATGGGTTTGATCTTTCTGGTAACTTGGCAGCCTGCATATCCAAACAACCACATTCAGGAAAGCCTGGATTTCCACATGAACACTGCCCTTCAGCTGGATAAATCCAGCCCTCTCTACTGGGTAAATTCACATATACTGATATAAATTAGCAGCAACGGCTGTACAAATAGTCAAATCAGCAAACTGCACTGATTGTCAACTAGTATCAGCAGCAAATCAAGCCTATAAATGCCTCTGACTGTGGATCTCAGTCTATTAGAAGTTATGCACCCCAGTAAAGACTCCTGGCATGGTATTCTGCAGCAAATAAATACCCATTTTTTGCTGCTAACCTGTCTTCTTGGTGACTCACCCAGGCAGAGAGCTCCCATCTGGGTTTATACGAATAAGCAGTTTGATATGGAATTTCATAACATACTTACATGTTGCTCACATCCTTCTGTTGAGCTAAATTGATCTTTTTTCTTCTCATTTCCTGGGTAGATTGCATTTGGTCTATGAGTAAACACAGTGTAGCTGCCCCCTTTTCCCAGGCTTTCTAATGAGAATGTGCTGTCTGATCAGGTGCATGCACTCTGCTGTCATTTGCAGCCTGACCTGAAGGTCAGAGGTGATTTGAGCAGGCTCAGGGATGCATACAAATCACATCCTCTTGTCTGTCTGTTTTGTTGACTGGTTCTCCTCAGGGTCATGGCTATCTTAAGTAGCAGCCTGAAGGATAAAGTGCGCCCTGTCTGAGCTGTAAAACTTTGACTTTGGACCAATTGCATCTGACATACAGCAGCATGAGGGTTGGTTTAGCCTTTGGATTCAGAACAAATCACTGGCTATCAATAGCTGATAGTGACATGCAGTTTACTGAATGTCCCCTTTTCTCTGGCAGCTGTATATTCTTTCGGAGAAATGGATGTGTTTTTAAGTTTCTAAGGTCATGTTTTAAATATGATGTTGCACACACTCCATTAGAAAGTAAGTGTAGCAAATAAATAAATAGCTAGAAAATGTTACGCTGTTTTATGAGTTTGCTCTTGGGCACCCAGGTGGTGCATAGCATGGGAGGTCGAGGAATAGACATAAAATGGCATGAGAATGACCTACTCTAAACCAAATTTTTTTAGGATTAGCTCACTTACTGAAGACTTTTCAGGAATGATATTGAGGAACAGCCATGCAGAATAAAGCACTCTGTCCTCAAGACTGGTGTTCTGCAGGGAGCTTCTTTGCCAACACGGCTGCACCAGCACAGCAGTCGATGCATGGGTTTACGGGCACAGGAGCAGCGTGCTCTACCCATACCCTCCCACTGTGCACAGACCACCAGGCCCAGCCTCTCAGTCCCCATACTGCTCCTGCCACCGTGACAGGGTTTGCCACTGCAGCAGGCACCCACTCATGCTGAACCCAAAAAAGGATAAGTTTTTAAGGCCACCAAGCAGGCATCAAAGAGTTACGGCTCTCAGCTGGCATCAGCCGAGGCCAGATTCAAAGCAGTGACCTGGAAGCAAGCAGCTCCGTATCACCCCCATGGGTTGCCCAGCCCCCTAACACTTCACTTATTAAAAGGCGACTCTAGGACTATGTCAGTGCCCTTGTGCCTCTGCAGCATCATACTAAAACCCCACTCTGTCTCAAATGTATGTGAGTCAATTTGATACAAAGGAACCACTTTTTTATTGGCCAAAATGCTTTGGTGCTTCTATCTATTATTCCATTGAGAGTCACATTACTTTTGTCAACAATTGTATCTGTTTTATTTTCTCAGCTCTGCTGTCACAGCACTGCTTGAAAATTTTTGCTAAGTTTCTGCTGGAAAATTATACTGAGGGGAACTTTGTGTTCTCATCATATTGTAACTTGGTAGAAAAAGAAAAAGTTATTATTATTATTATTATTATTATTATTATTTCATATATATATAATTTTTAAAATCAGCCATAGAACCAGAATAGCTGATGTGCCACTCTCAGTAACTACCATGTTACATTTTTTGATTTATCCTTGTATAGAGGTTATCCAGGACTTATAAACTTTTCATAGAGTGCATGTGTAGGGCTCCAATGAAACAGCCTGTAAAGAAACAGTAAAGAAAGAGCCTGGCCAAGAATTTTTCTACCAAACTGGATTTTTTTCACTGAAAAACCTGATTATTCCGTAACTTTTTTCCCCCCACAGAAAGCTGTTCACTGTCATAATAAAAAAAATTTAACAATCACATTAAAAAATGAAACATTTTCAGTTTTCAGCCAAACGTATTTGTGTTTTGGGTGAAAACAATGAAAGGCAACTGTTTGCAAAAGAAAATCTCATTTTTCAGACTAGTTATGATCAAGCTGTATCTAGTACAGCCTTAAACTACCATTAAGTAATAAAATATTGATAGTACACAAAAACTGGTGAATTCATTTTTGACAGGTCTCATCATATCTGAAGACTAGTCCCAAGATCTTTCAGGTCTTAGTGAAATAAACAAAGGGTTCAACATACAGTAGAATTTCAGCCTTAATGATATCATATCTGTGAATTGTGAAGTGATGCTACAAGATGAAGAATTGATAGCAGCATAATAGGATATGTTCCTTTCCCAGCAGAATCCAGCAGAGGATTGTAATAGTTCACCAGGGGAAGTAGGGTTAAAAACCTCTGACCCCTGATATCACATAAACATTGCCAAAAAAAATAAAGCCCTTGATTGACAGTGAGATGCGTGACTACCTCAAGTCTGCTCTGAAATCTTTGCTGATAATTACTGGGTTGAATGGTATGAGAAATGGGCAGGAAGGGTATCAGCCACATGAGTGTACATACTCAGAGACCTGAGCATCTCTAATAAGAATTGATGTAGTGTGTCGTTTGTAATTTAATCAGCAGCATTACATCTTGATAGCAAAAGGACTATCATGAACATTTTTGCAGTAAAGTAAGATTAACAGACACACACCCCAAATCTCTGCTGCACTAAAGTAATGTTCCAGTTGTGACACTAGCTGATAAATAGAAGAAATTGTGAGTTTAAGCCGACACGTGACCCTGAGCTGGTCCCAGAGTGTGTAGGCATTTTGCTGCACGTGGCACTAAGTGCCAAGCACTGACCTGAGACTTTATGTGAGCACAGGCAGAGCAGTGCCAACCCTGATCCAAATTTTGGCCTCTTTTCCAGTGGCTGTTGTATCCCATAGCCCAGGTCTAGATCCAGATCTGAGCCTCTCACAGCCAGGTCCATTCCAAACAGATCCCTTTTTATTTCCTTGCAATTTGTTTGTAAGTTTGGGAGCCATCTGCTTTACCTTCATGTCCAGGCTTCCCTGGAGGCTTCTGTACCCCAGCATGCACTGACTAGAGCCTGCCTGATATGCAAGAAAGCTCCATGGAAATTTGGAAGAGATCTACCCTAAAGCCGATGCCTAGGAGTTAATCATCTCAGCTGAAGCTCCTTAATTTAGGCTTTCACTGTAATGGTGGAAAATAGGCCCCTCTAGAGGCAATTTGAGCAGTGTAGCTAAAAAAGTTAAGGTGAATGGTTCACTGAAAAGATTTTTTTTTTTCTCTACCCTCACTGAAGAAAAAAACAGAGTGCTTAGGATATCTATGTTTCAGACTTCTGAAGTGAGGTAAATCCTTACTCTGCTTACTCTCTCCAGGAAATCCAATCTGCAAGCTCTCCCAACATCTGTGTCAACATCTTTTTAATCAAAACTTTAACATTTCTCACCAACTGTGTCTGAGTGATATTTTTTCTTTTTTTTTTTCTTTTCTGTTTTTAACAATGCTGGGCTGTGAGAGCTGAAAGAATTAGCAGTAAATTTACTCATGGGAAAAAGCACATTATGACAATGAAGCAAAGGTCTCTAGTGTCTGCAGTCCCACAGTGGGTATGCATGTTCAGATGTGCATATTAATTGTCATTTATGTCAGTGGCAAGAGGCAAGGAATAAATGGTGCATGGGCATCTGTTTTCAAATGCTTACCCAAGGTGCTGACTCACGTCCATAGGTCACCTGGAAGTAAAATTAGTCCCTTAGGATCCAAGCCAAATGTTCTGGGAAAATATCCCATCTCAACAGTGTTTGAGTCTTTGAAGCAACTGTTAGTGACTGATTTTTTTTTTCCCATTTTTTCCTTCACAAATGTAAAATAACCTCCTGCTAATCATGTTTTCAGAGCCTTCTGTCTAGTTATACCAAAATTCCATTATGTTTTAGCCTCTTTCCTCTCATCCACAAAACCAAGAAAGGTAATTCATATTGCAGTTTTGTCTTCTAGATACATTGGTATCAATCTCATGGCACAACCTGATTTTTTTTTTAGATGTGTTATTGTACTTCTAACTTCTAAATTTCACTCTGTGTTGCTCAGTACTAATTAAACAAATATGTTAATAATGCCTAAACAGCCAACACAAGAGAAAAAAAATTAGAACTATAACTTACCCAAGTAACAAAGATCTGAATCTCTGACAATTACGTTAAACTGTGATATTAAAGAGCTTAAAGAAAAGCTAATGTTTTCCATTATTTACTGTAAGCTGTTTTCATGAAGATAGTCTCCTGCACTTACAGTTTTTTGGCAATATCCATATATAATTCTCAGAGTGAGAAAAGTTGATTTTTTTCGCACTTCTCTCTGTTAAAACCTCTGCTCTAATCAATGAGACCTTTGATTTCCTCAAACAGGTTTAAAAAATGTCACTTAATATCAGTTTCCATCACGGGGTATTTCAGGACTGGTGGTTTAACAATTGCTCTCCAGGAGAATTACTTATTTCTTGTTTTATTTGTGTGAGGAGCTCTACAGTGTGACAGGTCCATGAGAAAGTGAACCCAGTCGAGGAGCAGGTGGTCTGCTGCTCCTATGTTATTGCCATTATGTTGCCTTTGTTAAATTACTCCATAAACCCAAGTTTCCTCATTGCCATTTGTTAAATTTGCCTACCTCCACTCTGTGAGCACAGATAATCAGTCAAACCTTAATTGGGGTATATTTAGATCAAAGTATGCAGCCAGCGTTTGCTCCCAGTACCTGGGTTGCAAATGATAGTCACATGAGTGGCTTGCTCTATTGGACATGCTTTTTGTTTAACCATGATCATTGCTGGCAGGCGGCTTTTTGTGCAAGTGAAAAGCCCTTTAGAATTCCTCTAATTCTGACAAAGAAACTGTCTTTGGGAGGAGAAATTGAGTATTGCCTTCTTGCATCTGAATAGTCTTTCAGCTCTATATTCACAGCAATATACTTCATGTCCACAGACAAGAAGCAGAAGGTTTGGATCCATGTTATTTGTTCCTCATCTAGCTTCTAGAAAGTCTTGGAAGCTTGTATTTTTACCAGTTAGGGAGATGTATGTAAGGTCTGTTAGTATAGGCATGGATTTCTCTTGAGAAGTGCTGCAAAAACACTTTGCTACAAAAATCACAGAGGTTGTCTTTTTTTAACTCAAGAAGTAATAAATCAAAGCAAGGTTTCTGTAGGGATGAGTGATACATCATCTTTGCACTGCTCCTCTGAGAAAGGTAGAAAATGTTTATGGAAAGATTTCCATTTTTTTACCTTTTTTCTGATCTGATTGGTAGTTTAATCAGTTGTTTTCAGATGGATTAAATTAACTTTATTTATTACCTTTCACATCTTGCATTTCCTTTGGTGGAACCATTCTATTTTGTCTTTTATTTATCCATATCATGGTAGCACCTAAAGGCCCCATCCGAACTTAGAGTCCTGGTGCTCTGAAAACTACAGAGAATAGAAGGTGGCTCATTCCCTGAAGAGCCTGCAGTTTAATAAGACAGCAAAATACACGCTATACTAAATTTGAGATACACTATCGAGAGCAAAACACCTGCAATTAGCGTTCAGTACTAATAGCTCTTTGGGGTTCAGCTGACCAAAGGCATACACAGGGGCTAGATTTTAGGGCATGTTGAGCAGCCCCATTTAGCTCAAAGTGACAAGGACATCTGCAAAGCTGGTGATAAATCTTCCAGGGCAGGAGGTTAGGTTGTGTGACCAGGCCATTGGCCGGTAGAGAGGCAAAGCTGTCGTTAGGGACAGAAAGTTGACCTGCTCTTTGGATTTCTCTACATTTGAATGCTGAGTTAACAAAGCACAGATTTAGTATGTTTAAAGAGTCAATGCGGAGAAAATACTGTAAAGTAGCTCTGTTTTCCACAAAATTCCTCGCAGACCTTATTCTAAAGGAACTTTGCAAAGAGTAAAGGCCACTTTTGAAGCAACATAAAGGCCACTTTTGTCAGTGAAATAACTTGCTGGACTTTTTCCCCACAGATTTGTATAGAGCACTGGTTCACATCAGGGTCTGAAAAAAAATTAGTTTTGATTGTATATACATACATACAAAAGGGTAAACAGTCTGAATAAAGCCCTTTGTACTGGATTAGTGTCTTAGCTCTTTAACCCAAGCTGCAGGTTTGGGATGTCTTTGTTCAGTTAGGTTTTCGGGGCTGACCAAACCGGGTGTGTTTGAGTTTCATTCCTCACCCTTTTGAGGTCTGCAGGACTGATTCCTTGCATTCAGTGCCAGCAGTACTGTAAGTGCCTGATGCTTTATTCTCTAAGCTATTCATCCTTTCAACCTTTGGCTTTTTTTTCCTTAATCCATCTACCTTACTAAGTTTTCAAGTCAAGTAAAATGTTAAACGTGCTTCAAGCAAGAGCAACACCGAAATAACAGAGAGCATGCCAAGAATTTCTGGCCATCTCATTTATTTGTTCTCTGTGTGTGTGTGTGGTGTGTGTGTATAAATATATGTGTGCACATGTGAATGTGCATAGGGCTATATGATTACACCACAAGAGATGAATCTACCATGAGGCAGAAGTCATGTAAAGCAGATATTCCAAAGGATATTATACAGAGAAAGGCAAAATAAACACATTTGAGCAACTTCTTGCTAATATCAGAAACAAGTAATTGCTCTACATCACGAATATTTTTGTGGAGAATTCAAATGCTTAATACTGCTTGTCTGAAGCCTTGATGACTTTTTTTTTTTGGCTGCAGGGGACAAGAGGCTTATACACATGCCACCACTTCAAAGATTTGCCTTCTATTAATTTTTTACTTAAGCTTCAGAGTGTTAAATTGTTCAATTTAAGCCGTGAATATATTTTATAAGATCATCCTAGCCCACCATTTTTCCCAAAATAGAGAAGTTCAGGATATTTGGCAGTTTCACCTCCTCACCAACTCTCTTCAAAATATATATGAATAATTTCTTTGAACCTCAGCAGCTTGTGATACAGAGAAACACAAGTTCAAACCTTAGTCTTTCCTTAACGATGGAAATAGACTGTTCTAAAAATAAGTGCTGAATTTGATGATTTAGATTAAAAAAAAAGCACATCGTAAATAGAAATATGTTGTAACTTTTCCAGTTGAAAATTAAAAATAATGGGCTATTTTCCATTTCCTTGTGGGGCTTTCATGAGCTGAATCAATATAATGAAATGTTTTAGTCAGCAAAATAAATCAAGAGTCTTTTACTGTTTTTATCACAAGAGATCCCCAGTGAGGTGAGAGAGGAGAACAGAAGAGAACACATGACATTATGCATCAATCCTACATCAGAGGGCGAGTCCAGCTGCTGCTCCTGAGCGAATGCCGGCTCTGCTTAGCCAAAGCTGGGAAAAAGAAGGAAATGTCAGATTACTAAGAACAGGGTACATTGTCTCTCATCTGTCTCAATTATAAAGAAAAACATGGGGATCCAGTGATTTCCTGTGCTCCCACCATGACTTGGAGACCACCTGTTCATGCACTCCTGAGGATGAGAGCCGGCATGACACTACTGCCCCAAAATCAACTGCAAAGATTCCCACCTTACTTCTGTGAGACCTATACCAGTCTGAAATGCAGGATTGAGCCTGATGGCATGCTTCAGATGGGACCCAGAGTGGAGTTCCTGGAGCAGAGTTCTCCCCACTCAGTGGCTCTGCCATGCAGGCTTCCCACTACTCACCATGGTCTGGGACTCAAGAGCTGCCTGTCTGCAAATACAACTTAGAGCCCTGGGAACACATCACCAGAAAACCACTCTGGCCACTGGGTTTACACCATGTTGTGTTCTGCAGGAAATGTTTGTATTTGTTTCAGAGAGAAGTCCTGCTGTTTCAGATTAAGTGCCTTTGCCATCTGCTAAAAGAATGATAAAACAGCACACAGTCAGCTGTTAAAGAACAGAGATAGAAACACAGTGCAGAGCTGTGTTCTTGCTAGCTCCATGGTAAAAATTCCCATTTCATAGGGTGTTCCATTATACTTTTTTTGGTGACATTTTCATCTCTCTAAAAGTCAAGGGAATTCTAGTGTCAAAAAATACAGCTTCCATAGCTGTCCTAGTTTATCCCAACATCCCTCTGCTCTCTGCAGCCAGCACCACTTCCAGGGCAGGATCAGATGTGCTGGAGGAAAGATCACCGGGGTGCCAGCCACAAGCAGGTCACTGCAAACATATGGACACCCATGCTCTGAACCCAGCTATTAAGGAGGAAAAGCTGTGAAGGCTGCTGACCTATTTCTTTCTATGAACAATTTCATTTGGTTCTTTTAGGCTTGTCCAACTGGCAAGGACTGTGGGACAACAGAGTTTCAGACCTAGGCTGACTGGCAGTAGATGGGACTACCTGGAAACCTGCCACTCCTGATTGCTCCTTCAGAGCGAACCATTTCAAAGCTGGTGTAAGGAAGATATGTACATCAATCAAGAAAGTGCTATTACTCTTGCTAATAACAGCAGATGATATATAGAAGGCTATCAATGAGCTTAGACTTTTGGATTCTCTAAGGCTAATGCTACCCAAGTAAATTAAACAACTTGAATGAAAATCCTCTGGCACAGAAACTTGATTGTCTGAACCATTAAATTGCTAGAAGGGTCCTTGGCACAGTTTTGACCAATCCTACTAGGGCTCTCCCAATTCCTGGACATGCTACAGTTAGGTAGTCCAGAGACCATTCCCATTAGGCAGTCTGTGTATATATGGATTCAAGCTGTTCCAGGCCAGTTGGCCAGAAAACAGTCCTGGGCGTGTTTGATTCACCCATATGGATGCATCCAAAGTGTACTGAGGTTATTAATACAGATACTCTGTGTCCTAGGCACCAGGCTTTGGACTCTGTGAGCACATTAGACATCATGCTGTGAGGCTTCTCGCAGAAGGCTCACCAATACTAAGGTCTTTCAGGAGTCTGGAAATCATTTAGGATCTTAGGGAACTTTCTAACATCAAGTCCTGCCAAAGAGCCAGGTTACTCAGTAGCCTGTGCCCAACAGTGGCCAGAAGGGATATCTAGGGAGCAATATAAAAACAGTACAAAGCCCTCTTATACTTTCCCAAATATCAGCAATTTGTAGCTTAGGTATTTGATAGCTTAGGACCTTTCAGTCTTGAGAAGTACTGTGTTGTCTATTGTAGTGATAAAATGACCTTTTTGCTCATATTTATGGGCAGAAAAAGGAAATACTGATATTCATCTAACTGTCCTGGAAGAGCCAGGTTGAGTTCTGCTCCTCGGGCTTCCCTGGGAGCTCTTTCTGCATATTCTAAGCACTTCGGGAGTGACAGTGCAACATGCACTGGGAAGATAGACAGGTAGATGGAGGAGGGATGTTTAGCCTGCAGGCTACTAAAAAATATGTGCTCCCCCTGATAGTTACTGTGTGCTGTTTTGCTCACTAGTTGAAAGGATGAAGGGAAAGCTGGTCACCTCCTACTCCTTTTCCCACTTAACAGCTTGTTCAGCTGAATGTTGTACACAGAAATGAAGAAGGCGTCTAGGAAAGGGTGAAGAACATATTTTGCTCTTAATTTTGAATAGGCAGGCACATGTGATTAATGACTAAGGTACTGGTCTCTTTGTGATAAG
Organism: Nicator chloris; assembly: GCA_013400495.1. Lineage (NCBI taxonomy): Eukaryota > Metazoa > Chordata > Aves > Passeriformes > Pycnonotidae > Nicator > Nicator chloris. The sequence goes on from WAAE01020055.1 coordinate 24,419, forward strand.
GAGCCATCACAGTGGTCCTACAAGACTGTATATGACACCTACTTTAGTCCATATTTGCTTTTTATGGCAGTAAGGCTGGACATTTTAATTAATTCCTCCAGAAACATACCATGAATATAAATCCAATGTCAATTAATGTTGCTTTAACTATTGACAGCAGGGAGAAATAGTGATCACTATATGTCAATACATTAAGTTAGAATCTTTTAAAAACCTAAAAATAAATGTTGCACAGATAAGTTTGTGCCTTCAAGGCCTCATGAAGCAATGCAGATGGGAAGCTAATGGATATTCTCTTCTCAGAGGACAGCAAAAGAGGACATTTGGAGCATTCCAGGACTCTCCTTGTCCTTGCTGCCTTGCAGGAATAGAGGGAGATGTGTACCCCAAAATAAGGCAGTTTGACAGGCTGGACACTGCTACACCAAAGGCTGAAGGAGGCTTTTTGCCCTCCCCAAAAGCCACCAGGGTGGTCTGTTTGCCTCTCAGTCATCCTTATGAGCTCCCTCTAACCCTTCTCTGTCCTTTTCTCTCCCATTTACCATGCTTCAGAAAACATCATTGTATTTCTCCATCGTTTCACCCTTCCCTTGGGATGTGTGTGAGCGTTGTCTGAACCTGTCCTCTCTTCTCCGGGTTCATTTTCCCTCTGATGCAAATCAGGGACAGTGAGGGCCCCAGTCCCTGGTCATTTCTCTGTGTCAGCAGCTACTCTAAAACCCAAGCATCTTGCTCTGAAATTTTAATCTGACCATGTAAACAGTGATAAAATTACGATTTTTTTTTTCTTTTTTTCATACATTTGGGAATGTTTCTACTCAGGTTTCACTGGGCTTGGCCATGGCAAACTGTGACAGACATAGCAAAAGATCCCCCGTTTTGGTAGACCTTCTGAGCTGTCTTAAGAAGGAAACATATATGGAAAGGAAACAGAGCAGCTGTGGCAATTTTCAAGGATGGGGAAAAAGTGCCAGGTGTAATAGGGTTGTTAGGGACTTGGCTTGACTAGCTGAAGAGAAGCAGCAGAGACAGGCCAGTAATTGTATGTGTTTCTGCAAGCTGACCTTCCTTTGAAGGATGCTACAGTGCAGCACCTCCCCCCAAGGAGTAAAGAGTTCTGCAGAGAGAGGATGTGAGAAACTGAGAAAATTTGCTTTCTTGCTGCTCCTTGCCTGGTGCCTTCTCATTGCTGCAGGAACAGGAGTCATCTGCATGCCAGATTACAGCATCCTCTCTAATTTATGTTTTCGCTTTTTAACATGCAGCATAAAATAACATGCATCCTACAGCAGCCCAAAGGGATAGAAACCTCTGTTCTGTAAGACTTGGCCCATTTAGCTCATTGCCTCGAGTCTGAGGGCGCTCATGAAATTGTGAGCCAGGAAAATGGTTTTAAACTTTTTATCTGACACTACAATTGAAGTGGCTGTACTTCTAACCATCTGCCTTGTAACACATATGGTATTCCTAGCTGCCCACCACTGCTTTTGCTAGTGCCACTGAGCAAAGGTGAGAGAATAATAGCTACTATGACAAGAATAGAGAGTTGGAAATGACAAGTTGCATATGCATTTGCACTGCATATTGCAGTGTGATTTGTCTTTTTATCTGAACATCTCCTATTTTTACTATAAGGTCTAGCACAGAATTAAGCAAATAGATTTTATCTCTGCTTCTACTTTTATTTCTGCCCTTCCTGAAAGAAAAGAAACTTTTATTCCGTATTTACCCAAAATAGTTGCTTTTACTACTGCACTTACATTCCCTTTGCCAACCAGTCCAAGCTGTGATTTGGGGACCTGCTGGATCTCCAAGTCTCTGACAGATTCTGGTTTTATCAGACTGATAAGCTCTGGCTTTCGAAACCGGTCTCCTGGCCTGCATTGTGCCCCACTGAGGGTACATGGAGGTGAGTTGTGAAACCCTTGGCTACAGCAACTACCTAACACACACAGAGATCTCCTGAGGTCTAGAAGTCTTATCAGACTCTGGAATATGTTTATAAACCATTCCAAAAGCCTGCACACCTCACTTTCATGTGTTGGTATAACAGGTTTTGCTGTGATTGATGGGGAAGAGTATCCTATTGCCCCTGGACTGCTGAGAAGAGGGATGGTTCAGGGGTTCTGAAGCAGCACTTGCTTTTAACCATCCAGTTAGCTCCCTCCAGGATAAGTCCATGGCAGGGTGACACAGTGGAAGGGACATGTGGAACTGGCCAAGCAGTTGGAGAAGGAAGCAGATGTGCAGACAGCGAAGGAGATGTGGATACAGATGGGGATATGGACATGGATGGGGTTGGGGATACAGATACAGAGGGGGTTGGGGATGCAGGCACACCTGTGGCGTTGAGGACAGGTCCATCTCTGTGGATTTCATAATGTGCAGTAGATCAAATGATTTACAACTGTGACAAAGCTGCTTATGGGGACACAGCATTGTAGAAAGAAATAAGTTAACCCAGAAGAAATTCTGGTTGTAAAACAGTTTTGAAGTACAATCCTCAAAGTTGGCCTTTTGATTTTCTGTCTCTGTTTCCTTATCTGTAAATAAGCTTAATATTTAATTCAGGCATGCTATTTGGTTTAATTGGTTGATAGTTTTAGCTTATAAAGTTAAATGCTATGTGCATTTTACTTAGTTTTGCTTACCATTAATTTAGCTCCTACTTTAATGAGTGGCCCTAAGCTTTTCCTGTGAGCAGCATCTGAAGCCAGAGCTCTGTCAGTCTTTAAGCAATGAGGGACATTCCCCTGACTGTCCTTGTCAGAGCAGGGGGAAATCTCACAGCAATTTTCCACAATGGTCTCCTGGTGTGGGCCATGGACTGGAGCAGCACAGAGTATTGCCTCAGTCACCAGCTGGGATTAGCCCCTCTACAGGTTCAGGGAAGAAGTCCCATGTAGAATGAGACTAATGAAAGTGGTAAAACAGAGAAAGTTTCTTCCTCCTCTTCTATCTCTGGCATCAGTTATCATAGAGACTTCAGTGTAATATTATTATAACATTTTTTACAGTAGGAATTATAATTGAAATTTGTTATGTATGAGGATAACTAAAATTCGATCATTTCACACTCTTCAGTCCATGCCTGAGGACGTTTTGGGGTAAATAGATTGCTTAGAAACAGCCAGTGACTACAGCTAAAATTACATTTTACCAACTGAGCTGAATGACTTTTTAATTACAACACTGATGTCCACATGCTGTCACCACCGTCTAATACTAAGATGGTATTGATTTGATTTTTAACTTTGATGTACCAAGGGAGAAAATGCAGAGTAGGATTTTTTCTGAAATCTTTTTTCCAAAGTAGTCAAGAGCCCCAGCTCTAAAATGATGGGTTATTTTTTGTCTGTCTCCTTTTCTAGTTGCTTGTACCCTGAATTTTGTTACTGTCCACCTTGAATTTGTTTCGTTTTATACAAACATTTTGAAATTAAAATTTATAATTTCATGGTACTGGTGAGTCTTGGTAGCAATGAAATTTGTGCTATACATACAAATGTTATATGAAACAACTGAAAAAGCTACCAAGCAGACATATCAGAAAGCCACAGGAATCTACATGACCACGATCTCTTATGATAATGCAATTCTAGTGCCTTAATTTCCTTAAATAGCAATTACAAATGCTTTGTAACCAAGACATCAAGGATCTTCTATTTTATGAGAAAGTACTTGTTTTTCAGGATATATTCTGTATTGTTACTCTAGCAGAGACTGGTCACTAAGTTCTACTTAGAGCCAGGGAGCTTTTTTCTTTGTGAATGCAGACCTTTCCTTCTCTGTCTAAGGAACAAATTTTAAAAATCTCCTGGGATGAACCTTTAGTTTGCAAAAGGATTGCTACCTTGTCCATGAGCTGCGAGGAAGGCACAGCCACAGAGCATCTCTTCCTGGGCTGCTCTGCTCCATGGAGAAGAGAAACTAGCTCCTGCCCTGCAGACTCCTGCACTCCCGGCTTGCTTAAGCTCAGATGAAGAGCTAAAAGAGGCTCTTTCATATCTGTATATATCTGGATATCTATATATCTTTCATATCTGTGAATATCAAGTAATATTAGTCCAATACATAGGTTGGTGATTCAGAAGTAGGAAGAGTGGAGTTGATCCAAAATCCATTTAATTTGAAGGGTCTCCAACTACCAACTGCCGTGGGTTTGGAGGCACATTTGCACGACCTGTGGAAAAGGTAATCCATTTACCACGCAGGTGGGACACTGGTCTGTACAGGTATTCCTTGTTGTCATGGTCTAACCCCAGCCTATTGTAGAGCTGGGAATACAGCTGGCATCATTAATATCTGAGCTAACAATAAAAAAGGAAATGAAAGTATATTAACTGCACCCACTGCATAGCCATAAAGGCAAAGGTCTGTCTGAGATTAACAAACAGCTTTTCAGTGGAGATGGGACTATAACTCACTTCAGGGGCTCTGATCTTTGATGAGTTTATGAATGAAAACAAAGCTCAAGTGAATGAATTACGGACATGATTCACTCTGTTGTCTCATACACTTTTATGACCTTTTAGTGTTTTCAGTTGCCAGGAGGATGGGATGCTGGGATGGCCTCCAGGAGCCCTTTGCTTGAGGTCTGGCTCAGTTACAGACTTGCAGCGCGTCCTTGGGAAAACCTCTTTAATATACCTCACATCTATATACCACACCTCTGCTCCCCATCAGTAAAACAGGAATGATAATTTTGTGTCATTTGTATGTAGGTCACCTGAATGTCAAATTCAGTAATGAAAAGTCCTAAGTTGTAGCCTACTGTGGTCTATTTCCCCTGTCTAAGAGTAGAAATACTCTTATTTACTCCAGCTCATATATATCTATGTATATATACAATTTCCAACCTAAACTACTCTGTCAAATAATCAAGAAAATAGCAAATAGAGCCAAAAGAATAGGCAGAAATTAGAACATCCAAAGGGGAGAAGCAGCTGTGGAAACCGACTCTAATGCTCCCACCCCAAGGACCTCATGAAGAAGACTTGACAGAGTCCAGAAAACAAAAGGGAAGAAATAATCTGGACTTTTATGATGTTTTTCAGGGTTCATAATTCCAGCTTTTTTACCACAACCCACAAGGTCAAAGAACCACATGAGAAAAGTGGTGGTTTTCATGAAACCATGTGACTGCTGGATGTGGACCTTTCCAGATCAAACCAGTTGCTGCATCATGTGCAACAATGGCATGAGGTGTCTGCCATGCTGCTAAAGAAAAATATTGCATGAACAGAGTAAACCTTGGGTTGTTGTTTGGCTTTCTGCTGGGGTTGAAGTCAAGAATAAGGGTGTGGTCAACCCATTCCCTGGAAGCTTTCCTATCCTGCTGCTCTTTCAAGTAGAATATTGTCCCAGGCTGACTGATCTTGTAAACCCAGCTCTGCCTAAGATATCTGATTTTGTAATGGATATTATCTAGAATTTTACCCTGAAGAAATTACAGTAAATTCCATTGCCCCTGTTAGGACCATTACCAGTGCTTTGTACATATTATTTCATAATGTGTATGCATATCACTTACCATATATTAAAACAACCTCTCAGCAACATATTTTGAGTACTCTACCATCTTTTGGAGTGTGGATAAAATGAAGGGAAGACATGGGCTTTATGCAAATGGGCAGCTTCTGAAGGGTTAATGAACAATGAGGAATTTGTGTATAGCTCATTAATTGTTATATTGCATCCCTTTATCTAAATTGTTAGTGGCCTGCTTAGTCAATTGAAACATATTACTTTGATATTAAAGCTGCAATCAAAATCTTTATTCTTGTGCATGTTCTACTTGAGAATACTAATCCTTTAGAATAGGGCAATTGGAATTATCTTGAAAAGTATTACAATTCAATAAACCATATGCTCAAAAATAGAAACATCAGGTTCAGCCAAATATCCTAGGAACTGATGCAGTTATTTTGACTTTCCCACACAAACAGACCAATTTGAAATACTGTATGAAAAAGCCCATTAGGCTTTGTATTTAAATTCTGGCCTCATATTCAAGGAAAATGAGGATGATAATTCCATGCCAGCCCATCACATTAAATTAGCCCTGCTGTGTAGTACAACGGTGCCCTGCACAGGGAGGGTGGTTGTTGTGGATTGTGATACGGTACATGGAGGTTTTTTATATTTGTTACATAAGCCCAGAGCATTCCAACTAGTTTATGATGCTCTGTGAGGCATATCTGCTCTAGATTTTCTCTCTAGATCAAGGAGTGAGAGAAGAGCTTTAAAACCTCTCCAGATATTACTGACTCTTAGTTATCTTGACCTCAATGGAGGTAGCAGCCTGGACACATTCCCAAATTAGGCATCTACTTTACTCCCTAGAATAAAGAAGGATGAGCATGGCCCTTAGTGCCCAGGTAGCCTAGGGATGCTGCAGAGCCACATTGCCTTTGGCCTGTGTCAGACCAGTTTGAGTGGAAGACAAAAGCAACAGATGAAGCAGATCAAAAAGAAGGGAACTAAGGGGTAACACCAATCAGTAGAACTGGTGTTTAGTCACCTATGTTTTCAATCATCACCAGGAGCAGAGTTTTAAAAGAGAAGAAGGGCAATGGAATTGAAGAGGTTTCTGGGAAAGAGAGTGCACAGGCACCTCTGCAGCCTTCATTTAAATAAGCCTAAACCCTGAGCAGCTTCATTCACCATGCTGGAGTTGTTTAAGAGTTGCAGAAGGGTATGAAGACATGTGGGTTGGGCAGCAAAGTGGTAAAGTTTTTGTCTTGGACATGGGGAAGTGTTGAGAAGCTCAGTGTAACTGTGCCCATGCAGTCAAGTGTGCACTCCAGCAGTGAAGGCACAGAGTACCTTCAGGTGTGTAGGGGATTGAGGAACATGACTTAGACCATTTCCATTACATTTTATGTGACATGGTTTCCTGAAAGAGCCTGCAAGACACAGAGCTCTCTTCATTTATTTACCCTGCTGACTTAGAATGTCCTGTGATCAGCATGTGTCTGTGTATAGGTATATCTGTGTGTGTGTGTGTGTGTGTGTGTGTGTGTGTGTGCACATCCAGGTGTGGGAAATGCTATATTACTAGGAGCAATAATTTTATAGATAGGGAAAATTACAGACCAGTGCAGTAGAAGAATGAACACCCATATTAATATTCTGGTTGTTTCCAAGACAAAGGAAGGGTAAGAGCAGGAAGTGAAATAGGATTGTTTGGTCAGAAATGCCTTTCTGTTTTCCAAGCTGTTCAGAGAAACCCATGTTTCCACAGACATTCGTATGCTTTTGAGTTTCAGATCATTAGTGTCATGACAGCTGTTATTAAGAAATATTATGTAGAGGGTAAAAAAACATTTCACATATTTTGCTGATAAAGTTAATTTGTTCAATGGACATCAATTAAAAATCAGGTTTTCTAAAATGCACTTTTTAGTGTTAAATTTGATTATATCAACTCAAATAAATCAAACTTGACTGCAACCAAAGGAAAACAAATGCTTGAGCATTGTTTTAAAACACGTGGTAAATAGAAAGCTCAATAAAGAGGAGATGGTGCCAGGAATGCCAGGCTATCATCTTCTTGCTATGATTCAGCTTAAGGTCGGTGACATTGATGTAACTTTGACTTCAAGAGAGGAAATATTTCATAGTAAACAGAGCAAGAATGAATCCCCTTGGAATAGTAAAGGTATAAATTGCTTTAGTTTTCATTTCTGTACTGCTAAATTTGTATTTCATGTGTGGGATTGTAATTGATGACTGCTTACTTGTCTGGATGAAGAAGGTTGAAAAAATTGCATTCTGATTGTCAAGGTTGTTTGCGTTAGTGGCTAAAATAGCAGTCATCATGCTGAAATCTTTGTAAACAACATACAAGCAATTCTTTTCTTCTTAAGCAAAACAGAAAAGGAGAAAAGAAGCTTCCAAGCCTGAATATCCTTGTATCATCTGGCTGACATCTGGGAGTATAATGTACCATTTTTCCTGGAAATATGATTTGTATCAGCTAAGCAAACTCCAGTGTACCTGTTAAAGCATTAGATCTTCAGTTAAAGCATTGAGGGATTTGAGGAGATTCTAACACCAGGTATCCTAATTCCCTTTCCACCTAGGTTCATAGTTAAAAATAAAGAGATTTTTTCCATAGTATTTGTCAGTAAACACTGTAAAATCTATAATTATTATTTTCATATGCCAATTTCTCAACCTTTCCAAAGACTCCCAGTTGCCTCTCATTATCTGATAGTCCCACATCTAAATTTCCCCTGATCCATTACAGACAAGATTATATTCCAGATAACGGTGTAATTCATTAACATTCTCTGTGTTGTAGAGGAAGCAAAGTGAAAAAAAAAAAAAAAAAAACCCAACCAAACAAACAAAATAAACACTCTCTCAAGTTAACATTATTTTCACATCTTTTCAGGAAGAGGTGGAGTTGTTTCTTTATTTGTCTTTGCTGAGCTTTTATCTTGGTCATTGTTCTCTCATGAGAATTCCAATGAATTGGAGAAAGAAAATACAGTTTTGGCGTATGCACATGATCCACCTTCAGTATTATTTGGGACATGTTTTGGCTTTGGTATTTTAACAGATTGAGTGACTGAGACTGAGGATTTTTGGATTTTATCCTGCCCTTGTTTTGGAACTGCCTTGAGGAAGTGACTTTTATTTGGGGGGAAAGCCATCAAGTGTATCTAAGACATGGCAATTGTCAGAGCCTGATGAGTTAATGAAAGGGAAAACACAACACTGAAATCAGTGGCAAAGGACCCAGATCAGTGACCCAGAGACCCGTTCCAGTTCTGTCTTATTTTGTTTATTAACTCTGATTAGGGTTAAACCAGAAATGGACTTTGTGTTATCTTATTCAAGAGCAATGAAATCAGCTTAGATTTGTTTATGAAAGAGTAGAATCCATGAAGAACCTATGTTTCATTTCAGGAAAGAATTTTTTTTCATTTCATTTAAGGAAATAATGTCAAGTAATTCCTCTAGGGTCAGTTTCCAGAGCCCGTAATAAAACACTTGTAGTACTTTAAGGGAGAATTATATGTAATTGGGAAATATTATGTGTAATTGGGAAACATTTGGAAGAGAAAGGAATCTAGGAAGGATCAGTAGCACATATCTTTTTACTCTGAACGGAACCAAATTTGCAATTTTCTATATTCACCCATTGTTTTCCCTGCAATGTGGGATGTATACAGAGGCTCTCATATAGGTGCTTTTCTCAGCTGGCCACACTCTTCATTCTAAGATGGGGTAGCTGGGTGCTTGCAAGTCTGAAAGGAGGGATGACAGGGAATTCTTTCTTATAGGCATCCTGATTCTTAAGGGGTTTTTTTGGGTAAATCCACCATATCCCATAGATCTCTTCCCTTCTGCAGATCTCTAGTGTGCCTCATTTTTTGTTCAAAAGGATATATTGTCCCTGATCCAAGAAAGCACGTGTAAGAGACTAACCATATGTTTTAAATCGAGGACAAACAACAGGTTTACAGAAAATACATATTTGAGACTTGACCAACTGCTTTTGTTCACTGATTAGTATTAATACAACTCAGATAGACTGCAACTGCTCCATTGCAAGAATACATGCTTACCTTTTGTTTGCGTGCTAGCTGTAATTGTTATGGAGTCTATTTCTGGAAGAAACATGCAGATAAATCATTATGTGCTTTTTCTGTGCTCCATTATACACTTCATTCAGTTCATTGCCTTCACAAGACCCAAGAGTTAATTTTGTTGACTGTGTTTTCCTAAGGCCTATGTGATACCTCACATACACAGGATGCAGAAGGTACTGCATGACACACACATTTTCCTGCATCACTGCTCAGACTGCAGTGGATCCAGACCATTTTCTCTGGTTAGTGTTTACCTGAAAGTCTTTGTACCCCTAATCCACAAGCCTGCAGCAGACAGCCTGCTCAGGCACTGCCAATAGTGGATATTTGAACTCAAATAACCTGTAAGTTGGAACTTAGGTTACAGCATCAGAGAAAACTGGAAGACCATTTCTCCTATTGACAGCAAGTGGGTCATGAACAGTAGAATTCACTGAACACAGTAGAATTTCTCCATGCTTTTCCATGCAGCTTTATTTTTTATTACTAGGATGTGATAAAACAGTGGCAAAGGCTGTTCCTTTGTTGATTTCCAAGGTGTCATCCTCTCTTGTACTCACGTAATCAAATGCCCTTATATGCTCACAGGGCATACACCTCAGAAACTGTAAGGAAAAGACTCAGAAGCAGGTATTTCGTCCATCTCGTGTCTTGTCCTTTGCACATCACGAAAGGAATCCACCTGCTGTAATTAGACAAGGTCCAAACTTACTAAATTGAAGCCTTTGCAAAACTGCTGCATGTTAACAGCTACTTTTGGGCAACCAGCAGGTCTGGCTCAAATTATTTACATCTGCTGGGGTTTTTGTTACCATCCTGTTCTTTTTTAAGGGGAAAAAAGAGGTGTATTCCCCCTACACATGCACACAGTCTTCTAGTGGTATTGTAAAATACACTCTCCTGGACTCTGGGTTGCTGTAATGTTGTTTCTGCTGATAAGTGTTAACAAGAAACCAATACAATGGAGTATGAAGCCAGTGTGAGAGCTCCATCAGAGCAGATCTTTACAGAGAACAACAAACACTGTAAGATGATATGTGTGATCTTTTCCACCAGGAGTAGAGAGGCAATAGGTTGAATGCACCAAAAGTTTTTTGAAACTCCTCTGCTGCTATCCAAGTTTTACCTCTTTGTCTACTTGTATAGTCAAACGAAACTCCATTTTCACTCCTTTCTGTTCTTTTTTTCTTTCCTTTTGTGCCCTTTACTTGCCATTCTAATTAGCTTTCTATTATTGCTTTAAGGGGCAAATAGTGATGCCTGTTCTGTAGACACTGAGAGCTTTTCTGCAGGCAGCTGTGCATGAGTTTGCTTACACTGTTAGGCAGGAAGGGCTGGAGCGAGGATGAATGCTTGCCTGGGCTATGGGAGAGTGAGCATGAGCCCCTTTCTAGACTGTATCTGCATCACTAGCCCTTCTGGAGACAAGAACTCTGCCTTTTCTCATCCACAGAAAGGTAAGAATGATGTTCTCTGAAGAAGGGTAGTTAGGGAATAAATATATAAATGATTATAAGGTGTTAAAGAGAATTAAACCTTTGTGTGTTCCTGGAAACTTTCTATGCCCTTACACTTAGCACGAGCAGTGTTCCTGTCATTTCCCAATTCCATGTACTGGGCACAGTCTAGGACTGCTCAGAGCAGCTGAAAACAGGCCCCAAAAGAGCACCAGGTTCCCCATGGTCTTACAGAGTCCTCCTACCTGTGTAAGGACTAGGATCTAGTGATTAGAGATGAAACAGGAGACTTCAGAGACCCTGGTGATGGCATTTGCTTCTACTTCCTCATCTGACATTGATCCCTTTTGCAAAACACTTAGAAGTGTGAGAAGTGTTCCACAGGAATTAAGTACTTTTTATTAGGCTAAGTGCTGAAGGAAAATGTGGATTCTTGGTATTGCTTTCTTGACATAGCTGAAAGGAAGCCTCGTGCCAGGGAGCTCTGCTCCTCATAGAACCTTTTGGATGTGAACACTCACACTTTGCCGTTCATCTGCTGGTTCCAAAGCCTCCAGGGGGGTCTATCTCACAGGAAGTGTTCATGAGCTGCAGGGAGAGGAACTGTCTGCCTAGCATCACCCCATTTCCAATGGAAATCCCTTGATCCATGTGGTGTGAAAAGGTTGTGATTGTTCACCAATGAGGACCCTTCTGAGACATCCGGGCTTTCTGTGGGATGCTGGGGAACAGCCCTGCATCTGGGGAGACCCTGCAAACCTTGCCTCCTGCTCAAGGCAGAGCCAAGTCTGGCAGCTCCAAGCTGCCAATTGCAGATTTGTGTGCATTTAGGGCTGGCCTATTTGTTCAGCTTTAGCATTATGCCCGTGGAAAATGCTGGCCAATAAAGCATAAATGCCTTTGTCCCACTAACATCGGCACTTCTTGTTTTCTAAAGGACTCCTGAGACCACTGAAATAATGCAATTAGCACAAATGGAGTATGGTAGAGCAGGAACAAAAGAGAATAAGACAGGTTTATTCTGCAGAAGAAAATGTAAGTGTAGTTTAATCCTACAGCCCATTAGGGTGAGCATCACCACACCGTGGGCAGGTGCAGGGGACTTGTGAGTTTGAGCAGGGGAGAATTGTGATCCCCCAGTCAAGTAATTGAGATTACTTGCTCAAAATACCAAAGCAGAAAAATACAGTATATGAAAATATAGTTACCAGAGTAAATAGAAGCTGCTTTTGCCAATAGTTAAATATTATTTCACAGCTATTGGCCAAGCCATTCAAAACACATTTAAAAAAAAATTTAAAAAAAAAAAGGCAAACAGATTGTCTTCATGTTTCAGGAGAAAGCAAAACAGTCTGGAGGTGGCAGTGGCCTACACAGAGGAATGTTGTCCTGAGTCTCAACAAGTTCCATCTGGTCTCAAACTTCATTTAGTTTGATTTGGGGCGTTTAAAATTATCTTGGATTTCCTAATTGCCAGCATGCTCCTGCTGGGCTGTTCAGTGGAAGTGAGATGTCCTTGTCAGAGGACATCTACCTCTTCCCTTGCTGGTGCTAGCATGCAGAGCAGGCACCTTTTCTCATTCCTTCTTGATGTTCCCAGCTAAAAATGCTAATGGTGCCATACAGTGCTAAGACCAAGTGCTCTGCCTTTGCTGCTTCTCCACCCCCTAATGATGGAGCACATGGTAAACACAGCCATGCTTAAACATTCCTTCATAAGTCTCTCATAGATAACTGTAAACATGAAGATACCAATTCACAAAAGGCTTTCCACAGCTACCAGCACATAGCTCTGATTCCAGTGGTGCATACCATGCACATTTACCCTGAGGAGTTCATCTTCCTCTTTTGGACACTCTGGCAAAGACGTTCAGACTACCCTTAGAGAAGCAATGGAACTGCTACCCTATTGTGAATACCTCTATTGCCACCCTTGAGTTTTTAATGCCCATTGGAGGCTTGTACACAGTCACATTTCTCCAGGGGGTTTTGCTGAGCCCCTGCATGCCTGCCTGTCTGCCCTTTCTTCTGCCTCCACACACAGCTGCTGGAACAAGGGGACTTATTCTGACTACAGTAGGCTTATACTCATTCACTATGCTCCAGGTGTTACTCCTTCCTGATACTGTGAGGAAGAGTCACTATCTCACCTGATTTTGGCTTTTTCAAGACTTGGCTTCTGACCTATTTCTACAAAAAGTGGAGGCAGACAGGCATCTCTAGGTGGAGGTTCAGTCCATCCTCAGAGGTGAATCCCACTGTACCTGATTCACTCCTGGTGGAAGCAGAGGGTTACAAATTGAGCAGCCTGCTGCCTCCCTTCCTTTACATTCAGAAGGGGTGGCTGGTGAAAGGAAGTTGCCCCGGGTCTTAGGCTCAATCAGCAGAGTCTCAGCAGAGAAGCACTCAGCATGGAGGAGTGCCCACCTTCCCACCTACTTCCCATTCACCAAAGCACATTGCTTCCCAACCCACAGGGTACGTCTGTGCCTGAATGACAAAACTGTCTTCTTCAAGCCTGTGTGGGCAAGAGGTAGATGCATCAGTAAACAAAATGTTTAGAAATGCTTTGCAATCAGTCTATTTTTAATCTTTCCCTTCTCCCTCTCATTCTGTTCTGCCCCATTCCTCATTTTGGTTCATTTCACCAAATAAATATTACATGTTTTACTTTCACATTCTCTGATACTTTTCTTCAACTCTCAAATTCTTTTCTTCATTGGAGAATATTTTCATATATTAAAAAGTGGTTTTTTTCAAAAGAGGGAGTTTTCACCAAACAAATTGTCAGTCACAACAAAATAAAATTCACCTTGTCTAACCTTATAACCCCAATGCCAGGTGAGTTGGAGCGGTTTTGCCGGTCCTTCATCCCCCCATCATGTCTCCTGCAGCAAGATGGGCCAGAGAACAGACTGCTCCTGTGGCCACTGCTTGTGTCAGCTCTGCTCAGAGCCAGAGGCTGTCCATGCCACCCCAAGGTGCTCTGCAGGCTCTGTGGCACAGCTCTGCAGGGAACTCACAGGACCAAACATAGGCAGACAGTCCTCTGTGGAGGGGAGGTAATACACAGAAGCTCCACAAGAGTCAGGGAAGCATTCCCAACTGTTGGACTCATTGCAGCATTTTCTGCAGCATGATACAAACTGAGAGAGGAGTGGGATGCAGAGAGATGAACTTTCACTTCTTTGAGATGTACAGATGTGAAATATCTTTGATGCCTTTTCTCCAACCATCCAAACTCTCTCACTGGTAAGAATTTCAAAATTAAGGAATATTTCCTCTTCCTACTTCTCCATAGAGGAAAAAAAAAAAATAAAAAAAAAGCAACTTTGATCCAAAAGATGTTGATAGGAAGAGGACAAAGACCATAGGCCTTTTCCAGTGCTGCTACCCCGCAATAATGACCTTAGTCCCAAGCCTGGAAGGAGAATTAGATGGAAGGAATTTGTCTGCACTTCTGGATCACTTTAAATCCAATTGGATGTCATTTGCCAAGGCTGATTGAACCAAAGGGGCATGTGAGTTTGACAATGCTCTTTTGTCCTGAGGCTTTAAGATTCGGTCCTCTAATTAATACATCCTTTTAACCTCAGTCAGTGCATGGGCCCACCTTTACAAATAGCTTGGCAAGTGTGTGAGCCAAAGAAGATGCTGACCTTATCAGCTAGGACCTGAGCTTGCAAAGTGTCAGCTATATTGAAATTCTTTCCATGCAGAAACCTCCTAGATGATTTGCTGGATTTCATGTGAGATATCCAGTGTCCATTGGGGAGGAAACACTTGGCTGGGGCAACACGTCTATGGTCTCTGGGAAAAAAGACATACTGCAGTTTTGGACTCCAGCTTCCAAGAGCTTGCCCCTGTGCCTCTGCCTAAGTCAGACTTCCTAAGTCAGTTGCCCCCATATGCCCTGCTGCTGTGACTTCCAGTCTATTTCAGTCCAAGGTTTTTGTGATGGCCTCACTTTGTAATTAGAAGTTCTGTGAAGCGTAGCTCAGAGAGTGATAAAGGATGGGGAGGATGAAACAGCAAGAAGCTGCAGAAGGATGCTGACTTTCACTACCTGCTCTCCTGGCGATGCAGCTGCTGGCACCACAAGGCTTCCTGCAGCTGCTGAGCTCCCCATGCAGCAGGGCACTGAGTAGGGCAGCACTTTTTGGTACTTCAGGCAGCCAGCTTTGGGCAATTGTCCTTTCCCCACATGCAAACAGTGGGTAGCTCCCCCCACCCCAAGCTCTGGATGAGCACTGATCAGCAGACGTGGGACTGGCTGACAGCCATCAGCAGAGCCTGGGCTCTGGGAGCTCAAGGCCAGGGTTTCCTTCTCCTGAGCAGTGGGGCTCAGCCTGGCCTCAGACCAGTGAGCTCATAGGAGAGAAAGCCACTTGCAGGGTTGGATCCTTGTCCCACTGCAAAGACAGGAGCTAAATGATCTCTTTCCAGCAAACATTGGAGGGAAGAGCTGTGGGTGGGAAAAGGTAGCACTGTTCAATAGTCTTTACACAGGACAGTGGTGCAGGTGGGAAATGCAGGTGGGGAAGGATAAGGATGTCCTGGTCCTGGACCAGCAGGCATACTTCTGGCTGGGCAGAGCAGTGTTGCACAACTATGACATATGGGATAAATGCTTCTGATCTGCTTATGGTTTTCTCTGGAGACTCGTGTCTCAAGTGCTGAAGACCTAATGCCTTCCCTTATTTGTCCTGCCCATGCCAGGCATACCTTTTGTTCATCAGAAAATGTTCTTTTGGCCCCACTCTACTGAAAAGACCTATCTCAAGCAAAAAAGAAAAGAAAACAGTCAAGGGAGTCTCCTGGGCCAATTGAAAAAAAATGGCCAATATTAACCCTTAGAAGAATCTGAGATGAAATAAAAAAAACCAACAATTGTAACATTTCAAAAGGAAAGAAAATGCTCTGAGAAGTAAGAAAATTCTTTCTACCTCCTTCTGACACATGCAGCTTGTCAGCTGGGCTGGCAGTCTGGGCAGGCAGAAAGGGTAACTCACTGAAAATGGAGCCTGTGTTTTGACTGAGGAGAAACTGTGCACAATTAAGAATCCTTAGCATTTTCGGCCATGAACATTATTCAGCTCTTATGTGGATAAAAAGGGACATTTCCCAAGGCCAATATTGGATTTTTGCAAGAGCTGCATTCCTGCTGAAACCACACTTACTCTGAAGCCTATGTGATCTCACTTTTTTTTAACTTGGCTATAAGGAATTCAATGCATTCCACAAGGTGTAACATCTGTCACACATCCACATAAGCATTGTTTATTTTTATGAAACATGAGCTGTGCTTACAGTTACTCACTCTCACTTTGCATCCCCCAAATGAGAATCTGCAAGGGGAATCACAGCACTTAATTTCCAGTGGTTTGTAGAGGCATAATACATAAAGTGGGCCTTCTGTAGCACACTGATAATCCTACATAATTACACATATATGCAGAACTAGTGTCAACAAACTGAAATCAAAGTCTGCTTTGAAAAAAAATCCGTGTTATTACACAGAATAAATCACATAGAGGAGATGTGCAGCTGTATTCAGATGCTGCCTAGAAGACGGAGAAGAAAGATGTGATTGAGCAAGGCTTCAGTTTTGATCCAGAGCTGCTGCTGACTTCCTCTTCACCTCCAGCAACTTTGCTGGCTGGGTTTCTCCAACTGTGAAAGGCAGAGGGGATAATGTTTATGTAGAGGTGTGCTGTGAGAGCTATTGGCTGCATCAGTGTGAATGCTAATTTATTACTGGTGAAGTATAGCCCAGATGAAAGTGTTACAGCATGCAGCCTTCAAAGTGGATCTCCTGGTTGGCACTGCAGATTTTTATCTGAGAGGGCTGCATAACCTAGGCACAGTCTGGAGGTGATGACCACAGGGATAAATTCATAATCTGGGCAAGTACAACCAGGGAAGAAACATGCAGGGAATGTGAGTCTGGAAAACAAGTATAGTGTGTTTTGCTCTGAATTTTTAGCTTTCTTTTTACCCTGTACTTTATCTGATTTTCTGGTAAGTGATACTCTATTGATCCAAATTCAGCTATGATTAAGTCCAACACCCTGAGAGACATTCACCCATGCATACACCCAGCAGCTCACAGCAAAGGAGCTTCTGAAAAGAGGAGACATTCTGTACTGTACATGTGAGTAGAAAGATAAGTGCAATGTAAAGTATTGTTGTTTATAGCTGGGAGAATTTGGCCTTTAACTACATGCCATGTTGTGTTGACATCTGTCTTCCAATGTGGTAAATTTTTGTCCCTTTTGAGCAAAATGCAGTGAATATGATGGGGTGCGTCAAGTCTTTCCACCTTAATTCGAGGAAGCAGCCTACACACAGCACTTCAGTTTCATGAATGTCCAGATGGCATATTTCTGGGGGAAGGGGTGAGTAAAAGCACACATGTGTGTGTCTGTGTGTGTGTGTCTGACTGTGTGTGTGGACACCCACACACGTGCATTTGGCTAGGAAGCCACTGATCAGTACGTTCACAGCATAGAGGTAAAAAGGAATGTGTTTATTCTGTAACCCATAAAAGCGTCTCATCATAACTGCATCTTCTGTGAGCCCTTTCCCCCTCCTTCAGGCAGATTATAGCATTTGCCACAACTCCAGACCAGGGGTGGCTCAAATATGGGGTTTGCCAGCAGGTCACATCTCTCCAGTATCCGCCTGACACACATCATTCACTGACATTCATCTTTGCTCCTCTTTCTTTTACACTTCAGGCAAGACAAGGTCTCAGTCTTCAATAAGCTAAGAGCAAATGCCCCCTTCCTCATTTCCAGTACTTGCCTACCTTGAACAGTAAATAACCAAAGTTCAGATCATTGCCTACAAGTCACTGTGATGAGCTGATTGGTGAATAAGCTCATTCTGCACTCTAGGTAGGCCCTATAAATCCCACCCAGATCTCTTTCCCTTGCATGGGCATATAATCCACCCACCTTTTTAGCCTGGGGTACTCAATTTATCAGTACAGCTTCACTTTACTGAGGCTGAAATGCCAGGTCAAACAAGAGGAGCAGGCGCTTCTCTGCTTTGCATCCTGCAGGGTGAAAATATTCATGCTCTCAAAAGTGTGGGAAGATTCTTTTCCGAGCAGGCAGGAAAACTAGAGCTGTACCTCCAGAGTGCTTAGGGGACACGCAGGCCTGGAAGTAGCAGCACACGAGAGGAGAACCCCACAGAAAAGTGACAAGATTAAAGGATCTTCTCTCCCCCACCCCCTTCTTCCATCCCTCCCCCGAACGGGTAGCAAAATCAAAGTTAAAAATGTATCTATGGAAGGGACTGATGAAAGATTAATAATTAATTTTAGAGCAGCGATACAGCATTTTTTGAAATGTAAATTTGATGCGCAAAAGTGGCATATTATGATAAGCAGGAGCAACAAGGGAGAGTGAGTACAGGAGGGCCTGTTGCTCAGAGACAGGCTAGTGAGGAGCACTTACAGCTGCCTTTATTTTTTCTCTTCCCCTCCCTCTCTCTCTCTCTATGCAAACTTATTATCTGAACTTAGGAGGTTTTGAAGAAGTTTAAGGGCTGCATATCTGAGGCACAGTCTTCAGAGTGCATCTGTGATTTTGCCTTGAAAGCTAAATCTCCAGTTGTGCATTGCCATCCAGTGTCTTCCCATACTTTCCTTCTCCTGGCCGCTCTCATCACTGTGGTGCTAACTGTTTCCATTTCATTACGAAGACTTTCTCTTCTGCTTCTGATATTTGGATTTAATTTTCTGCCCCTTCCCCTCCCCGCCCCATGCCTGCTTCCCTCACAACTCCCCTCCTCCTTAGCTCAGGCTCTTTTGAACCATCTCCTTTTGTGCTTTTTCCCCCCGTGCATGGTGCAGGCTCTTTTACTCTCCCTTTTCTTTCCCCAGCCCTGTTTACATGAGGGCTTTGAGAGCAGCTTCACCATGCGCTCTCATGAGAGTTGTGCAAATTGCACCAGTGCTTTCGTTGGAAGAGACACTCATCTCTGGAGCCCCATGCTGTGCAAGAGTGCATCAAGACCAAGTAAGCCCCTTGATGCTGCCTCACGCTGTGATCCTCCTTTGCACAGTGTCATGTGTCAGGACGGTTTTCCCACAATGCATTCTTTAGTTCGGCGGCAGGGGAAAAAAAAAAAAAAAAAAAAGAACAAATAATCTGCTGCCGTCACAGGCAAACGCATTACCTGCAGGGCAGGGAGAGGAGCCAGTCTTCTTTCACTGAATCAAATTCACTCCCTAAAGTTGCCTTTGGATGTGTTTTTATTAATTATTGCCCAGGCGGTCCAGACTCTGGCCCTTCCAACTTTTTGCCCATTGCATGTTGGTTGTTTTTGCAAACAGCAGAATTTTGAAAGTTGTTGAGGAAAAAAAAATTTGTACTTTCATTCCCTTACTTGGATTCAAATGATGGTTTTATTGATACATATCGACAGACCTAAGCTTCACAAGTACAATTAATGCCATATAAATCATTCATAACCCTGCCCTGTCATTTACGGGAATATAGCATAAACTCCGTATCCTTATCTTAATTAAGCTGATAAGGCACAACAGACACAGCTCCGAAGTGCAGAGAGCCCTGAGCGCTGCAGGCTCTCGCAAGCACGTGTTTGTACAGGGGTCTCACGCCCAGCCAGACGTCACCTGCTGCAGCAGCTGGGCAGGCTCTGCAGCCCGCTGGAGAGCAGGACTCGAGCCCTGCATCGCTCTGTGCTTTGCCGCTAAGGTTTCGACACTGCCGTGAGATTTGATGTTTCTCCTGCAGGGAAGCCACCCAGCTCCACAGCCGAGCCTCGGGTGTCGGCAGCGCAGCACCCACGTACACCTCCAAGCAGAGGCGCTCCATCGGCACCAGCCACCGCCGCAGCCCCGAGCCAGACTAGGCTGGCACGGGGAGGGGGCAGGATGCAGGCAAAAGTAAGAGCAAAGCGATTTGAAATCACGCGGCTCTGCCGGGTGCAGAGGGACAGGCTGCCGCGCCACACTCGCCTGGGGCCGTGCGGGAACAGTGTCCCACACACAGCACCCAGCCCCTGCACCTGCAGGAGGGCAGGCGGGGCACAAGCGAGATGCTGCTGACTTCTCTCGCCCTCTCGGCAGCCTCGTGCATTGCCGGTGTTTGCCCTGTCCGGGGAAGACTGTGCATTCCTCAGTGTAGCTGCCCTTCTGTTCCTCCACAGACCTCTGCCTCCCTGCCCTTCACCTCTCGCCGCGATGGGCAGTTCTGCCAGCCCCGATGTACAAGGTTAGCTGGCAGAACGATGGGTCTGTGTGTGTCTGTCATCAGCCCCGGGGGAGATGAGGTGGGAAGGTAAGCTGGTTTTTGGGAAGGAGGAGAAGGAGTACTCCAACAGTGCAGCTGGAGCAAGAGGCAGGCTAAGGTAAGAAGAAATATTACGAAAGAGTATTTTCTGGCTTTGCCCCAGAAAAGCATCCCTATTCAAGACGAGCACTTAAGCATTTGCTTATGTTTAAGCACGTGCTCAAATCCTGTTGACCTAAACAGAAACGAAGCATATGTGTTTAAACGAGCATATGCTGAAGTGCATTCTTCAGGCAGGAGGGATGGAGGCAATTAAGCACGTATCTATATGCAAGCTAACTATCTGTCATTTACGTTTAGTCATTGTGATGCATTTTGGACAGTGAACAATTCTGGCAAGGAATTTTTTTACTAATCATTTCACAACATTTGATAGCTTTAATGAAAAGACAACATTCTCTGTTCCTTTGAAATAAGGTTTTCTCCTTAAAAATACCACAATAAATAAATAGACCAAACCATGGATTTTGTAACAGCAACTTTTCTTGAGGAGGTAACAAATAAATAGCACTGGAATGTAAGCTGCTGTCTGTGTCCACTCTGGGTCATTTCACCAGAGAGAGACATCTTGCATAACCATGAAAGGAGACAGAACTGTCATTTAAGTCTTGAAACACAGAATAAACTTTTCCCATCCATTGTTCCCTTGTATATGTGTAAATGTTACCTTTAGTGGGCATGATTTGATTTAGGCCTTCCCCACATTGCAGCTGGTTTAATGGAATGCCGTAATAGTGTCACACGGTTATTCTTGAAAAACAGCTACTAAATGTTGATGTTACTTATTGTAGTAATATTTATGTGAGAATGCTGCAAATACTTGGGAAAAGGTTTTAAAGGTTGAAAGGCGAGTATAACCATAAATTATGAGAAATGCTGCAGTTGGGAAGTGACATAAAGTTCAATGGCCTCAGCTGTCGACACTGTGCGTTCATTGTTTTGGACACTCATGTGACTGGGTCTCAGCCAGCCGAGGGCTGCTTCTCTCCCTTACTGCATGGGATTTCAATGCAGGATTGTGGAGGTTTTTAAAGTGATTCTCTAATGTCTGTTGTGTAACTTTCTCATCTCTGACACAAAAGTCACCCTAAAAGCTGACCTTAGTAGTCTGAGTGACTGAAACAGGTGATGGGGTTCACATAAATGCTGGCTTACAAGGCTAATTCATGTTTTATTTCCCCATAACACTGAATGGAGAAACAGAAAATAAAAATGCAGTGCTGACCAGTAAGGCAAATTTGTTTGTTTGAGTGTTATTTCCAGGATGTTTGAATCGCTTTTTGGCAGCCTTCAACCCAGCAAAGTGTAGAGAAACCCGGAGCCAAAGCCAGCCCAAAGGGTCACAGTGCTGCTGACACGGTGGGGTTTCCCTACCAGGCAGAGAACATCTGGGACATCTCTTGCCCCAGGACTAGGAGGGAAGGAAGAAGGGATGGAGCTGGGACAAGGAGCCTGGGGGAAGATCTGCAGAGCTGTGCTGTCCCCCGCCGTGGCCATCTCTATTTGATCTCACGCTCAGCAGCAGCCTGCTGGCTTCTCTCGGGCTGTGACACAGGCAAAGCAAGCAGCAAAGCCAGGATAACCTTTCTGCTCACAACAGCCCACGGCATCTTTTGCTTGTATCTAGACTAGCACAAGGGAAGCCTGGAATAGATAATGTCCTGAATTGCAAGATTGCGCCAAACTGTCCTCAGACATACGGTGCCATCCTCCTGACACTCTCCTTAGGCAGTGGAGAGCTTTATGGCTTACATAGATTAGATTGGTCTCTTTAGAAAGTTCATTTTGAAATGGAAGTATCAAGTGTTGTGGCATGCAGTGAAGCCTCCAACCTCTCCTCAAAACTTTTAAGCATGCCGGGGAGGGTGGAGGGAGGACATAGTTGTGCCCAAACCAGAGGGTTTGCTTTGTGAGCAATGAAGAGCCCACATGCAAAACTGTGGTCAAATCTCAGAGAGTGTTATTAGGGGTTATTAGAGTCAATAAAGACCTTAACAACCATGCCTGTAGTTCTCTGTACACACACCCCATGCTACTCACTGCCTTGTGTCCCCTCCACCCTGCTCCTGTCTGTGCCAGCCCCTGAGCAGCTCAGCCAGATTCAAGGTCCTGTGATGTGAATGCTGCTGGTGCTGCAATCATGGCATGATCTACAGAAGTGTCCACATCATTGAGAAACTCCACTTTTTCTTCGGTTTTACTGCCTTGCCTTAGTTAGGCTTTCAATTCTCTTTGCCCATTGGTATCAGCAGGATGTTCATGAAGCCTCTGGGCAGCTTCCTCATGCCAGGACCACACTGGTGCTGTCCCAAGAGTTATCAAGTCACCAATAAGCTATCCAATTGACAAAACCTCAGAAGTTGTCACTGAGCACACAAAATCCTTTTGTCCTGCTCCGGTGGCTGGAGAAGCTCCTTCTGTTTAGTAGCAGAGGTGGAAAAAAAAGGAACTTCTGGAGACAACTCTGGCACCCAGGGTTTGTGCCACCACTGTAGAAGCCTTGCCAGCCTGGCAACTTTTGCAGGAACAAATGCACTTTGGAGATGGAGCACTTTGATGCTCAGGACTTAGAGCTTCCTGTCCTTTTACAGCATTGAATATGTTATGCAAGCACATGTGGCTACAGTTGCATGCCTTTGCACAGTGTTTGTGAAACATCACTTATTCTGCACTTATAAAAAATCTGTAATGCATGTTAAATAATATTTTTCCCTGATTTGGATATTTGGTTAATAAATGGGACAGCTTATATCAATGTTCTCTTCTGTCAAGACAAGGGTAACAGGGACATTGTACAGATATGCAGTTAGCAAAGTTGGAAAATGTCATTAGCACATAAAACTTAAAATCATCGTAAGCCCATAAAAACTATGGTAAGCCAACAAGTAAAATCTCAGTAATTCTATAATCACATAACCTCTGTAATAAATTGCTGTTGTGTAGTAAAAGCTGATTAAAAATTGGTTAAATCAGTTCAAACTATGTAGGTCTCACCTTAATGCATCACATGGTGTTTATCCTGACTTGCAAGGAGCCCTTTTCTTCCTTCCTTCTCTACACATACCCACAATGATGGGGGCAGACAAGTTCTGCCTACCTGAACCAGACCTGCAAATCAATAACTTACATTGTGCAGACACAATGACAAATAAAAATACTCTGCTTGAACCTAGCAAACGTGCAGGGCACATCATCTAAAGCATAAATATGTCACTGGCCAAGTTAGATGGCTGCCAACTTCACTGTCTTGCTTTCGATGCCTTCTCCTCCTCAAAGACTGCTAGTACATTTGGTCCAAAGTTCTTCCTGACAGCAGAGAGGCACCTAAAATACAGCTAATCAGGAATTAGCTGATCCCAAATATAGATCCCAAATATGAAAGCAAGTGACAATACCTTGCTACATCCATTTCTTCAGACAGCTGTTGTGGGAAGAGGTTCAGGGCAAGCTCTGCACACCAGGCAGTGCCACAAAGGCCCCTTGCTTCGCTTGCAAATCCTGGGGCTCCTATTCTGGTTCTGGTGGGATGATATGAATTAACCTCACTGCACTATTTTCTCTGACTCCACCAAGAAGCAGCAGCCTCAGTATTTCATCCTGTCAGTCCAAGTCTGCCATAAATCAATCAGCCATATCCAGCTGCTTGTCTGTGTCTCAGGAAATGCTCCCCAAGTGACCACCACTGGATGCTCTACTGCCTAAATGCTGCTTCACTGTGTCAGCATCTAACCCTTCACAAAGAAACAGGTCACACAAAGCTTCCATGGTCTGTCCTGTCTCAACCATAGGCAGCAGCAAGAGAAGTTCATGAAGTGCAGCATACACACAGATTTGTTACAAGGACACCAAAGCAGCCTTGCCTGGTCCCTCCACACCAAATACCCTCAGTGATGACTGACCTCAGCAGCTGCTCAGCTGTACTATCCACCTGGGGGAACCACCCAATGTTCCAGTTAGAAATATGCTGTAGAGCAGCAGATGATTTCTGCTGGTGGCCCCATGAAATGTTGTTCCACATAGCCTGGTGACCAGTAATAATCTACTTATCTCTTCATTTCTGAGAGCTTTGTTCACAGGTAATTCTAAAAGGGGAAAAAAAATCACCAAATACCCTGCTTATTGCAAGTCTTTTATTCTGTCCTTCCTGCAAAGAAGATAAAATTCAAGCAGTGAAGGGAGCATGAAACCTATTCCTGAAAGTCATGCAGAGTATCAGAGTTTTGGAGCAAGAAATTTCTTTTGAAAAGGTAATTAACTAATAATGTGTCTATAATGATAAAGGGGGACTTTCAGAAAGTCAGGTCAGCATTTCTAAAACAAAATAAAATTTTCAGATCAACTTTCAAATGGAGGTCCCAAAAAAAACCTGAGAAAAAAATTAAATGAAAACACCTAGTCAGTGGTGTGATATCTTTCTGTGAAGGGTTCGGTACACCTTGTATAGGAGAAGGAGAGACAAGGGAAGAAGGCAAGGCAGGACTAGGCAAGGAAACAAAAAAACATTTTAGGAATTACTGTATTGCTCACTAAGAAACTTTCTAGCTTTTAATCTTTAACTTGGCTTTTAAAAGACCATGTTATCAATTAATTTCTGAGTTTTAAGCCATGTAGAAAATTATCAAAGATATTGATTCTAAAAGAAAATTCTTGTAATTGAGTTGCATAAGGGTGAGCTGGAAAAATCCAAATCTCGAGCTAAGTCAAAGAAGGATCAAGAAGATCAAAGCTGTGGGTCTTTGTCTTCAAAGTTACAATCTCCTCGACAGACAATTAAATGAAAGTCTGAAAGTGGAGGTTTGGGATGGTTCTGGAGGCTTCCAAACAAATACCATTAGTAGCTGGCAAACCATAAAGCCATTAAAAATAACCTTGAAGTTGATACAAGTTTCATAGAAGATCTATCCTAAAATAAGTATTAAATGTGCTACAGAACTGGCCAGGAAAATCATCTATTCCTTATCATTTGCTTCATTGGACATCTGTAGGATAACAGCATGTGCTGCCTCAGTGAAAGTTAAAGAATCATGTCCATAGGGCAAACAGTTATCTATAAACTCATTTCTTCCAAACCTTTAGGGAGACAAAATCCTTTTGATTTTATTGAATGTACATTTCTGTCTAATCTCCTGCCAGCCTCTCCTTAGCACTACCAGTGGCTGCAGAATTGACCCCGGGCTTGAGCCGAGCTCTCCCTTTAGAGTGAACCACAACTCCTGGAAATGGGCTGTAACGGCATTTTTGATGCCTCTTTGAATGAAGTGGATGTCAATGCAATCCATCAGAGCATTCTCAAGCCATGTGGTGTCCAAAGATTGCTAGTGCCCATCATAATTTAACTTCTTACCTCATAAATGCATATTATTTCTTTTTCATGATCATCACATACTTCATAGTCAGTTAGAGGCTCCGACAAAGGTGTTTGGGGTCTTGCCTTTAAAAATTAGTACTCAGGCTCTGCTTCAGCAAGGCATCTGAGTTTATAGCCTTATTTATCTGAGTTCTTAGAGAACATGGCTAGGGCTTCTTCAAGGAGCATCTCTACAGCTTAACAGCTATAGTGTAATTAAGAAACGCTGGGGACGAAATTCAGACTGCCAGTTTCACTTAGGAAGACCACAAACTTGTTATTTGCAGGCAAAAATTAGGAGTATTGAAAGCAAGATTCCTTCTACCAAGACTCCATATGCAATTCATGGTGAGAAGCAAGCATCTCCAGGAAGGAATTCATGCCACATGCCTTAGGTAGCCATCTGAGATGAAATAATCAGAAGTTTCAGAATCACGTTGTCTTGTCTTTAGTGACACAGTGTCTTAGTTTGACTATTTGCTTATCTGTGAGAACATGGCTAGGGCAGAAACAAAGGCAAAACAACTCTAAACTTATGAGTTACAAAGATAGTTTGTTCACACACACAGAGAGAAAAAAGGAAAAAAAAAACTTAAAATGTTAAAAAAGCACCTTCTTTCTTTCCTAACAATCTAAACTCAATTCTCACACACTTACTACCAGAAAACTCTGGTCTAAGTCTGGTCTGAGTGTTTCACTCAGACGTAACTTCTTAAGAGACAACTTCTTAGTTCAAACTATCACACACAGCAATGTACAGACCTAAAGAATATAAACCTTTATGATCCCTCTCTCCTCTTCTGGTCTCTTTTCTCCTCGTCTTGTCCATTGGTTTGAAGAGACATACTGCTACAACCAGATCCTTTTGGTCTTCCTCTCTGCCCGTGACATCTTTCAGGCCACCTGAAAGATGCCTTCCTGGCTAGTAGGCAGGACGTGCTGAGTCAGCCCTTCACCTGTGTTTCCCCAGCGTCTCCTGAGAAATCCTTTCTTCTATAACCTGCATGTTATTTAATTGTGTGAACTTCTGATCAGCTTCATCAGATGCACATCTTTAATTTCTTTTTCTCCCCTTCTGGACTAGATAGGAAAAATGGATTTTCTCTAGGCCAATTCCACCTTTTTGCCCTAATGATCTCTATTTGAATTTCCCATCAGCAGAAGTTTCTATCATTAACCTGTCTCAGGTGGAGGACCCTCTCCCAGCCCTTCCTCAGTTTCTTCCCCAGTAAGGAAGTAAAAACACCAGATAATTCATCTGAGTTCCATAGTCATAGTAGATTTATAGAGAGAATCCCTGGTGTCAAAATGTTAAGCTCTCCATAGGCAGAATACCCAGCCAAGAGCACCCAGCAGTGCACAGCCCTCTGAGACTTCAATAGCACCAGTTAAACTCAGGCTCTGTGCCTTTTTTATTCATTTCTAAGATATGTATTTGTGGGTTTTGTTGTCAGTTATTGAGATTGCAGTGTTTTTAAGAGCTCATTGTTACATTAAGGTCCCTGTTACATAAATCAGGTAGACATACCAAAGCAGTGGTGAAAGGATGCCAGCAAATTGGGAAGAAAGAGAAAAAAGGAAGATGTTTAAAGAAATTAGTACTGGACTGTGCCACATGATTTTCTAAAAGGTCCCAGATGTAACAACCAAAGCAAAGCTAAGCATGTAAGACAGAAAGTTTTTTGTACCTTGAACTACTGAAGAGACCAATCACACAAATTTCTTGCTTGGAGGCACAAGCTGAACTTAGCCTGCAGGTATTTGCATGAGATGTACCTGGATTTAGTGGGCTCCAGCACAGGTGGATTTGGGTTTATCCATGCAATGTAAGATCAGTAATGGCTCTCAAGCTCCTTAAATACTATTCTCCATCTGTCTGGGGTACCATACTTGCAAAGAAGACACTATGGGAACAAACCAAACTTACGCAATCTTCAGTGAGCTGAAGATGCATTTATTTGTGTGGCCCTACCTCTCCAGCCTTCTTCCCCTGCTTCTATACGGCAACACCTAGCAAGATAAAACATTCCCCTGCTAAGCCTCTCACTTGGCACTGAAACAAGCAGCAGTCCCCATGGGACCAGGTTACCCCAGCCTGTCATTGCCATGCTCCGAACCACTCCGATGCCTTTTTCTTGCATGATGGCTCTCTGCCAAAGGAGCAGAACTGCCTGCTGTGCTGGATCCTGACACTGCAACAGCCACATGTGCAAGTAAAATGCATCTTCTTCTCCTCTCGTCTTCGTATCCCATCACTGCTGCGCACGGACAGATAGTCCTCCAAACTAATTACAATTACATTGCAATTAGTAACAGTCAGGGCTTCACAACAGCAGGCAGTTTCCAGGTAGTACTCCGGCATAAGGGATGTCAGTCTTCCCATGTCTGTGGCTGAAATGCTAAGAAGAAGCAAGGCAGTAGTTCTTGCTCAAAACCAAATCCTCTCAGCTGCAATTATCTTACTCTTTGCCTAAAAATAAAACCAAGACATTCGGAGTCTTAGCCCATTTGCTGTTGCTTGAGCTTCATTATGCTGTTGCCATCAATGATGCTTGGCTTTTCTTCCCAGATCTAGGTGAAGCTGGTCCATGCTGAAGTCAGTTATCTCTGTAAGAAAAAATTCAATACAAAATCTCTGCCTTTGGCTTTTCTCAGCACTTGCCCTTTCACTCACAAAGCTTGTTTATGGTGCAAACGATTTACAGAAGTCTGACAGCAGTTCAACAAGGTGAAAAGCAAAAGGCAGAAGAACTCCACGTTTTTGTCATGTCATAAACACGCTAGAACAACAAAAACAATTCCATTTTCTGCTTTCTCCTTTCAGTAGTGATAAAGCCAGATCTCTGAGGAGGTATTACTTTGAAATTAACACTTAAATATGTGCCTTTGAGTCTTTTTTCCCATTGTTTTCCCTTTAAAATGAAGTTTAAAAATACATTGGGGATTCAGTAGTATCTATAATTCTGTCTCTAGATTTCTGCTTCTCTGAGATTTTCTTCTTTGTGAAGAGTTTATCTCTGGCGTAAACAGGTGCAGCTGTCTCATCATCCATGGAGCTGGACCCATACAACTAGACATGCCAAACCAGACATGCCAAACCAGACATTTTGTGAATGCATCCCCTGCAGTTACTTCCTTCCTTCCATATCTGCAGATCAGTGCCAGGGTCTCTTTTCCTCTACTCCCCAGAGTGATCCTCTTTGCTGGAACAAGGAGCAGAACAGAAAGTGAGCCATGACACCGTCCCCCAGCACTTGGGTCTCTCAGTTTGCACATGGTTTCATGTTGACCAGTACTGTCACATGCCTGATGTGAAGGTCTCCCACATGGAGGGAAAAAGGCATCTCAGCAGTTCCAAATCAGCTTTCTGCAAGTCTGGTAACACCTGCTTCTTCAGTGAACCAAGCTGAAGAGGAAGTGATACCAAGCTCAGCCAATACATTGAAATGACTGCAGAAGGAGAAACTACTACCCAGTTATTACCCACATTATTTTTTTTACCCTTTTTCTTTCTTTTTTCACCCATAAACCTCAGCACCATTTTTATCCAGAATATATTACAGAAAAAGAAGAGGGCATTAGAACAGGGAGAAGACTTTCCAGCTGACAGGCAGAAGCACACACAAGATGGTCTTCTGAAATATTTTGACCCAAAATGGACTCTTGTAAACCTGTGGCTAAGGGACACAAATGTATCTCCAGATAAGATGTGGATATGCCTCTAAGAAGATATTGGTCTCTGACCGAGGTTTAAATTGGAAGTGTTTACAACAGCAGTGAAAACTCTTGAGAAAGTCAGAAATGCTTGCATACGGTTA
The DNA here is from genome assembly GCA_013400495.1 of Nicator chloris. Lineage (NCBI taxonomy): Eukaryota > Metazoa > Chordata > Aves > Passeriformes > Pycnonotidae > Nicator > Nicator chloris. Next base: position 53,975 of record WAAE01020055.1, read on the forward strand.
CTTCCACCATTGGATCCAAAGACCAAATCTGTGACTCCGCTCATACTCAGCCCTCTAATTTGTTTCTAAACACTGTCTTTCAGTGGGTACACATGCAGCCAGCAAAGCATGACTGGTATGGCTGGCTGTTGGCCAGCATGCTACACTGTTAATCATCCTCCAAATAAAATTAAAAAAAAAAAAAAAAAGCCAAGGTCTGCTTTTTCATCAATTGTGCACCACAGTAGGATTTACTGACAAAGAAGATAGAATACACCAGAGAGAAATTAATTTCAAACTATGTCCATTGTGCTAAGAGCTCTTCTTCCCCAGAAAATGTTAAAGTATATTTTAAATTATATGAAGAAAGTAATGTTTTTAAGTTGAATTAAATTTACAGAGACATACACTGGCTTTCTGTTGGGTTGGCCAGTGATCCTAAATAGTTCTGAATCAAAATGAATGTTTACAATCTCTTGGCCCCAGTGTTATTGTGGACTATTTGTCGTAAGCCAAATTGGGACAAGTTCACACAGCAACTTAGTGCAAGGATGGTCTTTCAACTTCAGTGGGTTTGGTACACTTCAGTGAGCTCAGGATGTTAGAAAGTGCTCTAGAAAATGTCTGTTACAAGGCAAGTCTCTGAAGTTATTTGAAATTAAAGGAAACAATTATATAAATGTGAAACAGCAGAAACATTTTTCAAATTATTCTGCTTCCTCTGTCTGCTACAGATTTCCTGAAGTATTTGGGAAAAAACTTTCATTAGCCCTTGGAGTTCCCCCCTCCAAAATGAAGAAAGTAATACTTGCCATCTTCAGAGATGGGTTCTAAGAGAGATAAGTGTGGAAAGTTCACAAAATGTGCTGAAACCCCCAGGTGACAGGGTTAGAAAAGTAATATTAGCTGCAGTCACCTTATTTATTCTCTCTAAGAATGATAAGGACCACATTTTCAAAGGGGTCTCAATTCATCTTTCTGTTTGAACAGACCACGTTAAACATTAAATCTCAATCGCGTGGCTTTCCTCCCTTGGATTCTGTCTTTGCCCTCAATGAAAGGAAAAGTCCCACAAATGTATTTGCATTTCGTAAGAGCAGCTCCGAACTCGTCTCTGCAGCGTCCCGAAGCCAGCGCAGGGGTGCGGAGGGGAAGCGCGGGCGGGGAGCGCTGCTCCGTGCCCCCGCTGTGCCCCGCGGAGAGAAAGGGCTCGCTTTTCTCCCTTTTCCTCCTGCCGAAGGAATCCCGGGGGCAGGCTGGGAAAGGAATCCTGATCACTGCTGGAACGGAGAGGGGGAGGAAGCTCATTCATTCACCACCCTCTGGGCCGGGCTCGTACTCGCCTATTCCTTAACCCGTTGAGCCACGTGCTTTTCCCCTACCTGCTGACCCAAAGGGATTGTTTTCTCCCTGGTCCTTGTGTCAGCTGGATGTGACATTGAAAACTACTCCTGGAACAATCTCCTCTACACCAGGCTTATGCATCCCCCCTCCTCAGCCCCACTATCCTTTGTGTTTCTGCAATGCCCTGCAGGTTTATCCTGAAATACTCATTATATATCGCAAGGTATCAACCCAGCCGACCCCGTGGGGATATCTAGCAACTGTCCTGGCTTAGAGCTCTGCAAAGCCAATGGGAATCTTTGAATCTAGCTTTCTTAAGGAAAAAAGACTTGAATGGTCATGGAGGTTTTGCACAAATTGTGTTCTTGTGTGTGTAAAAGACAGAGGTACCATTGCCCCTCTAGCCCACCTTCCTCCTGAACTCATGAGCACTTTCTGCTTAACCCAACAGAAGTGCACAATGTTCAAAGCCATTCTTCTTCCTAAATGTTTCATGCAGAAAGCAAATAGCAGAAGAGACAGATCTTTCCAGTGCTTTCTCTGAGAAGGCAGCTACAGGCTGCTTCTGCCCACCAAGAGATGCCAGAGAAGGTATTGAGAAGAAAAAATATCCCACCCCACCCCCGCCACACTCTGCTCATTCCTTAAGCCCTGCTAGACACCATGGGATCCAGTCAGAAGACACAGTGCAATAGGAAATCAATTTTTGTAAATCTCAGTGCTAACAGAGCAACTTATTAGCTTTGCTTGCAGCAAGCACCTTTTCTGAAACAATTTTCTGAAAAAAAACAAGTAGCACATTTTTTTGAAGATGACTGGATCTTGCTACATCTGTTTTGGGACAAACTGGAGCAGCAGTACCACTCTTCTGATTCTGTTTATGTGGTTGCAACATTCATTGATGTTTATTGGCAAGACATGAGATTTCTCCCTATCTTGTGCTTTTCTCTGAATCAAAACTCCAAAAATCATTTTTCTTTAAATAAAATGCAATCACAAGTTAGTAGAATTGATTTGTGGATAAGATTGCTAGTCTGGGGGAAAAGGTGTGGAGGTATTTCCCTATGAATCAATTTCCTGGGAATTTTTTTTTAAAGAGCAGCTGAACAAAATCTAAAGTCCAGTGTAAGTTCCACAGCAGCTGTAAACTGGAAGGATAGACACAAGCAGGAAGTAGTTATGTAGCTACCAAAGCAAGTTGTTTAAGTTAGCAGCTTCCAGAAGCCTGAAGGACCAAGGGATGTGAGGGATATATGCAGAAGAGCAGAATCATGACCTCTCTGGATGTTTTCATGCTAACAACACCCTTCTCCTCCAGTGGGCTTTTAAAGATTGTAGCACAGATAGATGCTGGTGAAGGAAATGTTTTGGTTAATCAATATCTGTGCATTGTCCTCTTGCACTGGTAGTTGTTTCAGCTTCACAGGATTCTTTGATTCAGAATCAGTATGGAATCAGTATGTTCAAAATTACCTTTTGAACCACTTGTAGCAGTCTCAGAGTTTATCTGTGCAGACATTTTACCATGGTCAACATCAGCAGTGAACTTGGCCCACTGTGTTGGTTGTGGCACCTGTCCCTTACGGCTTTGAGACCTACATATTCCTACTAACATCATAAAAACCTCTGTATGAGTCTTGATATTTATGGGTTTGCTGGCATCAAGGTCACAACTAAGATCTTCAGTGTCCAGTGTGCACTTTGGGATCTACAGCTGAAAACAGTGTGCAAGGTGTCAGTAAGGATAATATGCTGTGCTGTCTACCAACAATCAGACTTTTTAGTCAAATTCATCTTCAGCAGAAATCATGAATTGTTTGGAATTCAACTGAATTCTGTGGAATAACTGGGATGGATTCCATTACAACAGACATGAAATCTGGTCCTGTGTCTTTCTCTAATCTACCCTGTTTAAACTTTAATTCAAAAATAATAGTGGTATAACTCATGATTTTGGTGAAGAGATTTTTGAACTCTTCTATTCTACTGGCAAATTGTTAAACTGGACTTATGCACTAATCTTGAAATGGATCATTTGGTTAATGGTGAATTTGTCAAGAAATGAACTGATTAATGAGCCAACTGAATCAGAAAGGATTTTGATATAGTTTCCTTTGACAGTCTAAGTGGAAGAAGCTCAGGCAGATGTCAAAACCCATCTTTTGCTTTGTTGATAAGATCAACTGTAAGGTACCATCTTACACAAGTAAGGACTTACAGAATGGGGTTTTTTCTGTATTTTGGTTTGCTCTTTCACCTAATCATGTAAAATTAACTGTGGACAGCAAAATGGCCAGAGAGGCCCACCTGGCTTGGGGGCCCACAGGAGGCAGAGCACATTGTTGAGGCAGGGGACATCACCCCAACAATGGCTCTGACCCATAGGACAAAGGCAGCTCCTCCTGCTGCCTGCAGGGCCAAGCATCTGGGAAGTCATAAGTAATCTCAGTGACTCAATATTTCATCTTCATGGGATACTTGTATTTCTGTGTCTCTGGAACTGAATAAGGGAAAATAAATCAAAAGCAAATTTCAATTTTGTTTTGTAAAATGTAATTAGACGACAATGCACTGAAATATTTGACAATGTCCCTTTTAAAAAGCAGAAGCCTAAGTAGCCTTCCGGTCCTACTAAGTTATTTCAAGTTGATCAAGATCTCTTTTTGTTACAAAGCAAAACTCCTTTTTGAAACTTCTGCAGAAATTTTTGCTGCCTTTTACTGTTGCCTTTTAACTATTTGCATATCCCACCTCTCTTCTCTGACTAACTTTTAGCTGATTATTTCAACTTGTGTTGGTCGTATTCACCCTACAGTCTGACACTACAACCTTCTAGGTACACGTATAATTGGATGTACTGGAGTTTCTCCATTGACATTCTCCAAGCTAATGGGAATAAATTAAGTTCATGCAAAAGCTTTACACGATCCAGATTCAAAATACCCCCAAGTGCAATCAATGCCTCTGTGAGTGTTTGATCCTTTTATTTCAACATGGGTAATCCTACATCTTGTTTGTGATTCTGTTTTATCTGTTTTGAATCATGTTGCTATTATTCGGTTATCATAAGTAAGTTGCCATTTTCTCCTAATCATCTTGGATTATCACCTTCTCTTTAATCTCCCTTGTTTAAGAGCTTGGAAAAGAACTAGGGGGTGGGTTGAAGGGAAAGATGATCTCATGTCTGACCATCTAGTCACAAAAAAAATTTCCTCAACGTCCAGTATGATTTCCATAATACTGAGGCTGGGTTGGTTTGAATTTTTAATGATTTATTACAGTCTTCAGAGTGTGGCAATGTGACTGACCTATTGCTTTTTAATTATTTTGGTTGCTTTTGATACTATTAACCATGACATTTTGCTGATCCAGCTACATCATTCTTTTAGTTTTGGCACTGAGATCATTCAATGTCTCTGTCCATCTCTGTCAACAAAAAATCAGCCTCTTTTAAAAAGATCACTTTGTATGATGGTGTCTGTTGAAAAAGATTATTAAATCCTCACCTCCAACTTGTAAGTATGAATTTGAGTTAGATTTTTGTCTCTTCTGGCACCGTGTAGATTTCTGGCTCCAATAAAACAGTAATATCCTAGGGTTGTTTTAATCTTGCTTCAACATGAAAAGGAACACGTAATAATTTCAATAAAGGGATGTCAGCAAGACAAGCTTTTATTAGCAGTCCCATGCCTATTACAAAAGCTCATTATCTTTCCTCCATTTAGTGACTGGAGGAGGGAGAGTTTCGAAACGAGGCAGATTCCCCAGTTACTCCTGGAAACCCCTGAGAGGTCAGTGCCCACTACTCCCTGTTGTCTGTCACTATCTGCATGGGTTGCACTTCTGTTTTGCCTGGTTCCACGATTCTTATTGGCTCCATCTATAAATACCATTTGCAAAATGGGAAAATTCAATACGCTTTACACTTTACAATTTTATCAACCCAGTCTAAAAAAGGCAGGAGCTGGAAGAAACTGGGCTGTGCTGGTGGGGTAGAACAAGCTGTGAAGAACCACTTCTATTTCCATAGCCAACCACTGAAAATGAAAACTAGAACATGAAGCTTCCCTCTGGGTCTGTGTGGGTGAGTCTGAGCTCATGAGGCATCTCCTCATCTCTGGTTCATGCAGAACCAGCACCTGGTCACAGAACCTGGACCAGGTTTCCGCCAGCCATTGTTCTGGGTTCATTTATAATCATGGATTCATTTAAGCCAGAGAAGACCAAAGACCAAAAAATAAATCTAAAACTTGTCCTTTCAGACTGTATTGCTTTACAGTCTAATAAAAGAAGAAGGAAAATGTTGGAAAGAGGAAAAGGAGAAAAACCTTATGAGTCAATATAAGCCCCAGAAAACACAGATCTCCACAAAGCCTTTGGGGTGTGACTTATCTAACCAAAAAGTAATCCTTCTCCTCAAGCAGTAGTAGATAAGAGGAATCGTGCCCTAAAAGTGCATGTATTTTCTGCCAGGAGAAGCAGACAATAAGCACCATCTCAGAGGAAAATGCAGTCCTTTGCAGACACTGAAAGGAGAGACAACAGGAAGGTGCTGCTGCCAGCTCTGAATGCAGGCTTTGAAGAAGCAATATCTGTGGCAGAGAACAGTTCTTGGGGGAAACAAACGTGCCCTGATTGTCTTTTCTCGTTGTTGAGAAGAACCCCTTTTGCCAGTGCAATGCTCCCGTTCCCTCAGTACAGTGTTGTTCCTGCCATGCATTGGGCACCCCCCTCTGCAGTGCCCTGCTGCACAGGGCTGTGAACTTGCCTGGCAGAGTGAACTCAAGTTCAGATATTGCCTGTTTTCTGCAAACTTTTGGTTAACATCTTTTATAATGTTTTTTTCAGCAATGTTCAAAATCCTGGGTTCTTAATCTCGTGGAACCCTCTGATTTATTCTTTTTTGAAGGACACCCACTTAGCCCTAAAAACACTCCTTTTAAAGCTGAACAGTTTTTCAGAAACACCTCAGCTTCGTCATTCCACTGCAGACAGTGCTTGAGACCTGGCTGAGCCACGTACCTGCATCATGTAAAGGCAGTGACAGGACAGAAAAAAACCCCTCAAACATAAAACGCTGCTGAGCTGTTTTATGCATTGACAATATTAATGATTGTGGCATGTCTAAATCCTAATTCCTTTAAGAAAATTGGTGTCTCAAACTGATTTTCTGTGAAGCTTCTGACAGTGAGGAAGTAGATTTTGAATTTTCCTTTTCCTAAATGTACTTCCATGTCTTTGTACCACTACATTTCATCAGCGCCAGCTCCATGTGCCTGCTGTTCTGCCAGAAAAGTGCATTAAATGAGCCCTCAAACTTCACAACTGTGGAAGGAAACCAAGGCACAAATGATGTCTGACATGGTTAGAGCACTGATATCACTATTTAACGCTGGAGAATTAGTGAAGCTCTGGATAGATCATTATGAAATGTGTTTTGAGCCATTTCCTATTTGTATGTGGTGATCACATATAAAGCATCAGCATCAGTGATTGCTGGAGTCTTTACTTGTAACACCATCTCCACTCTACAAAATACCATTTTTGTTCCATCCGAATTAAGTTGATGAGCAGTCAAGTGTAGAAAAGGGGAATGCATTATATCCCATTTATCCAAAATGCACAAAATACCAGATTTTCTCTCATAAACAATGCATGTTCCTAATCTAACTGGATCTCAACTTCAGCTGCTACAAATGAAAAGCTATCACGTTTCATCACCACTTAATGAACTCCAAACTTGCACTGGTTTTGCTCCCAGTCCCTGCACAGAATCCCCTGGACCTCTGAACATGGAAAAATTATGATACATAGTCCAAAGCACTTATTTTGTCTTTTATCCTTCTGTCTAATATAAAAATTTATTGAATGCACAAATATTTCACAAAGATGTTGTTTCCTTTTTCCTTGGCTTTGCCAGTTTAAAGTAAAAGAACCTCCTCCAAAGCAGGGAATTGCCTATGGAAATTATAGCTTATAGACCATAATACTGATAACTGAGTAACATGCACTTCTCATATATTCCTACACCAAGAAGCATAGGAAGGAAGAGTGGAAAACAAGAGGGAGCAGTGTTAATGACAACACCAAAGTAGTAAAGCACAAGAGGGAAGAAGCATCAAGAAACTGCTCTGTGCTGTGCTATCATTACCAGATATAAAACAAAGTTTGCTAATGTGAGGCTCACAAAGAAATTGGTAGCACTTGACCCACATAGTTCTTTCCACAAATCTGTGTGAGCTTACCTGGCATTTTTTGACAGCAGTTTTAAAGGAGAGGTATTTATAAGTAAGTCTTCTTATATCTAATTCCAGAAGGTTAGGGCAGCACACAAATTCTCAGTTTGTTAGTGATGAGTCCTTTTTATCATCAAGATTACCAAACTAGGAAAATATTTGACTGAAAGCTAAAGTCACACTATAATCTTGCCAGATGTGTATAAATGCTCTTCTCCTGTTAGACTGTTCTCTTCTAAAGAAGATTTCTGCAGCAGTTCTTTTCTGATTGTGAGTACACACCCACAGATTCCCTCAGAAACAACTAAATCTGAATCTATTTGCAACATCCAAATGTTAGCTGCTAATATTTATACAGAAGAAGAAAGAAAAAACTATTGAAGATGCTACTACTAACCTCCTTGCAGGTCTTTTGGTTTACAGGAATTCACAGAAGATGAAAACTATTCCAGATCTGATTGAAATACAAAGGTTTTATTAAAATCCAAGGGAAAAAAAACCCAACACAGTCCCAGCCAAGCCCATGGGAATTTTTCCATTGGCTGTGCTGTGCCAGGACTTCAAATGGGTATTTAACCTGGCGAAGAAATGAGTAGAGACGATTGCAGGATTTCCTCTCGTTTGAACGTTCTCATTAGATGAGGCCTCCGTGACCCCTGGGTTGATGGGTTGTTTCAATGTTTAATTGCTTTGACCTTCAGGGAGTTTCTTTTCATGTCCAACATAACCTTAGGTTTTTTAGTTTAATGTGACAAATTACTTCATAAAAACAGCCCTGGATATTTTCATTAATTCTGGACAAATTGTGTTACACATAAAAGATGTCGTTTTCACAGATGCTGTAACCATGCCAAATAGTATCGTAATTGTTCCTTTTTAGCTACTGTGGTATGTGTCTGTACATATTTAGAGTAATTGGTGTGATTTAAAAGAGTATATAAATGATGACGTAATGCTAAGAAGGGTAAGATCACAAAAAAACCCCACGATTTTGACACCCTATTCCGTAAACTAAGCCTTCCCAAGGGTCACATTTTCTGAAAATTTTTCACTTCTTTTCTTTTGAGAAGGGAGAGCAGTCCTTTCCACATTGCCACTGCAACACTGACAGAGCCACAGAAGCAGCCATGGTGGTGGTGCAGAAAAGTTGTCGGTTCTTTCCAAATGAGCCCTGTCCAGCTGGGAGCTGCATCTTCCACATCTCTGGGACCCTGTAGAGTGGTCCAGCTGCTCTAGAGCTCTGGAAGTGCCACCACTAGCCGCTTTCCACATAAGTCAGGTGTCAACTTCCCCAGGCACCCTTGGGCCGAAGCATGTCAATGAAGGAATTTCAGAGGCAAAGCACGCAAGCCTGTGGATGATTTTCCCCATTTACCCCTCTAAACAAAGAGCATGGGGTTGCAAGTGAAAATGCCAGGTACTGCTCCTTCACTGCCTCCACCAGGCTGGCATTCCTGAGGAGGGAGAAGGCCCTGTTCCCTCAGAGTAAATCCAGGATGGTCAAATTTCCACCTGCTGCAGACTGGCCTCCTGGTTGACACAAAGTGTGCTTGTGCCAGCCTGTCCATATGGAAACGAGATGCTTAGCTGCGTGCCTCACACATGCGGATCTCCATCTGCAAATGTCACCTGTGAAAGACAGGGGCCACCCCAGAAAGTACAAAGCTCGGGATTGTTTAGGCAGAATGGAAAATGACACCCCGGCATTTACAATGGGATTTTTATTATCGATGTCACAGATATGATACTTGCGACTGACATGCTTGAATTAGAAGAGACAAAGTAAACTGTTAGAAAGAAGAGGCCATTGAACTAAACACAAGTGTAACCTGCGTGCTTATATTGCAGCATTCGATTTCCTCTTAAGTCTCGGGAAGAGGGGGCAGACAGCAAAGGGGAGACCTGTGTTTCAGCTGAAATCTCTCGTGTCTACACAGGAGAGTAGGGCCTCTCCAAAAAGCAGACAAAGAGCCAGGAGCAGGCAGTTGCTAGAGGTTTCGTTACAGGAGATGGAGTTTGCAATTCCTGCCAACCTCCACCCCAGTGCAGATCTCTGCAAAGCTGCAAGTGAGGAAAAAGTCAAAAACACTGCAGTTGGAAACATTCCTAAGGACTGAGCAGCTAATGACATATCACGGTCAAAAGCTACGTTTGTCATGTGCTAAGCATACAACTGTGGACACAGGTTTGGGATCTCTGGATTTATAAGCCGAGCAAGTGGTCATCCCATGTCTCAGAGCCTGAAACTGGCTGTGACAACCAAGATGCCTTTTTGCCTTGGAGAGTTTTAGGTGCAAGCTAGACTGAGAAACCGGGCAATTGAGTTGGTGCTCACATGCCCATTTGCTTTGGAAAGACAAAGTAACTGGTGCTGTGTGGTGAAAATGAAAGAACAGTGAAGTTTCTGAACATGCCACCCAAAGAGAAATGTCACTGGTCACTCTAAGCTTTGTAGAAACCGCTTATTATAGCAATAAAGTAAGGGGTGAGTAGGTTTCATCTCTACTGGTTCTTTTCTCTTTAAAGGAAATTAAAGCATTTTAAAAGCATTTCTAGTATTGAAGTATTGATTGCAGAACACCCTGTGTTAAGTGCTTCATTCCCCAAGAAGTTTGGCCCCTGAGGGCTTTTAGGATCATAGCTGAAATTATTGAATCTGTGACAGACAGACACAGACTATGAGATGTCTTAGAAGGCCAAAGACCTGGTCCCTCCTTCTGCAAAGCTGTGTAGAACTGGAAAAGTGCAGCTGAATTATCCATACTAAAACCTTAGTGTCTTCATCCCACTCAAAAGAGCCTCTCTAAACACTGTGCTGTCAGGAATAAGAAAGAACAGCAAAATAAGCCACTGTGTGATTCAAATATTCCTAAGTGGTCACTGAAACACCCTCCTCTTGGCCACAAGACTGCATTCTTCAGCTCTGTTTGCTGCGCTATGAAACACATGAGGTCATTTTTAGCACAAGCCTTATGAATAGAGACTGGAATTTTCTACAAGGTCTTCTTTTCTTATCCCCCATTTCTCCCCCCTTTAAAAACAACTCCCAGTCCGCCAGTACAAGAGGGTTCACTGTCTGGGAATTCCCTGCCCATGATACCTATAGCCTTAGAGGGGACCTGGTGGCCCCTGCCGGGTCTGCAGAAACATTTGCCAGTTTACCTGGAAGCAACCTGATCTCCTCCTCCTGCCACCCTGCCTGGTATCATCTAGCAACAGCAAGAGGCTAAGAAACATCAGGAATAACAGATTCCATTTTCCTCTAAAGCCAAAGTTTTATGTTAAGGAGGAGAAGTGAATGATACACTGCAGGTATTTATAGCAATTAGATGCTGCCTGTGAGAACATGAGCTTGTCAGGAGGAGCAGTGACTGAAAAGCATGCAGACAGCTCCTTGATGAAGTGGTGTTGACTCCATGAAATCTGTATTCTCAGCATTTTTAAACAAAAGGCAGCTCCTTTTAGGTGAGACCTTTAGCACTCGGTCCAGAAGGAGAACAATAAAGGACTCTGGCACAAGCATCTCCCAATGCTTTGTATTTGAAACTTGGACCTACCCTTTTCTATTGTTTTCAGCCTCGGTTTTGGAGTTCCATTACTCTCTAAGTAAAAGAAGACTCTGTCCCTTAACAACTACCTGTGCTGTTTTGCCTTTTGGGGAATTATGCAGTGTATGCCAAAGACAGCACAAATGAGCAGCCCATACATGTGAATTACTGGCCAGCTGACCAGCAGTGCCTCGTCGTGCTGGGTAGAGACGTTTGTGTCCAACCACTTCTCACTTCAGCAAGGAGGAAGGGTGAGTCAGTCGGGTCCCAAGGGGCACCCTGCCACACCTGGAATGCATCCCAGCCAGTATGGAAGCACGAAACTCATTCACTGGGATTAATGTCAATTCCACTAAAATGTTATGAATAAAAAACCATTTGAGATTGCAAATTCTTTTCTTTGACTCTACATTTTTTAATAAATAGACCAATTCTTAATTATTCAAATTGTGTACACTTACTGAAGTTTAGACTCAAGGCCAGAAGTCTTAGGCCCAGTCCTGAAATCCTTTCTGGCACGAGTGACAGCAGAAGGCTGGGGCTACTTCTCAGAGTGCAAACAGCACTTGCTATTCTGTGTTTCACTCTTCCAGCAGCTCCCTGAAATGAAGACCTGCTGGAGAAAGAAGGAAGCCTTAGCTAGAGAGCATGCCCCAGCTGGGACACACTTTGCAAGTTTTGCATACTATTATGAGGACTTAAATTGAGCCCTCCTGAAGTAGCGCAGAACAGGGAACTCCGGTGTAGGAAAAAAAAACACATTTAGATTCACCCAGATTTATATCCTTTGATCAAAAGCTGCCCCTTGTGCTTAGGAGAATCTCATGTAAATATCTGCAAAGTTACTCCTTTATCTGCTTTCACATTTCCTTCCAGAGAAACCTTTGCAATGTTATCTGCAGCAACTGTGGTTTCTTGGGCTGATGAAATTGTGGCTCATAGTGCTGAATATTAGAATCTCATTATCTTTTTTCTTGCTAGGGATGTATCTGCCCCTTGTTTCAGAGGCTGTGAGCATGTTTTATCCCTTTCTTTTGCGATACCTGTAAAGATGGGGTCGTGCTGCATAACTGGTCTCCAACCTGCCATGATAATGGAAAGAATTCTTTTATTGCCACTATGTTTCACTTAGCTACATCTTTCGAAGAACACAGCCAAGGTTGGTCCAAAGTTTAAATCTCACAGAAGCAGACTTTTACAAACATATGTCTGAATAGAAATGTTGCCATTGATTTTTTTAATTGCAAATGAAAACAGTCGTATTTGATGAAATAACCATTCCCCTGAACTTTCCACCCTAAGCCTGAAAACTTAAAAGTGAAAGTGACTCAAACACAGGCAAACCTGACTTCATTGACTTCTATTGTCCACGGTGAGAAAACACAACCAGTAAACAAAGCAGAAAGAGTGACAAGTAAATTGGATTTTTAAAAATTCTTTCACTTTTAATAATGTTAAGGTGGGATTTGTAACACAGGTAAAGGCATTTGTTTGTTTTCAACATAGGAGCTGTAAGGTGACAATGTCCCTTTAAATGCCTTCCCATTGTAGTTTGTTTGCGTCAGGGATGACAGCAGCGAAGTTCACACTGGAAATACTTGCAGCTCCTGAAGAAGTTAAATTTGCCACAAGTTTCACATCCTTCCTCAGAGAGAACTTTTGCTTTCAGGTCATCCCAAGCAAGTCTCTTCCCCTACACGTTTCCCCCTCTGTGGGAAATGGGACCCCAACACATCCCAACAGGGTGCTTGTGCATGCCCTGACTCTCCCTCCCAGGGAGGAAAAAGATTCAGGCAGCTCAGGTGGGGCTGAGCAGGGTTTCACATCCAAAGATGAAAGTCCAGAGGCTTTGGTGTCACAGACTTCACAGGACAGAGCAGCTGGTGAGGAAATAGACTTTCCCCTTTCCAGAAGCCAAGGAAAACTCTGATGAGTCTTGATGGTAATTTAGCCCTCATTTTTCTCAGACCCAGCTTTTTTGAAAATCTGTTGAGTTTTGCCCAAGAGGAACCCAAGACAGAGTGGAGCAAGGATGTCAGGATCTGGCATGCTGTGGGGAGCTGCATTAATGACTTCAGCTGATCAAATCTGCCACTGTGGTGTGTGAATTTCTGTACCAAACTGAAAGTCAAAATCCTGCACCAATTATTTTGCATATTATCACATTAAATGGTGTTCCTGTAAAAATGTAAGGCTTTTCAATGCCAGAATAGTTCATGCCATAAATGCCTGAATAAAGCAACAGCAAAGTCTCTAAATGGAGGAAAGCAACTGCCTTTGCTTCCACTCATCAGCATGTCTGGATAAAAATCACCTTTCCTGTTTAGTGTTTGTCTTCCATATTTTCAAGTGTAGAAATTCAACAAAAAAAATTGCTGTGTAGCAGCTGGCCCATTTAAGGAGGTGATACATATTATTCAAGTGATTACATGAATGGCTAAAAGTGTTGCATTATTCCCTATTTTCATTTGTGCAGCATAGCTTTGGCATGGTGATGAACTATGTCAACCAGGAACCTTGGCTGCCTTCTAATGGAGAAAGCCCCTCAAAGATCTTTGATGTGACAATGAAACTGGGAAATATTACTGACTCACAGCCTTTAAGCAATCAAGAAATGATCAAAGCAGTGACTCAAGAATTCAAGGGAAAAATTACATGCTCAGGGAAATGAGGAAAGCTTATTACCTACTGATATTCAATAGAACAGGCAACTGAAAGTCTAATTTTGTGAAATATGCTTTTAATTGGTATTCACTGACTTATTGTATATTACTTATGTAAAAAGCAGCTTTTAATTCCAAAAAAAATTAATGTCTCAAAATTCCAGTCATGATAGTGTGGGGTGGAAACACTTAGTCTCATTTCAACTCTGTCCTACTCTGACATAAAATGCAGGGCAGGGTTCTTCAGGGTTCACCTCTGTAACCTAAGCCTGGGACCCATCAACTTGCACAGATTTCTCCTCTGTCACAGAGTGAAGGGTTGGTGAGGGCATCTGAGCATCATTCTGTGGAGTGGCTACACCTGCAAATTAGGCAGGGCCAAAGCACAAAATACCCAGCTCTGCAGGTAGCAGCACACTCTCCACCCAGTGCCTGGGGACAGCCTGGCATATGAAGGGAAGACAGCTGAAAGCAACCTGGGTTTGGGGAGAATAAGGTGCAGCTCCCTTAAGCTACCCTGTGCCACATGTCCCAGCCCATTGCACTCTACTGGCTTTGGCCTGGGCTTTGGTATGAAGGTGTGCCTGCTTTCTGGGGCGTCTCTGGTCACTACAATGTGGCCATGAGGGGAAGATGGGGTGTGAAACTAAAGGCAAAGCGCTGTCCTCAAACAGAAATGCACTGGGGGAAGCTCCTGTCAACTGTCTGAAGTCAACAGGATTTGGACATCCAAACACTCCAGGAAGGGTCCTACAGCACATGCTAATGTGTAGTTATTTTCCTATGCTTTATTTTGTTCTAATCAGGTGGAATCACCATATTTCTCAGTTTCCTACTATGGCTGTGTCATCACTGAAGTTGGGATGGCCATGGGTGCTGGCCCCTGCCCAGGACCTCAAGTGTACAGAGTCTGTCACCCAGCCTGAAGACTTATGGCAAGGGGACATGTTTTGGAGCTGTGGCCACTGAGTGCTAGTGAGACAGGAGAAGTTTCCTTCACAGGCAGGTTAAAGATGGGACAGGAGAAATTCGATTCACCTGATCAGTATATTTTTGCTTTTGCTGAAGACACCCATTTATTTGCCCAGTGAACCATTCTCTCACATTAGCTACATATAATTTTCACACACCTCAACAGAAAGACTACCAACCAACTGGTTTTCTGACTGCCCGTTGATTGGTTGTCAGACATCTCCATATGTAAAACTCCTTGACTATGCCAATGATCAGATAAAAATTGAAGCGACTTGTCTTTTTTTCTTGTTGTCTACTTAGACAAGGCCTTTGACACTGTCTCCTACAACACATTCCTGGAAAAGCTGGCAGCCTGCAGCCTGGGTAGGAGCACTCTTTGCTGGGTTAGGAACTGGCTGGATGGCCAGGCCCAGAGAGTGTTGGTGAATGGTGCTGCATCCAGCTGGTGGCCAGTCACCAGTGATGTCCCTCAGGGGTCTGTGCTGGGGACAGCTCTGGTCAGTGTTTTTATTGACAACATGGATGAGGGGATTGAGTCTTTCATTAGTAAATTTGCAGATGACACTAAGCTGGGAGCGTGTGCAAATCTGTTGGAAGGTAGGAGGGCTCTGCAGAAAGACCTGGAACAGTTGGATGGATGGGCAGAGTCCAATAAGATGAAGTTTAATAAGTCCAAGTGCTGAGTCCTGCATTTTGGCCACAATAACCCCCTGCAACTTTCCAGGCTGGGGATGGTGTGGCTGGACAGTGCCCAGGCAGAAAGGGACCTGGGGGTTCTGGTGACAGCGGCTGAACATGAGCCAGCAGTGTGCCCTGGTGGCCAAGAAGGCCAAAGGCATTGTGGCCTGCATCAGGAATAGTGTGGCCAGCAGGAGCAGGGAGGTCATTCTTCCCCTGTACTCAGCACTGGTGAGGCCACACCTGAAGTGCTGTGTCCAGTTCTGTCCCTCAGTTTAGGAAGGACACTGAGTGCTGTGTCCAGCTCTGGCCCCTCAGTTTAGGAAGAACACTGGGTGCTGTGTCCAGTTCTGGCCCCTCAGTTTGGGAAGGACGTTGAGACGCTTGAGCGCGCCCAGAGGAGGCAACGAGGCTGGTGAGGGGCTTGGAACACAAACCCTGTAAGGAACGAGTGAGGGAGCTGGGGTTGTTTAGCCTGGAGAAAAGGAGACTCAGAGGTGACCTTATCACTCTTTACAAGTTCCTGAAAGGTGGCTGTAGCCAGGTGGGGGTTGGTCTCTTTCTCCAGGCAGCAACTGACAGAACGAGAGGACACAGCCTTAAGCTGCACCAAGGGAAATACAGGCTGGATATTAGGAAAAAGTTTTTTACAGAAAGGGTGATAAAATACTGAAATGGTCTGCCAAGGGACGTGGTGGAATTGCTATCCCTGGGTGTTTAAAAAAGGACTGGATGTGGCACTTGGTGCCATGGTCTAGTCGAGGTGTTAGGGCTGGGTGGGACTCGATGATATTGAAGGTCTGCTCCAACCTTGTGATTCTGTGAAATTCTGTGTCTTGATGTTACATTCTATTCCCCCTAGACTCTACTTTTTAAAAGATCTCAAAGGCTGCAAAAGGAGAATTGTACGATTTTGGAGAATGCTGAGAGGATGATGCATGCTGACAGGCGTTCACTTGCTATCTGCCACAGGTAGCCCAGCATTAAGTGCTTCAGGGCACTGAAAGGATTTGATCTAATCTTATATTATAAGAAGCACCCAACATTGTACATTCTCTTTTCCAACACAGACACTTATGTACAGCCCAAGGGCCCAATCCTGCTCCTCTTGAAATCAGTTGGAGTTTTTGCCTTTGCTACAGCAGCAGAGGGGGAAGGAGCAACTTTTGTAAGGGCGTTAATGGTGGCTGGGCCTTCAGTCTTCCCGTTCTAATCACTGTTTAATGGGAGAAGGCAGACACAACAGTGCTGAAAACACTGCCTTTGTAATTAGAGCAACCTGCCTTCCAGCTTTTTTTCTGTCAGGTAAGTTCTTTTCCATAGCTCTTCCTTGCTAAAAATCTGAAATTCATGCATTGACTGGTAATCTGGATTAAGGAAAGGAGAGGCTCTTTCAGCAGGGACAGAGTTGTATGAACATCAAAAGATTCAGGGTTCATCTGTAATAAAAACAAATTCGTTAACTACATTAGAAGGACATGTACACATCATGAAAACACTCTCAATAACTAAACACTCCTTGTAAGCAGCTGAAGAATTGTGCTTATTGAAACAAAGCCTGAATGCAGAAGCCAATGACTAAGACTTAAGAATGCTTTTCATTTTCTTTCCCATCTTGTTAGCCAGCAAAATGCATTTATTGTATCCTATCATCACCATTCATTGTAGCACATCAGACTTTAAACCAAGATATGTTACTGTGCATAGATGCATAATTGGGAAACATGAGGATTTAGCTGAATGCAGGTTTTCTCTGCCTGATCTTTGCTAACAGAAATGTTGGAGCACTCATACGACAAACGCAGGGACTGATCTCACAATGTTCACGCTGGTGATTCTTTCTCTTACAAATAACAAGTCCTTAGAAACTGGCTTCTAGCTGCTTGCAAGAAGCACTCATCTTTTTCTATCACCTGGAACTACAGGACTGGGGCCAAAAATATGAAATTAAAAGAAAATATTGACCAAAATTAAGGACTGCATCAGATGCTTTTAATAGCTTCAAACACAGAGATAGAAATGTGTATACATTGGAAAAAAAATCCAAAAAGGTCTGTTTTCATATCACATTATCCATTCCTGGCTGGCTGTAAGCAGCAGAGCCTGATCCAGCTAGGTCTTATTCATGTAGGTAATCCCTTTGACCCTAGTCATAAATACATTATTCTAGTTCAAGATAATCTCCAAGTATCAATCTGAACTGATGTCTGTGCTCTTGAACACAAATGTACATTTTCCATTTCTTCCATCTCAGAGCTGTAATGCTAAGCAGGCTGTCTTAACATAATATTTTACTTAAAAAAAAATATAGAAGCATATCCCACCAGAACTGACTTTTAAAAAGAAAAAAAATCCAGGTGGCTTAATTTGGAAAGAAACTTTGGGTTTGTTGTAGTTCTCTTTCCGTGTGCTTTTTTTCCCAAAGGCAGACATTCATACACATATAATTCCCTCTTCTTGTCACTGGGCTTCTGGGTCAGTGAACATTCCTTTGCTGTAGTGTTTTTCAGATGAAACTCCAAGAGAAACACTGTCCTCAATGATGGGTCGGATACAGAAGAGGAGGATGGGCAAATATTCTAAGATTGGCCTGGATTCTTGCCAGGAGCAGAAGAAAAGAGCCTTTGTGTTTGGACATCTGAAGGCCAGGCATAAACATGTTAGCCGATACTTAACACCCAAAGCCAGAGCCAAAACCGTTAGACACCCTGAATAATCCCCGCTAGGCCTCCTTTGGGTTTAACTGCCCATTACAATGGGGCAGCCTCCTCCAATTACCAAATGTGTTTCTTCTAAAAACATCCTTACAGGAACTCCCAAAATAGCAGCGATTAAAAGCAAACAGCCTGTAATTCATTGACATATGCAAACCTTTTAATGTTTTGCAGGAGACAAGTTGCAACTTTTTGTACCTACAAGACTATTTATGCATTTTTAATAATTACCCTTGTATATTATGTGATACAATTCCTTTAGGCATTTAGTTAAGAGAAGCAACAGAATTCACATTCAAAAGAAACTGTTAGTTTTGCTGCAAGAAGCGCAGCTAATTTATGTAGTGAATTTTTTATACATTTTTCCCCTGATTTCTCTTCCCTGCTGTCCTCTTTCCCCTTTCTTCTTCACTACATTAAGAAATTCCGATGTGCCTGCAGCAACATCCACTGGTGGGGAGTGTCTGCAGTGATGCCAGCCCTGACTTACCAGCAGTGGAAGCCGGCAATGCGTGCTGCTTCAGCAGTACGTGCTCCCTTCTAAGCCCCCTTGGGAATGGCCTCACCCTTGGGTCCCCTCTAGTCACACACCTTCTGCGGGCTGGCGGGCTCCCGTGTCACCTGACAGACAGCCATCCCCATCCCATCTGTTCTGCACAGAAAACTGCACGAGGAAATCTTTCCTGCAGATCGACAATAAAGATGCTTTCGCAGCCAGTGTGGTCCTGCGAGCTCTGACTTTTATTCGAGCGAGCTCAGATCCACCTAACATCTCAGCTTTAGTGTCGGAGGAGCTGATCGGAGTGCCGAGCAGGGAAATTCAGGCACGGGGCTGGGCATGGCACGTCTGCAGTTCCCACCACCAGCACGGGCACACACGGGTTTGGGAAAGCAGTGCCTGGACTAACAGCACAACTTGCCAAAGCAATCTAGCTTGCAGCAACAGGCAGCACTTGACCTGCCCCAGGGAGTTCTTTTCCTCCTCACCAGACGGCAAAGGGCCAGATGCCCAGCTGTATTCCTGCACTGATTTCATCCACTTATACCTGCTGAAAACCTGCTCCTCCCTCTCTTCTTATAACAACAACCAAAGAAAACCAGGTCAAATTATTTTGTGTTACTGAGGTTTGACAATACATTTGTGGAGGGATTTTCAAGTCAGCCATTGCAGATACTACACTTAAGGGAAAGGCAAATAAAACCTATTTCTTAGCACGTGCGGGTCACATTTATTGCCCAACAGCATTTCTCTTGGCTTCAGAAGGCAGTTTGTCAAATCAAGGACTTCATCTTCCCATTTTAAATTAGCAGTAGATAATTAGGAACTGCCCACAATTAAATATTGATGTTAAAAATAAATAAATACCAGCGCTTCCATGTTTAGACAGCAAGAAGGCTTTGCATCACGAAACACAGGACACATGAGAATGTGAATGGTAAAGAGCTCATAACAAAGAAAGGTAAACTCTTCATTGTGTGCTTACAGCATTCATTTCTTTCTCTGTAACTGAGAACCTATACAAACAAATGGGATAAAAAGACAACATATACCTCAATATCAGCTGTAATCTGCCAATACTTCAGCCAAACCTACTGGAACACAAAGGAAAGGGGCAAGGTTTACACAAGGTGCACAATGAGTCAGCTCTTGTCTCAACAAAACTGCTCCTCAGCTTCTATGGCTGCAGCAGGACAAGTCTACGTAGGACTAAATCGACTTGCCCAGCTCCAGCAGTATTTCAGCCCAGCCCTTTGCTCACCCTCAGAGTTCACTTGAGACTGTGACTCACTGTAGGTGAATCCTTTCATGGCTACACTAGCAGCAATTTCAAGCCCTGCATCATCAGAATTCCTGGGCATCCTGCTTTGTGGGAGGCATGGATCTTTGACTGCAGAGCACAGTGTAGTTTCACTATCTGAAGAAAAAAAACAGTTGAGCAAGAAGTATCTAAGCCTGTCTCCAGTGCACAAGGCAGGACTTGGGCCATCATTCAGTCTGGAGTGGACTCCCTGAGCCTGTGCCACAGACTTGTGTTCACCTGTATGTGCCCACAGCTTGCTTGCAGCCATAACAGGGGAGGGCAGCCAGGTGGCTGGAAATCCTAGGCAAATGTGCATGTGCTCCAAAACCCTCCTTAAGAAGTATCCTAGCTAGGGGAAGACAATCAGCCACAGAGAACCTTCTCTGTACGGCCTTATGTCCTTTTTGGGAGTCCTCTCCTGGACTTAGGTACCTCATCTGCAGCTTCCTACCTCCAAAGAATTCCTCAGCCAGCTCTAGATCGATCTCACAGGAGAGCAGGGGGAAAACCCTGGTTCCATTGCAGCTGAACACGTAGAGCTATTGGATTGAAAAAAGAGCTGTTTTCCTTGACCCCATCTCCATCCCTTGGAAAAGCTCCCTTCCAGGACTTTATGGGGAGTGGGGGAATGGAAATGCAACAGTTTCAGTGCATCACTGTGACCGTGTTTGTAGCAAAGTTTGGCTAAGTTGTATTTTGAGAAGAAAAAAGACTTCAGGCTAAAAAAGGTTTGCCAAAACAACAGCAGCAGTTCATATAACAGTAACAGTTTAGATCATACCTGCTTCTGGCTCTGACAACATGGGCAGCATTCACTAACAGGAGAAATTGTGATAGAATTACTGAACTAACATTGCTTTCATTAATTTTATGGGCCAAAATTATTGTATCAAATCCTCCTGAAGCACCCAGCTGCTCAGGGTACTTTGCAGTACTGTCATCCCACTCCAGGTAGATTTTCTACCACCAGGGAGAAGCCAGACAGGCTTGTCTCAGCGATGCTGGCATCAGCCTGGTGAGCTTGCTGAGCTGGCTTTGGTTAATGGACCAGGCTTGCTTATGGCACCATCCCACCCACCCAATGTCACGTTCCTCCAGAAGCCCGTAGAAATCGGTCACACAGCAGCTAAATGGAATAGTGGACACTCATTTGGGATGGCAGCTTTCCTGCACCATTCAAGAGCTATAAGGTGGTAATTATTCACAGGTTTTTCTCTGTGACAAAACTATTTAGAAGGGATTGCAATCTGATGAACACAATTGAGGGAGGAGTGCCCTCCTTTAATTCTCCAGCAAAATGGAGTCACCACCCAGCATCATTCTAAGCCTCCTTATTTCTCATTAACCTTAGCATTTCCTTTCTTGCCCCTCAAAAAGCACAATTATGTAGACTGGCAGTATCTCTCCTGCCCTAATGCCTCACTACAACATATACCTTTTCTTTTGACCCTCTCTCTTGAGCCAGATTTAAGCCTCTGGTAGGCTTCATGCCGACACCTCTGTAAGAAAAGCAGGACCATTTAGGAGACAGGCAGGAGAGTTATCAAATAAACTTTACATTTTATTTACAGTTCAGGAGCCTTGCAGAATGACACACACTTATGGTTTGGGATCACTAGCAATTATTGTAAAGGTGAAAGCAGATACTGCAAATTTAACAAGCCTTTTGTATGAACTAATTGCATTAGAATACATTAGTAAGGGTGCACATTGTAGGTTTTATGTTTCATTGGAAAGGTCATCCTAGATTCTGGTTGAATAGTGAAAGAGAGGAAACCATATTAGCAGTTTATCCAGCAAGTGTCTCTAGGATGAATTTCCTTCAGGTCATTTGCATTATTTGATTGTAGCTGAATAGTTCTGCCTCTGCTAAGCAAGTAGGGGAAGACCCACGGTGACAATAGGGGAAGTTCAAAGTCTTTGAGCCTTATTAGAAGGCTCATTTTCTGCACACATTTTCGTGCACTCATTTCCCAGAACTAGGCTAGCAGCTGTATAATCAGGGCAGAAACTTTACATGCCTCCTGCAAAATACGAACCTCCCAGGGAAAGCTGCTGTTAGTTTTCAGGAGGCGAGAGGATTCCTGCTTCTTCAGAGGTGTGACACCCTGCTATGCCACACCACATAGCCCCCCTTGCTGGGCCCTCTGCAAATGATTTGTGCCAGTTCCAGCCCTGCTTCAGCTGCCTTGGGTGTCTCTAAAACACTGTGTTGGAGACAGTCACTAGGCCAACTCTGCCAGCCCCCAGGGCTCTAGTGGCTTTGTAAGCCTAAGGGTGGTTGCAGCCCTGAAGAGGCTGCCAAGGGCAGAGGGGTGGTAGCAACAGAGCCAAAGTTTGGGGAAGAGAGAGGGAGAGAGCAGCCCACAGGGTCCTGAATGAGGCTGTGGGGCGGAGAAGCTGAGCCAAGTAAGGCACAAAGTTTTGGTTCAAAGAGAAAACTCCTCTTCCCAGTCAGGCAGAACTTCTGGGAAATCAATGTCCAGTGCTGCCTCATCACATGGCTGCAGAAAAGGGACTAAGTGACAGCCAGAGAAGGGCAGTGACTGTGTCCATCCAGACATTGTTGATCTGACAGTATAAAATCTCCTGGTTACTCCATGAACACCCCATCAGGATTTCCAGAGGAGTAGCTAGTGTGCACTAGTTTTACCGAGCTGTGTATTTCAACCAACCCTCCAGAAAACCTTACTGTGTAAAAATTAGGAGGTGGCATTCCACTAGGCTAAACAGTGCCAGCAAGGTTAGAAGAGAAGCTGAATTGATGCTAAAAATTGTTCCCATCCTCCTCAAACCCCTCTCTATTGTGTAAGTGGCACAGAAAACACAGCACCCTCTGGGAGGCTGTAGTGGCATTTGCACTGTCGCCAGCTACCTTTGCTCTGAAAGGAGGTGACTTCCACCCATCTGCCACCCCCAGGAGATGTAAAAGAGAGGAGCATATGGTTTTGAGAAAATGAAAGGTCCTGGTATCTCAGCTTGGTAAAGCTATTGACTTACTGTCTGACCTCTGGCAAGACACGTGCCCTCCATCTGCCCGGCTCAGGCTGGCGAGAGAAGCAGAAGAGACTCTAGTGCAGAGATGCTGAGTTTGAGTTTAGCTTGTCAGAGCCACAGCAGCTGGTCACCCCTTTGATGCTGACAAGCTACATTAAGGCCCATTTCAGCCAGCTCATAGAACCTGGGTCTTCTCACCCCACAAATTCAAACTGGCTATAAGGCTCCCAACAACTTCCCAAGCCCAGGAGCACAAGGAGCGTAAAAATATGCATAGCATGACTGCTGCAAGGGTGAGCTGGGATCCCCTGGGCCCCGTTGCTCCTCTTCCCTCATCTCCATAGCCCATTCTCCAGCTGCTGCAGCCTCACAGGCTCTCCCCACAGCCCCACTTCTGCTGGGACTGTGCACTCACTCCTCTCCTACAGCTCTTTTATACAAATGCTATCACTCAACCATGGCCAAAGGAGCGAATCAATCCACTCTGCATTGAGCGTCACCTCTGGCAAGGTCAGAACTTCAGTTCAGCAAAGCCCTTGTGCATTTGGCCGTGGGGACTCGTCCTGTGCTGCAGCACATCGTGTAGGAGAGCTCTGAGCACGCAGAGGATGACTAAGCCCCACCAGAAACCAGAGGCAGCTCAGCCTCCCAGAACCGAGACAGTGAAATCCTAACATGGGAATAGTAAATATTGCCCATCCTTCATTAAAGCTGCATAGTAGCCCAAACAATAATTTTTACATACTCCACATTAAAAACATAACACTTCAAATTTTAGTGTCCCATAATTTGCATATTGAATTCCAGGGAGGGTATTTGATAGAGTGTGTGCCATAGCTCCTGTATGTAGGTACTATATGCAAAGGACATGACAATCCAGCATAACATCAGGTAACTCCTAATAATAGCCATATTTTAAGGGCCATTCTAAATATTTAAAGATACAATCTGAAATAAAAATGGAGTGTGAAACATCCATATTAGTAGTATCATCATCAACCATTATTAAAGTCAAAGACTTGGGTTTACATCACTGTTACAATCCCATTAATAACTTTATCCTGACAAATGCACCCAGGACCTCTATTTTCTTCTTCTTGGCCCACTTTATCATTTCTTGTCATAGGGAGCCGAAGTCTGCAAGTTCTAGAGGAGGTGTGAAAGCCTCAGTATCCCATCAGGTCCCATCAGCACAAATACCCTGAAGCTGCTTCTGGTCCCTTCTTGGTGCCACGGAAACAGTCCTAACAAACCCCATTACTCAGCCACCCAGCATTTTTTTCTCTCCCATCCTACACTAATACAAACACGTTTTCACTGTCCTCCAAGTTTCCTGATGAATTAATAGCCATGAGACTTACATCTGGAACTTGAAAAATAATTTTAAGCACCCTCCTCTAACATGACTGGTGCCTGCCACCTCCATCACCCCCTTCCTTGTTTACCTCTCTTAGATCCTACTGCTTCTCTCCAATTCAGTAAGAATGGGAAGGGACAATATTCCTGACCTCTATAAATATGATAGGGCTGAGGAAGAGATGATTCATGCTGGTGGTATATGGGCTAAGTATTCATTATATCCATGTCTTTACACAGTAACAAAGTAAATATAAAATTTTTGACAATATGTTCTGAAAGGTCATGAAAATACATTGAAATACATCAAATCAATAACAAGAACTTCAAACTACTCTCAGAAAACACTAAATAGCTACATATAAGAATGATAAGCATTGGAAAGAGCTTCATATAAAATCATTTCTCACTTCAATACCCTCTCATGGTCTGATGGAAAGATTTTTCTGCTCTGGAAGAAAATTATTTGTTTGTAATATCAGTCTAATACTATTAGTTATATTGATTTGTGTTAGACTATAGACTGGTGGAGTTTTCAAAGCTTTGGAATTACACAGCTTATGGTAACTCCTCACAGGAGCTGTGGCCTGGGCAAGGTGCAGAACAGGGTCCCCCAAGTGGTGTGTATTTTGCTGGATTATGTTTAATCAAGTCATGTAATAATTACTATAAATTAAATTGTCTTGACTTGTTGAAATAATTTTTGTAATACATCAAAATCTTGAGCATGTTTCCTTGAACTATTCTACAATTCCATTTCTCCTACTATCTCATATTCTTTGTGTGAATAAATATAA
Organism: Nicator chloris; assembly: GCA_013400495.1. Taxonomy (NCBI): domain Eukaryota; kingdom Metazoa; phylum Chordata; class Aves; order Passeriformes; family Pycnonotidae; genus Nicator; species Nicator chloris. Next base: position 79,064 of record WAAE01020055.1, read on the forward strand.
TATTCTTGATTAACACAAGCACCTGGAACGTGCTTGCTCAGGACACTTCCAAGACAGCACATAATCAATGTCTTCCTTATATAAAGGAAAAGTGCTGTGTGGGGCTTCTGTTTGCCAAACCTCTCTGTCTTTTCCAAAACTTCCTACAGTATAATTACAACAAATTTGTTTCTTGGGAAGATCCCTTAGCCCTCATGCTCTAATAATCCATGAACCCCAAAGACTGGACATATTGTGCAGGAGCTCTGCAAATGTGAATTATATTTACCTCAAAATTCTTAAACAGAAAAAGGTAATCTCATGTGTACCTGCTTCTCTGAAGTGTCTACAGTGTTGGTTTGTATTAAAAAAAAATTAAAATTCCTTAAAATAAAAAAAAAATATTCCTTAAAGTCTAGAAGATTAACAAAATAGAAACACTATTTAAGGTGATGGATCATGTAAGGTAATCACTAAACTCCCAGACTGTAAAATAGGATTACGCACCATTTCTTTTCTTCTTTTTTTTTTTTTTTTTTCATTTTCTCTCTTGGACACTGCAGTATCAACTGCTGTAGTCCTAAATTTAGCCAAACACTGCAATTATCAGATGTATTCAGTTGCAAAAGCTTTTGTCACTTTTGTGGTTGTCTGACGGTGTACGGTTCAATCATAAAAGGGCAAATGACAGGCGGGTGTAGGAAATGAATTTTCTTCTTCTTCTTCCTGACATACCAGGGGAAGGCCCCCTGCTGTAATATGGAAAATCTTTTATGCAAAAGAGCATAGCAACTTACAGTGCACAATCACTATGCAGACTTTTGTTGGGGTATTCTTTCACAGTTCAGCAAAGGAAAAGGAAGAAAAGGTGGCCTTAAAATCAAGTCTAAAAGTTCAAATTTGATTTTAGTGTTAGGGTATGTGTATAAATTTAGGGATCTAGTAATTAAAATGCAATTAAGCTCCTTCTAAGTGTGAACATTCCTTCTTTAAATGATGTTGCTTATCTGGTGATCCCGAGGCCACAGCAGCAGAGTTTTTCACAGACAGCTAAAGCAAGGTGAGAGGCAGAGAGGGATGCTGAGTCCAGCAGGAAGCAGTCAGGGCCACCCCAGGTTGTCTTCTTGGAAAACAAGGAGAAGGCTGTCTACTTAGTATTTATACTGGTATTTCTGAGCATAATGTAAACAAGAATCTGGGAAAACACAATTAAAAAAATATCCTTCCTGCAGGTTTTAAGTAAAACTGCCTTTGGAATAAATAATCTCTGCTCCTTTCCACAGAAGGGACTTTACCAACCTCTGGCAATAAACAAAATTCTTAAGGAGGGGGCAAATTTAGCATTTGTCATTTTAAGGTCCTGGTGTGAAGTGGTATTTTGGCAAATAAGCATCACCCAGATTACCCACAGTGTTTCCAAATGAAAACAGGTATGGCATAAAGGCTTATTATTTGCCAAAAATACGCTTTGGCTCACGATCACTGCTCAGCAATATGAACCACAGGTGCCAACTCTGAAGTAAGAAAAAGGCCTGCTCCTTACACAGAGGCTGGCACTGGACACCATGGCAAATTTTCTGGGGTTTCTCGAGTCGGTGCCTCTTCAGCTGAAGGGAAATTGGCCACACCTTGGGGACATGGTAGTGCCTCCCGGGCTGGCCTTGCAGGCTGTGCTTGCTCAAGGAGCTTCACAGGCTCCTGTCCTGGTTTGGAGACAGGACAAAACCCCTCTCCCTGCAAAGAGAGGGAATACAGTGTGCAGAGGGAAGCAGAGGCTTTACACCCCCAAACTACACTTCCCATCAGGCACTGGCACAGCATTTCCAGATCAAATGTGGGATCACTCTCAGCTTAATTTTTTTTCAGTCTTAACAAAAAATAGCACCTTTTTTTTCAAGACATCTATTTACTTGGCAATTTTTTTTTTCCAGGAAAAGCTTATGCTTTGCTTCTAAAAATCTTTTTTTTTAGTTAAGAACCTACCTTTCTAATGAAAAACAGTCTAAATGAACAATCCCTTTTGAATTACTTAGAGAAAACTGAAAAAATACCGATAGCAACACATATTAGGAAGGAATATTTAGTTCTGTAGGAAGAAAAGTAGCCCTTCAATAACCAATGGTTAAAATACAGCTGAATTGGCCCCAGTGAGTGCAAATCAGCTACTGATTTCAATGAACTTGTGTCAGTCTGCCCCAGGTGAAGTTCTGGCCCACTGAGCTCAGAGAAACAAAATGCCACCTTTACTTTCTAAACACTCTTTCTCAAATCACATTCTCCTTGTAATAATGTGCAGTGAGTGTTTAGCTCAACATGCCTCTTATAGTTTCTGTTTGGGAGATGATTTTTCTTTTTAATTTCTCTGTCAGGCACACTTATTGAAGCGCACACGCTTTAGACAGATGCAATCTGCAAAAAAGGTTTGAAGGACAGTGATTTATTTATGAAATTCCTGGTTGAGAGGGTGAGGTAAGCCACACAAAAATTTTAAAGCTTCTCATTAATGTAAGGCATATGTGTTACATATGTAAAACATGGGGAGGGAAAACATTTAGAATGTTTGGGCACAAACCCTTCACAGGGCAGAACTGCAGTGGGAGAAAGGGGGCAGCAGGTGGAGAAGAAGCCATAAGGACAAGTTCTGCTCTGCCTTTAATTTCACTTTGTTACCTCAGGGCCAGCAGCATTTATTATATGGGCTTTACACATAAATCAAGTTTTTGTTCTTGTGTGTTTTATGCTGTGTGGTAGTCCAAGCAATCAAACCTGAAGCTCCACGGTGGGAGCTTAAATTTACTAAAAGCATAAATTCACTAAAAGTCCCTGCACTGAAGTGTCTTGCTTCTATCTAAACACTATGCCAAAGTCCTGTAGTCCAGCTGGGAGATGTTTTAACTTGCAAAGGTCTTCCAACCAAGTGGGCACACCAGAGTCCAAGGTGTGCCCTGGGGACACAATTTTTTGGCTGTGCAAGTTCGACAGCTGCCAGTGCCACTGTCCTGGGGTAAATGTGCTCTCCCTCCACCAGGTTGCTCTTCCTGACACTGTGGAAGGTGGGAGGACTGGCAGACACACCCCAGCAATGCCATTCTGCAGCATCTTAAGAGGGATTTGTCCCAGTCTGTCTCCTACCATTGAACGTCCCTGTGGCAGGGCTGGCTGAAGAGGAGCTGCATCCTAATCTCTGAGGAGCAGGTGACTGGGAGGAGCCAGCGGGATCATGCTCCCTTCCCATGCCAAGCCATGAAGCACCAGAGATTGTCCATACTCACTGGAGAAAAGTAATTGAAGGAGACGCACGTGGAGAGAAAAAGCATCTGTTTCACGTAGGTTGCCGCTAAAAGGTGCAACAAAGCAGCCTGAATGACAGGAGGGAGAACGATGTAGGGAAGAGCAGCAGGAACTGGCGTTAGAGAGACTCCTCTGGAGACTAGAGTTAGCCAGGGATATGTCCGAACATCTTTTTAAAAAAGATATTTTTGAAGTGTTTAATGGTCCTAGCTGTAAGCAGGTGGCAATTTTTGCAGGCTTTTCAGCTGAAATGGCATTGAGAATTGTGGAGGTGAGGTGGCAGTGGCTGAACTAGATGTCTCAGAAAGCACAGCCCCTGCACAGAGGCAGGACCATCAGACTGCTGACACTGGCAGTCAGGAACTGCTAAAGTAAGGCACAACAGCGACCAGGAAGATACTGGAGCTGCTATGTCTTACTGAGGACAGGAAAGTTGCATTCAGTGAGGGGGAGAGTGGGGCTTTGGCTGAGAGATTCAAGGTGTGAGGTGAGAGGGAGAAACACGATGTGAAGGACCAGTCAGAGTGGTCATCCTAACAGGGATAACTGGGACACACAGCCAAAGGCAGAGGCCAATCTCACCACACAAGGGGGAAAATCTGTACTCACTATAAAATCATGTTCTGCTCCACCCTCTTGTCCATCTTCCTGGCACATTGTATGGAAAACCACATCAAACCCTGTGGGTACAACACCAAACCATCATCACACGGGGCACCAGTGCCAGGATAATGCAGAGCTGGCACTGGAGAAATTCAGCCAAAAAAGATCCAAGGAATTGTCTAACAGTGCACAAGCCCTTGAGTCACCCAATCCTTCTCAAGTGGCGAGGAGCCAAGTCATTTCTGCCCTCCAAAGGGAAGAGCAGTGACTTAGGAGGCTGCCAGTAGCTGCCCACAAGCGAAAAGGGTTAGAAAAGGAGTCCTCACCTGCAGTGTAAGAGCTATTGCTGGTAAGATCAGAGCTGAGGAAATTAAAGTCCCAAACTAGAAAAGTCAAAATGCTGGTGTCTTCTCTTTCTCCCTGAGGGGTGGGAGAGTTAGATGGAGGGAAAGGTGAGGAGATGCTGAGTGTTAAGGGTTGCTATGTGGATGTACAAAGGAAAAGATGACACTAATCAAGGTGGGAGATGAGTTTTTGCAGTGCCCACAGAGTAAAACTGGAAAGGAAGATATGGCAAGCATTAGAGAGGACCCCAAAGGGATGGGGCTGGGGCTGAAAAGGAGATGAGAGAAGAGGCACAGAGACGGACCAGATGTAAAAGATAACAACCCAGTAGAATTTTGCTAAGAATAAAGGCTTCTGAGCCAGCACTTTGAATTCACATGTCCACCCTCTACTAGTAAAACCATTAGACAGACAAGAATTAAGAGGAGAGAAATCAGTTGCCTGCAAACAGCCTGCTGAAGACATGACATTCCTGAAGAAAAATGTACACAAGCCTAAGCAGCTTACAAGAGCGAGCGATCTCACCCGGCTCACCCCCCACGAACACTATTAAATCCATGAGAATCAGAACAAGGAAATTGTCAGGGAAAGGCTGCGATTAGCCAGAGTCTCGACTAGAAAAATAGTTTATGAATTGTCATAAAAATTTAAAGCTCAACCTCACATTAGCTGCTGCAGTGTCTCTGCTCCCACCTACAGTACAGTTCATCTCCCTCTATCTTCATCACTGACTGTGCCAGTACAAGGGGGAAATCTTCTGAATGTTTCCCCAAAATTAAATGCTGAAACAGCATATCATTATTTTTGATATTCAAATCTATTATTAATAAGCTATACACTACAAAAAGATTCTGAACATGACTGATACATCTCATAATTCTGACCTATTAACAGAAGTACATGAGTCTCCCTGGACCAAAAAAATAGTTGTTAAAAAAGATGAATCGCTTACTCAAATCAAAATAACATGACAGTCCCATGAAAGATTTCAAAATAAAAGTTAATAAGTTAATGGATTCATTTTACTGCTCCTAAGACGCAAACAGACAATGCAGAACAGTCACCTTCTTATTAAATAATATGAATCAACGACTCCATCATGTTTGTATTAAGCAACAGGCACTAATACTCTCTCTTATGGTGTATTAGGGAAAGCATATCAGTAAGAGGGCAGAGCTAAAGCACATTCTGGATCATCTTTGCTGTCAGTGACCAGGTACTTAAAATTTTGTCATACACCTAAATATTATCCTGAATGCAGGGGCAGAAACATCGCCCCAGCTCATGCCAGCAAAACCTCCCCAATTTACAATTACTTCTAATCCTCATGGTTTGTGTGAGACTCACCTCAGCAGCTGCCCTTTTATCTGCCATGCAGCAGAGTGCTGGGAGCCCCCTGCATCCCTTCTCCTAAACACCTCTCCCAGGAGAGAGAGCACTCCCCTCCAACAATACCCAATAGCTTCTGATGGAGCCCAGGCAAGTGTCTCGAACCAGGCTGCTGGCTTTTCAATAGTGAAAATGAGGGGAGAGGGATATCATGCTCAATGTGTACTGGAGGAAAATGTTTCCAAAATTTTTGGTTTTAAAAAAAGTAGGTTTTTTTCCAGTATGAGCAGAATAAAAATATAATGGCATTTCCCTGACATAAAAATAATTTTTCTGGCTTCTTACAAGTGCTGCAGCCCAAAAGTATTCCTAAGGAGAGAGAAGATACTTGGAAAGAACATTGCCCTTAGGGAGTGGTGGTGGGACTTTCTCCAGCCCCACGGATGTCCTGTTCAGTTTTGGCTGCATTATGTGGGCTTGATAACCAAAGTCTTTATATGCAGAGGAGTTACTTTAATAGGAATGAGGGGTAACAAAAAATCTTCCATTTGAAAGTGGATTGCATTGTGCAGGCATAAGGGATTTCACTGCCTGCTCAAAATAGATAGATGGGAGGGGTTTAATGTAAGAAATCAGGTGGTGAAAGGACAGGAAACCAGTGACTTGTGGCTCCTGCCATTTAAGCATGAAAGGGGCATGTGAAGAGGCATTAATTTCAGCCACACTGGGCTGAAGGATAAGGTCTATTCACATAAGTTAGGCTTTGGAGGACTGGGCTTGTAAACGCCAGCTGCTTAAACAAAAGTCTGAGGCACCTTGTTCACGAGTACCTAAGTCTGGTTTTCTAAAGGACATTTTCCTCTTAAGTTATTTAGGCCATATCTGCCCCTTCCACGTTGGATAACAGGGGGGCTGTGCCTGGGCTGGTGGAGGAGGGGGGATGAGGGAGACCCGGTGAATGGGGCTGTGGGCTCAGCAGGACCTGCACAGGCTGCTGCTGCAGGGCTGGCACGGGCAGCTACTGGGGCCTGTGTGCTAGCCCACCTTTTTCATTCCCTCAGGCACTTTCAGAACTGCTACCTTAAGCCTGCAGCAGGATTTCAGCAGAGGTCTCTTAGGCTTTAAGCAGCTTCTAACTGCATTTATGTGCTTTATCCCTTGAGTAGGATAAACAGGTTAGCAATTAACTCTGGTTTTCTGACCTCTAGCGGGATAACCAGATCTCTAATTATATTTTCAGTGGCAGTGAATCTCAAGAGTTGTGTGACACTATCTGAAAGTTTCTACTCCCATGTCACATCTGAAGCTCCATGTGGAAATTGGTAGCCAAGAAATTATCGGCCAAAAAAAAAGCAAATTTTTCCCCCTCCTCGGTACTTCTGCCTCATCAGCACTTCCAATCCTTCCTCTCGTTGCTTGGAAAATATTTGCCCTGATAAGTGATTCCTGGTATGCCAGACAGGTCATACTGAAAACCAAAAGATTCTGAGAATTATTTTATTCAAAATACCATTTTTTTTTAAATAGGCTCCTTGTGGTAGACAATATTCACAGGAGTCAAGAAATTAGAGGCAATGATAAGCCCCATGCCTTGATAGGTTATTTTTTATTGTTTCTCAATAGAGCACTATTTTGTGAGACAGGGTGTTTTTTAGGGCTGCAAAAGGGTGTTTTTAGGGCTGCAAAAAATACTATTTATGAAAAAGAAAAGAAAAAAAAAGAAAAAATTTAATGTAGCACTTACTGTAGAGGCACAAGTGACCTTCGGAAAGGTGATATAGTCGGAGGGACAGCTCTGGAACTGGCAGAGCACACCTCAGGAACAGAGTATCTAGATGGCCTAATGCCAGGAGTTAACAGTGACAAAGCAGAGCAATTTGGAAAATCAGCTTGCTGTCATCCTGTATGCATGTAACTCTTGAAATAAAACAGTGATCTAATATAAAGGAAGTATATGGATTTACTCTGACAGCAATGCCAAGCGTTCATTCTAATCAAGTGCCACACATATTCTCACTTTAAAAGGGGTAATATAGACAGCAAATTAGCTATGTTCACATCTTCAGAATGAGTGGTCTTTGCACTAATTTTTCCATGTGGATTCCTACTCCTTGTACAGAACATTAATGTCTGTGTCTGAGCCCACTTCTTACTTCACTGCCCATACAAATTATCCTTTCTGAAGACAGATGTGAAAGAACCGTTGAAGGTCCGCATCAAACCAGAAGAAAAATCTACTACTTCTTACTTACATAGAACATGATAATTTATTGTAATAAAAGCTGGTTTAGACTCACACCACAATCACTTCCACGCTTCAGGCTTCTGTGCTGCAAAGATTATTTTGGAGAGGTGTGCCAAATTTCCCTGTCATCAGGACAAACGGGCAGTCAGACACTGGTAGATTCCTTCTCAAGAAGGTGGAATCTAAAGTAAGATGTGCACACCATCAGATAATAATCTACAAAAGTAAAACCAAGAGAAGAAAATATGGTTCACACATTGGCTGGAAAGCTAATTATACAGAGGTCTAGAGGACCACAACAAAGTCATTTTAGAAGCCTAATTTTGATTCTCAATGCAAAAGACAGAGGTGAGCCGATTAGCTCCTGCTTAGATCTTTCCCTTCTCAGTGGCGTCCTGGTTTCTCACAACTTGCCACCAATTCTGTTCAGCAGAGGCCAGTGCATTACACACCCAGCACCAGCCAAGTCCCTACTTTGCCTGCTCTACCCCCACCACCAAGAGAGAAACTCATAACAGATGCTACTCACACAGCAGAACTGACTATGGAGAAGGGATGCCTAGTGAGCCACTGCTGTTGGAAATCACCTTTCCTGTATTTGTGCAGAAAGGAAACAATGGCAATGTAGTATGGAAAGCAGGTGAGGTGCATTCAAAGGGATGCACACCTGAAGCAGTATTCAGGAGAAGAGAAAGAGAGGGAAGATCAACTGAAATTTTAATTGGTTTCATCTTTTAAAATAGTGGAGTAATTTTTTTCATCAAAAATTTTCAGACAAGGGCTTAAAGAGCAGCCTTAAACATCCAAATAAACTTTGTGGAGGATACACCTGGAAGTCATCGTACCCAAAACAACTCAGCCAGGTATAAACAGCGCTGCATGAGGCCAGACTTAGCAGAGGGACAAAAGCACCTATAAATTCATGTCTACTCCTGTGTTGAGCATCCAGCCTACATAGTACCTGCTCGGCTCAAGTGGCACAGTTGAACCCATGTAGTTGCCCTTCTGCCTCACATGTAGACAGACACAGAGACACAGACACATGAGGAACAAGAATACAGGAATGAAATTGTTGCAGATCACAGATTCAGGGCACAAAACACTCTGAGTGCTCTAAATAAAGGTCTGAAAGAAAACAAAATACTATACTGTATAATTTATACCTCAGAGAACAAAAAGATGGAGATGATTCTGTTCTTTAGTTGCCTGAAAGACTCCAAATAAATCCAATAAAAATAAATATCCAAATAAAAAAAAGACCAAATAAGCAGGCAGGCTATTCCAAGCTGAGCTTGAAGGGTGATGTGCAAAAAGGGTTGTTTCATGACTGAGCCTACCCCATAAGTGTGTTCTCATCCTCTATAACCTGCTTCTAGGCTAAAAAAAGACCAGACATCCTTCCTGTTTCTAAAAGTTCAGCCCTGTTTTTGTTCTTGAAAGAGGCTATAAAGACCAAATTCTGCAACTACCTGACCAACCACAAGTACTTTTCTGGTGGTAAAGCAAACACAGGGGATCCAGTGGTTGCAGTTGAATAGCCAGCAGTAACAGTGTATGGTCTCTGGGTACATTCTTCTCCAAGAAGCTTTGCTGTTTCCCTGCTCCTAAAGTGGAAAATAATTGCTTCATCAGAGTGTTGGCTTTTTAACAAGTGATATACATACACCAATATTCAGATATTCTGAAAATTAATATTAGTCTCTGTGCCAGTTTTACATGTTTGGTTTTCCCCTTTCCAGTTTGTGTGTTAGTTTTTGTAATCCCATTAACAAATCACCTAGAAAACTAAAAGTGATCCACACACAGTTTAAAGTTACTAGTGAAAAGTGGCACTTGTCCATTGTCCAAAGATGCCATCTCACCTGATCACACTCTTTATGTATAAAAAAAACCAATATTTCACCCATTTATGGAGGGGAATAAAACCAGTCTGTTACCGGTGCCTTTTAGTTTGGTTTAGTTTGCTCAGGAAACGATGACTTAATAAGAGCCCTCCTCACAGAAAGCATGCAAGTCTGAATTAGAAGTGTGAAGCTGAATTTATGAAATAACCTTGGCAGTAAATAATAGCACACCTCAAACCAGGATTCATCACACACCTGTGTGGCAGGGAATGGAAGTCGGCTTCATCCCACTCGGAGTATCAATCACTCCCAGGATGCAAATTCCATGAGATACAGAAAGATTACTTTACATAACCTGCAGAAAGTGTTTGAATCAATGTAATAAAAGCTTCAGCACAGCATTGTACAGCCTACGAGTGCCTTACGAACACACTATTTTCATCATTTTACGTGTGAACGCAAATATGGTGTGTGGACAGATGAACTAGCTTGTAGCTGCAGACATACTACACTTCATTCAAAGATTTATTCAAAGCTTTCAGTAATGAGTGTTGACTCTTCATCAGAAGAAGCCTCACCTTCCTTCAATTAGCAACAAAAGGCCTGTGACCTTCACTCACGGTCTTCCACCCTCAATGTACTTTGAGTGCTCTGCTTCTTTCTGACAGCCTCTGGCATTTCTGAGTGGTGCCCAAAGGAGGCTCAGCCAGCAGGACACACAGCACCATTCATGTGTGTCTACCATCCTGGCTGGGACTGCTGTTTTGGAAGCGTTCCCTTGGAGAGATCACTCCATGGACTGCAGATCAGAGATCACTTCATGGGCTGCAGCTCTTCATAGGCCTCTGTCTACTCCAGTTCAGGCAGCTAAAGGAAACACCTGCATTTCCAAGCAGCCCAGAATCCAGTAGGAAAAGTCTTCTGAAAATCCAGGCCCTGAGTGAGATACGTACATTAAAGTCAAATTCTTTTAAAACACCGGTCCCAAGACCTTGGCCAAACCCTTCTAAAGCCTGGTCCTTGGTGGCCATGCCAGGTGCCAGGGAAGAGGGAGCCAGCACAGCACAGTCAGTCCAGACAGCCACTGCTCCCTGAGGTCTGTGTGGCAGGCACAAAGTTAGCCAGGCATTTTGCTGGCTAGGCAAACACCACAGCCAGAAGGAGACAGACTGTCTTATTTTTAACTTCTACTGCATAATACAATACTTAGGTTCCATGTACGGCACATACAGTCTCCTAAATACTCTGGTATTTGGTAAAACTGTGTATCACAGTAAATCCTTGTATCATGTATATTGCAAGGGATTTTTGACACCAAGATACCTTAGGAAAAAAAAGATGCATGTGAAATGCACAGTAGAAAAAAAATGAAACTAGCTTGTTCATCATCATGATTTTTTTCTGTCATCAAAGAAGTATAAACACATAAACGTAAAAAACATAAATCCTATAGCTCATTTTATATGTTTTTCTATATATTAAGAAAGGGCTGTTTGCATTCAGTTTCTTATTTTATTCCTTTTGAAAAGAGACTAATATAAAAAGTTTTAAAATTGGACATTCCGCTGCCACTTCTTCTCTGTTGCACTATTTATTACCTCTTTGAGACTGCAGAAGAGGGATGCAAATGACACTTTATTCCATAAGTCTTTGGGTCAAACTCAGTTGCCTACCATGCTGATCAGATTTCCTTTTTTTAATTTTGGCGAGGGCTAGATATAACCCATCTTCATATTAGATTTTGCAACATAATCCTTGTTACCTAAGCCCACCTACACCTGTCAGAGTACAGCTTTCAGTTTTTCTTGTAATTTCTTTCTTTTCTTTCTTTTTTTTAAGGTTTTTACATAGAATCCCCAGCCTAACTGATATATAAAACATCAGGGCAAAAGGTAATAAACTTGTTTGCAGCAGTTTGGCAAAGCCTGAGAGGAAGCGTGAGGCCAGAGAGCTGGGAAGGTCCAGGTCCTGCAGTCACATCCAGAGTTAATTGAAGTCACTGCCAGCCTCAGTGTAACAGAACTGGAAGTCTCTGTTAAGAAAAAAAAAACCACCACTCTAAAGATGTGCTTAATTCAGGGCACATCAGATCACCAGCATCACCCACCTGCTGGAAATCAGGCCCACATCTAAACCTTGAGAGCAGATCAGCTCTCGTTGCTATTACGTTTCCATTCAGCGGGGCTGGGGAGGGTATGCGGAGGCTGCACCCCAGAGCACAACAGCAACGTTCCTAACAGCCTTCATTCACTCCTCTGCAATAATTCTTCTTCCTATGTTCTACAGAACAGTCGTTTAATATTTGTTTCTAGGTAATTAATTTTGGAAATGTTCTTCATTAAAATTGAGCAGATCACTATGTGTTCTGCATGTACTGCAGGCACCCAGGTAACCCGGGGCTTATGCTGTGCAAAGCTGGAGACAGAGGAGCTATGGGTAGGATGCAGAGAATGCAGATTTATAAGATTGTTTTTTAAAGTGTGAATGAACTAACCTAATTTTCCTTGGTGCAGTAATGCTCATCTCTACTTAAAAATTAGTTGATGCAAAACAGTGCTTAATATTCAGTGTGCAACCAAGACTTCAGTCTTTGCTGTGCCCTCATTGAAAATTATTAACCTTATAAGTCCAGAAAAATACTAAACCTCTGTTCCCACAAGTTACATTCACTCTGCCCACCTCAAATTGTCATTTTGGAGCTTGATTGAAAAGTGATTGAGAAGGGGGAGACAAACAGCCATCAAACCAGGGCCCTGGTTATGAGGCTCCTGCAGCTGCTCCTTGCCCATTCTCATGGACAAGTTGGACCATCAGAAACTTCTCCATCCTATTCCAGCAACCTCATATCTTGGAGGACAAGGAAGGTCAGGGTGAGCACCAGCCATCATGACAGAGAGCAATATTGTATACACCAGTGTCCATGGCTCATCTACACTTTAGAATTTTGGGATACCCGATGAGGATAACTCATTTCACAATGCTGTTCTCTATTCTCCTGAACAAATTAAAAAGGTGATGCTTTCTTTTACTTTCAGCCAGAAGACTGAGTACAATGAGCTTGTGTTCCAGCAAATAACAGGTCACATTTCCTATCCTGATGAGGGCTAGTAGTGCTCCACCCACATTATGAGGGAGACTTTGGAATAAAAATAATACACACACAATGTCTAGTTATTATCTATCATGGCTATATAGAATTAAAACCTAGAAATAATTTGATCATTTTATCAATTCCTCCCAAGAGGTCACTCCACTTTGGATGTCCAGTCTTAGTCAACTGGGACCACACACGTAATCACACAAACACATTTTTATCTATATACACAAGAGAAGAAACTTAATTCTGAAACTTTTGAAGGCACAATTATTCAACCTTCATACTCCTCAAACAGATGGAGTTCAGGAGGAGGAAAACTTTATGACTTGTTTTAAAATAAATGTATCACTGGGTAGGAGAATTAAGTCCTCCACTCACAATTAAGTCTATGACATCATTCGTTGCTTGAAATAATGGCAGTAACAGGCTGTTATCTTTGAAGTGCTGCTCATCAGAGGTGTATTAGAGCATGAGTGTATGGGAGCGTGGTCAGCACTACTGCATCCACTGCTACTTGCAAGTCAGAACACAAATGCAGAGAGATGTCACTCTTGGATCCTGCTGTGGATCCCTTAGGGAGCTACGCACCCTTTGGCCTCTTTCCCTCAATCCCCCTTCCGTGTCAGATTCTGTCCTATTTTGGGCCCTGATGTTTCCCTCATCCTCTTAATTTCATCCTGATCTTCCACCTTCCTCCTCTTTTCCCTTGTGTGAACCCCCATTCTCCCACCATCTTTCCACACTTCTGGTAGTTCTCCCCCTCCCAGTACTCCTGCCTCCTCCGATAAGATGAAACACATCAGATCACAAGAGAGCAACCCTTACTGGCTATTCCCCTACCCAGAAACACAGAAATACAAAGTCATCACAAACAGGGGCCGCAGGCAAGACCTCCTCCAACCCACTCACCTGGGTTCTCTTTCTCCATCCAGAGCCTGGTCATGACCAGGTGAGGGGAGAAGCTGAAGTCTGTTAAAGTACCTAGAGCCTGCAAGGACTGTGTCTGGCCCAAGATAAACAACCAGATGTAAACTCACATTTTCAGAAATATCAGAGCTTGGTTAAAAGCAAAATTCTGCACTTCTGTACCAAATCTTGATGTGCTAGACTTTCACAGTGAAATAATAGTGATAATTTTTTAGGATGTTCAAGTATATAAGTTTCCCTTAATTTCATTCTCTGAAACTGTGGATCCATGAAACTGTCTGCTTCCAGGATAGTTTGCCTTGAGTCAGAGACTAGCCAGAAAAAGCTGTTTAATTTTTATAAGTTTGACAGAGCTATAAACAATACTGCCAGTCCTGAGCATTAAGAAAGTACAAATCAGGCCATGCACAAAAAGCCTCATAGATTAGCTGTAAAAAGGAGTTGTTTGGGTTTTTGTTTAATACCACTAAAAGTAGGCACCTGTCGTTGAGGTGCTTTAGCTTTCTCATTGCATTTGCAAGGTTCCCCTTGCAAACTTTGCAACTTTGCAAACTCAAGAAGCTTTTCTTTTGAAATGAAATATAGCCTGCTTATATTTTCACTTGTCTCCTGGATCTTGATCTGGATGGAAACATCAAGCACTGAAACACTCAAATCAAGACAGATGGCACAACTATATAAGCAAGAAGAAGCAGAATTTCGTGATGAAAAGCATCAAGGAACATATCTATAGGTGATAGTACCAGTGTGTCTATCAAGCTCCTCATATCTCTTACGATAAAATTCCAGCCAATGAATCTCAGCTCTGTGGTTAGTTATGTGCTCCTTTCCAGTGCTTTGGATAAGATTTCACTGCATGACAAAAAAAGGTGATTTAGGGGTAGCAGTACTCACTACAGTAAGAAGAGAGTTCAGCTTCTTGCCCTGATCTTCTCCTTTCCTTGTATCGTGTCTATTTTCCTACCTAAAGCTATGATAAAAGAAAAAGAGCTGTAATATTTCTAAACCAGTAGGAACCCTAACAAGCCCCAGTAAAGTACAGAGGGCCATGGCTGAGGCAGCAGCTTATATGAGCAATGCCTGAGAGGCGTCAGACCCTTTTGGGGCCAGGCTCCACAGAGGAGTGTGCATCAGTGAGCACACCTGTGTGCAGCCCCAAGCACTCCAGGAGCTCCCTGGCACCCCAGGCTACTCCCAGGCTAGTGGGGAGAAGAAATGCACCCCTGTCTACTACATTGACAAAAAGGGATGCTGAAGAGCTTGCTGAAAAAGCTGCTTCCAGAGAAGCCACATTTGGCTGCCCTGGGAAGCAGGGTGAAACTCCATGGAAGAGGGACTCCGTGGAAGAGGGAAGAAGGGATGTCTCCTGGGTATGTCTCTCTACAGTCCCAGCCTCCATCACACTGGCTGCTGTGGACACTTCTGCCTCTGCTGACCCTTTTCCCAGAAAGTAAACCTTTGCATAGCACTATATGTGCTGACTTGATACCCTGGGGATTTGTTGAGAGAAAAAACAGATATGAAAAGGCAAGTAAGTGGATGCTTGTTCCTACACTTCTATATTCCTGTAGCTTCCAGAAGAGTTTCCTCAACATGCACCTAACCCCTTTTTAAATAGCACGCTGACTTTGGCCACTGCAATGCAATGATGATGCTAACATATCCAGAACTTCCTGGGACATATTTGTGTGGAGCTGATAGCACTGTCACCAAGATATGGGACAACAGTCCGATATTAAATTGGGGTCCACAGGCATAGAGATGGGAAAAAAAGATGCAAAATGTAGAAGGCAAGAATCCCAAATCTTATTTTTAAAAAGGGGAACATTTCAAAGTGAGTATCAGGCACCTGTTGTTATGTGCTAATGGGGAAATCTTTCTGCCAGATCCACAGGGCAGGTCTGAGATAAGCAGCTGGAGAATGATAAGTTATCTCTGTTGCGATTCAGGAAATATAGATGCTTCAGATGCTAATGGTGTGTCAGCAGGGAACCAGGCACACAGTGGACTGGGGTTAAGTAAGCCTAGGAAGGTGTTTATTCATGTATAACATTTGCAGAGAAGGTGACTCCCTACCTCGCTCCTGGCTGCTCAGAGGAACTGCTTATAACCAGAAATATGCTCAGAGAAGTCAAGCGGAAAGTCAGGCAGGGCGAGAGGTGAATCCCAGCCATGACAGCCCTCCCGTGAGCACTGGCACTCCCCAGCTCCACACACGTCCTGGGAAGGACGGGGGTCTGTCCCTCTGCACGTGCCAACCACGGTGCCTCGGCATAACCCAGCCAGGCTGCGGTGCCAGTGCCAGCAGAGGGGCCACTGCCAGCACAGAGGGACACTAACGTGCTGCAGCTTGGAAGAATTAGAGGTCACTTGTGCATCCTTTGGCACTGGGCTGGATCGACTGTAGCTAAACCATTCCCAGCAGACATTTGTCCAATCTATTTTCAAAATCCTCCCACTGTCACTCTAGGCAATCTATTCTTGTGCTTTCCAACTGAAAGTTAGAAAGCTGTTCCTAATGTCTAATCTAAATCATAAGTCAACTTTAAAAATGACAAGTATGGTTAAAAGTTTCAAGATTTTTTCCTAATAATAAATGTGGTTTTCATTTTATTTCTCTGTTGGTTGCTGCACATTCAGGGTACTTTCAAATCACTTTTTAAAACATCCCTCTAGAATCATGATGTATAGAAACCATATTTATTATTTTTCACAAGAGCTGAGATTGTCATTTCATTACATAAATCTAAGAGTAGGAGATTTAAGGAGGAAAAAAATTTCAATAAAGTCCTGAGAGAGATGCCCACACTTAATTTAGCTGTAAAAGGTTTTTTGGGCCGTTTTTTATCTGTATATCTCACACAACCATTGCCCAAAAATGTTCTGGAGTGACAGAAATGTCAAGCAGAAAAGACATCTCACCCGTAATTAATAAAGAAAAATATCTCAGGTGTGGGAGACATATATTCCTGTGTATATGCATACATATTCCTTCATTTACCACTCATCAAAATCCCTTCTAACAATCCCTATCACGTGAACACTGTCTTTCAGTAGATACTTTGCAAGATCCCATTCAATCCTGTTAATAGCAAGAGGAGCAGTTTCCTCCTGCCTCACCGAAGATGAATTCCTAGAAAACTGCCACTTTGCTCTGGTGCTTGAATTCAAAAATATTACTCAAAAAACCTGGACTCAGTTTCTGATTCCAGCTTTTTGAAAGTGTAGCCTAAGGTTACTACCAACCCTGACTCAAATGCAGAAACACAATAAAAACACTAATAGGAGCTCTGATATTTTACATCATCAGCACCAGATATGAAGGAAAACTACACTGGCTCAACTTTCTAGATACACATGGCTGGGCACTGATTCATCCCTGGAGACAAACATGCTCAAAATTTACATCCTCAAACCTTGTTATTTATCACTGGAAATGTCTAGCTTTTTAACTAGGGTGTCACATTAATTTTGCTTAACTTTAGCATCCGTGGCATAGTCAGCTGTGTCTGAGTGAGTTACCCTAGGCACTGCACTTCCTCCCAGAGCAGACACAGAGGCACAGCAGATGAGCTGTGCCTCCCCTTGGCTGCCGATGGCCCCTGCACTGCAGACGTCTGAAGTTAGGCAATATTATCATCACCCCGGCTGCCTGCATCCTTCTCTCCAGAACCACCCGGGGAAGAGAAGAGAGCAATTCCTGGTAAGAGACGAGCGACTGTCTCTGCTTACCACCTCCTATCAGCAGGCTCAGGCCAGCCAGCATGCCCTTTCCAAGGTGCCCGCTTATCAGGATTGGAACTGCTATAACCTGGAGTGCACTTCCAGGCTGAGAATTCCCTTGGAAAGCCAGGTATCTAACAATTAGGTATCGCAAAGCTGAGTTTCAGTCTCCCTCTAGGTATCTAACCTGAAATGTATCGCTAGTCTCTTTTCTGTAACCTTCAGCAAACACAAGGGAGGGAAGAGGGCTTATGGGTGTCCTAAGCTGTTTAACTTTTGCTTTTACCACATCACACCAGACCTATATGTATGATATGCCTTTTTCTTTATGGATATAATACATTATGTACAAATTACACTGAAATCAAGAAGCAGTGTCTATGGTCTTGTCTTTTGCGGACCAACTTAAGACGATAAATACAGTCCAATTAAAGGTCCAGGACTGTACACTCCTAGAAAAGAGGAGCAACCGTTCATCCTCATTGTGTCAACCATGCACTTAGAATGTGAAGGCAAGTAAATTCCAAATGGCCCCAGTTTCCACCTTCAGCATGCCTACAAGACACATAGCACCAAGCTGGGTGATCTCAGCCGTGTCTGGAAGAGCTAGCTCTGTTATGCTATGTTCTGCATCTGAAGCCAGTGCCTTTCAATCTGTTCCCCACTCCCTAGACTTTTTTCTTTGCCCCATTATAGTTTAAAATCTACAAGATGAAAATGTTTGCCCTCATTCCCTAAATGTTGTGTGACAGTAGAAAATCTGGGCAAACATTTATAGTTTAAAATCTACAAGATGAAAATGTTTGCCCTCATTCCCTAAATGTTGTGTGACAGTAGAAAATCTGGGCCTTGTTGATGCAATCTAGCAGCATTATAACCAAAAATTTTTAACTGGAAGTATCACACAATTATAACAAGGGGCGGCTCTCCCATTCCCACCTGTAATGACCACGATGCGTTCAGATAGAAAAGAGTGAGGTCTTCATCTCCTACTTTTAAAACCAAAGCAGGCAGATTTTTTATTGAATGCATTTATTTTTTATGAGCAGCCATGAATATGGACCTCCTTCAAAATAATGTATAAGCACTGGATGTTGACCAAGCTCTTCTGGATAGTTACTGGATAAATATGTTGGTATAGTATAAAAAATGACTATAAGAAAAATGAAGAAAGGAAATAATTGAGGAAGAGTACAATAAGCCCTGCAAGAAATTTGTGAGAGTTGGTAGAAGCCACTACACCCCTGAATTCCCCTTGAGTAGTCCAGCCTAGCCATGTTTCACCATCCCAAAAGGTTTGAACCAGCAATGTCAAAACTCTGGAGCAAAAGGACTAAATTGGAGACCCTTTTGGCTGCATGAAGATCTTTTATTTTGAGCAGTGAGCAAGTTGTCGTGAAGCCATAGCAGGGAAAACACACTGACACAGGGTCCCCCAGGATTACTGGTGCCAAACACAGAAGCTACTGTCAGCTCACAAAATGCTTTACTGACATGCCAAAGATAAAAATTCTGTATTGCCAACCACCCTTACCACACATCCCAAAACGTGCCATATGGCCAAAAGCACGACAATGGATTTTGCCATTCCTCGGGTTTGGGTGTGAATTGACAATGAGTCTAACACATAAATTACATCATCTTTTAACTTTTTGTGATATATAACATCAGACAGCTTTGTCTGGGACAATCCATCATGAACTAGTCTTGTTGACATTCTGGATTCTCTCTTCTGACCTTGTCCTTTCAGCACAGGCATAATTGTGCTTATGATAATTTTATTCCCAGTTAGGCAGTGATTTTGCACACCTTTGAGTTACAGAATAACTAAGAAGCCAGTTCTCTGTGCAACTGCTGAAACAAGGCACCTTGAACCAATTTATGCTGAAGCGCAGTCCAGTAGTGTAGCAGTAAATAAAAGTGGATAAATTCACCTCTCTCGGTGTGCATAAGTAGGTTAACTCTTTAGTCCTGTTTACTGTTGACTATACCACAGGTGCACTCTCAGCTGGGGGCTCCCCACTGAGGAAACACCAACCATATGTTTGCACAGCAGAAAGTAGAGTGGGGGAGATGTATGACCCACTCTTCACAGTATGAAGGGTCTAGCAGGCAAAGGGAAGGGATCCAGGCTCATCTCTGCCAGCCAGCTCACGTGCAGAGAGACTCCCATTTCAGCCACAGAGCTCTAGGCTCAGTTATTGTCACTAATTTTTATGTACTTGCATATCATTATGGGGGTTTGGGGATTTTTTTTTAGAAATGTAACACTTTGGCAATCACCTAGGGTGATGGGCAAATCTTTTTTGTTGAAGGATCGACTGTTCAGTGTCACTTTAGTGGGAATATACAATTATTATGGTACATGAATTATTTGAGCTGT
Source organism: Nicator chloris (assembly GCA_013400495.1). Classification (NCBI taxonomy): domain Eukaryota; kingdom Metazoa; phylum Chordata; class Aves; order Passeriformes; family Pycnonotidae; genus Nicator; species Nicator chloris. The sequence continues at coordinate 98,830 of WAAE01020055.1, forward strand.
TCCCTATGAAGACTGATTGCCTTTCATGGGCTGTGTGTGGGAGCAGCAGAGAAATCCCTGCTGTTCCAAGTGGTATCGGCACCCCCAGACACTCAAGCATAGCTGCAGAAGTGCAACTTTCACATCACCTGTAGCAGTGCCCGAGTCAGGGTCCCTGCCCACCCTGCACTCAAAGCAAGGGAGTGATTTAGCTTGCTTCTAACCACTGGATTTACACAAATGTGAGAAAATAAGTTGGACTACAAATACTTAAACTTTGAGTTGTCACTCACCACAGCAGAGAGAAAGGGGCATCCCACCACATCCACATCTGAATCTTCAGGGGAGAAACAGTTATGTCAGCTGTAGCCTCCTCTCAATATGAAACTTGTAGACCAATTATTAGATTGTTATAACAAATAGGCTATTGCACTCCCACTGTGATAATTTGGTAACCAGAGGAGTGCCAGTGTGTTTTAGTTGAAGACCACTACCACCCAGTCTCTTCTGCCCTCTTCAACCCTTTTTTCAGCTCTGCCACTGAAGCTGACAGGAGGATATGGAGGAACACACATCAGCTTGACCAGAGGCAGAAAGTTTCTACAGAATCAGTTTTTCTAAAGCTGGAAAGACTGGCAAACAGTGGGAGCTCTGCAGGCTGCTACTTTTTTAGCTGCTTGCCACAATATTCTTTTGTGTGGTTTCTGGATCTGTTGTGTGTGTTTTTCAACAGTTTCTGGTGGAGGTTCTTTTTACTGGAATGTGGATATGTTGCTGAAGATGGTGTTCAAGTTTGCAGGCTGCTTGTATGCTACCAGATAACTGTTACTGTCCTCAGTGCCTCTGATCCCCTGTCTATCCAACTTTATTTGCCATCAAATTTAAAACAAAAGCTGTTTGCTATTTATTGGAAAGATTAACTCTCTGGGGAATAATTACTTGTTTTTAGCACTGGTCTGACTGCATGGCCTAGGCTTCAGACCTGAAGGAGAGGTGCTTCTGGAGAGCAGGGCCGAAGAACAAGACAATTTACTCTTATCTCCTCCACAGCCTCCTCACCTACTCCATTTCTCAAAGCTGTTACTTAACATAGCATTAAACATAAATGGTTATCAATCCAGTCCAGAAAGTGAGCAGGAGACATTAATAGACAAGAAATGGGTGCTTTTGACGAATGCTGAAGCTCACAGAGGAGCAGTAACACTGCAATAACAGAAACTGAGTTTCTATTGAGTTGAAAAAGCAATTATCTGGTACTATAGAATGAAGTGAGAACAAGGAAACATTTTATGATGTTATGATTCCTCTTCCTCACAGTTTTTCGAGGTGGGTAGGGGGTTGCTTTGACTTTTGCATTTAATCATGAGGCTACCAAAGGCCACCCCAGCTCTGCCGCACAGTTGCTCTCCCAAAACCGCCTCTGGGTAGTAACGTTTGTCTTAGTCTGACTTTTCAGACTTCTCTTCGGGAGCTTTCCTGGAGGTTCAGCACAAAAGCAGACACAACGAAGAACCATCGAGGCACAACCAGCATCCCATCTCCAGGCCGGAGATGCTGCGGGGAGGACGGAGCCCACAGGGTCGCGTGCCCCCGGCATCCTCCGCCCCACGGGTGAGCACCCACGCATCCCCCCCTGCCACACGCTCCCTCCCCTGCCACACGCTCCCTCCTCTCCTTTTTCCTTTCTTTTTTTTTTTTTTTTTTTTTTTTTTTTCCCATTTTTTTTTCCCCAATTTATTTTCCCCTGCAGAAGTCGAGGTTAAGACCCTGAAACCCGAAGCCCTGAAACCGAGCTGCTTGGCCCGGCCGGTGGCACGGCCCCGCCACACACGCCCGTGTCCGCTCCGTGGCCCGGACGCCGTCGGGGTGGGGAGGGGACGGGGGCGCGGGCGAGCGCAAGCAGCAGGCGGCCGCCTGGGGTGATCGTGACCCGTGGGTTATGCGGAGGTGACCGCGGGGCTGGAGAGGTGAAAGAGCAGGGGAGAGGGGGTTTCTCACGGGTAGGAAAAGGCAGGATCCCCTGCGCCTGCGTTGGGGAGGGCGGGAGGGAGAACCGCTAAGGTTTTATTCTTGAGAGAAGCAGTTAAAAAAGTTGCACTCATGAGATGGGCAGATAGCCCCGTCTGTCTGTGCTTACTCCAAGAGACGGCCGGCGGGGGCAGCCCCGGGGGCAGCCTGGGTGCCCGGGCCGCTCCTCAGAGCATCCCCGGGCGGCGGCGAGGCGCTCCCGCATCTCCCTCCGCACCCGCGCACCCCCGGCGCTTCCCCGCCCCGCCCGGCCTCGCCTCGCCTCCACATCCGGAGCGGTGGGTGAGGGAAATCCAAGTTAAAGAAGGGCTGACCCAGAGCTGCTCCCCGGCCCCGATCCCAGCCCGCGGTGAGCCCCCGGGGTTCGGGCGGAGAGGGACGCGGCCGGGAGCTCTCTGTGAGGCCGCCGGGTGCCGGCGACCGAACTAGTCCGGTCTCCCCAGCCTGCATTTTAATCCTGAAATCTGGAAATGGAAATTGTTTGATGTATGAGGAGACGTTATCTAATTAGGGCGTAAGAAATTTAATCTTTCCAGCAGGCAGGTCATATAATTAATGTTAATTTAACGCTCAAATTCTCAGTCATTAATTTTTATTCTCTTAAATGTAGTTTGGCAGGGCCCCTTGATCCATGGCAATGGATTTTACTGAATGTAAGAGCACACTTGGTCTTTGGAGTGAATTACTGCAGCCCTTCCTATCCCAATAACAAGATCACATCATGTATGCATTATTAAGCCATGTAATTGAATGGTCCATAGTTTGCATATCAGACTATTAAAGTAATGTGTTTTGCTTTTCTTCCAACACGTAATGTTAAAGCCTTTGCGAATATTTGGTGATTCTGATAATTATCACCAAATTACTACAAATGTTCTCTTCATTAACGTGATTTCTCTCAAGCATTTTTTTAAAAAATGTCAATAATGCATTAAGTGGTGACTTGTGAAGTGTTTTTTTCTAAATAAAACTTGTCAACTACAATTTTAATATTAGAAAATAAGAAGGAAAAGAAAGAAAGAAAGAAAGAAANAGAAAGAAAGAAAGAAAGAAAGAAAGAAAGAAAGAAAGAAAGAAAGAAAGAAAGAAAGAAAGAAAGAAAGAAAGAAAGAAAGAAAGAAAGAAAGAAAAAAAAAAAAAAAAAAAGAAAGAAAGAAAGAAAGAAAGAAAGAAAGAAAGAAAGAAAGAAAGAAAGAAAGAAAGAAAGAGAAAGGGAGACAGAATTAACAGTTGCACGGAAAGAAAACAATTCTCCTCTAAGATTGGAAAAGACGACTTCCCTTTTTTCCCTATTTCTGATAAGTGGCTATACACCTTAGAAGTTTCACTTCATCGGGAGCAAAAGTGCATGCAATCTAAAGAACTGTAGATTGCAGATGATACAGAACAGATGGAGAAACAAAGTTGGAGCTTTTCCCTTTACAGGGAATAGATGGGGACACAGGCAGACAGACCGAGAGATTGATTTGAAAAGATACTGACCTCTCTCCTTCAGCTGCAATTTAACTTGTCCTGGGAGGAGAAAAAAAAAAATCAACCAAAACAAAAAACCCTCTCAAGTGAGACCTGCCTCCTCCCCTGTCGGCCTCCTGCCTCCACCCGCCCCAAGTTCGCACTGTCATCTGAACAAACTATTTCGCCGATCTCAGAAGGTGAATAATTCTCAATTAACTAAGTAACTAACTTTCTTTGTGCAATCTTGAGTCATTCACTTAACTAAATCTTAAGCCTTCGAGACCCTTCATTATTGCCTTCCCCCGCCACACTATTTTCAAAGTTCAATAGCAAGGCAACAAAAAACACTGCTGCAAAATAAGAGTCTCTTTTAAAATTAAAGAGCTGCTCATTTGCATCGGAAGAAGTTATTTTCCCCCCTGCCTTGAATTATTTAGGCACAAAAAAAAAAAAAAAAAAAAAAAAAAAAAAAAAAAAAAGGACACCCCACAAAGTCTCCCGCAGTCCGTGTCAGGATCAGTGTCACGGATGCTCTGCGGGGTGCGAAGCCACTGTGACCAAGTGGGTAGGCGCTGGATCAGGTGTGCTGTTGGGCTGTGCGACTCGGGGCATCCTGCCGCGCTGGGAGGTTGCTGCTCCGCAGCCAGCAGCGCTCGGACCCCGCCGGGCCGAGCCCGCCGCTCCCCGCGGCCGGGCGGCGGAGGATGCGCGGCGGCGGGCTCGGGGCAGGGCGGGGCGACCGCCCCGCGGGGCAGGGGCCGGAGCTGCGGAGGCTCCTCGCCCCACCGGGAGCCCGGGTCGGCCCGCGGCCCGCTCTTATTTTGGTTGGGAGCGGGGAGCGCTGCCGGCTGGAGCCGGGTGAGCGAAGGGAGGCGAACTGTGCTCCTCTGTTTGGTTTAGGGTCGGGTATTTTTTTCTTTCCCTCTCCCTCCTCTCTCTCTCCCCTTCCCTCCTCACTATAGCAACCAACGCCAGCCTGACAAAAATGCACCCTCTGTGGACAATGGCCCAGCCTTCCTGCTCGCCTCGCTCCTCTTCTTCCTCGCCAAGCGAAAGAAAGTTTCCAGCCCCCCCGGCCCGTTCTCGCCTCTCCTCCCGAGGCAGGCTCCCTGCAAATCCCGCTCAGCCCCGCCGGGACTGAGCCGACCCCCACGTGGGAGGCTGAGAGCAGAGGGGACACAGAATTCGCCTCCCACCCGGTGCCCCGATTCCCTAACCCGCCTTGACAGAGGGCTGGCAGAACGCCCCTGGGCCACCGCCAGCCCCGCGTCCGTGTACGGGCCGTCCTGCGGTGCCAGCGGGAATCAGCTCCCGGCTCCCGGGCTCGCCTCTTTGCTGGCGAAAAACACCATCCCCAGCCTGGAGCGCTCCGCACCGGGGGGACGGAGTGGGGCAGTGGAGACCGAGAGCCCTCTAAGAAGGCGATTCTCAGAATGAGGAGAGAGAGTCGTGCCTAAAAGTGCCCCGAAAGCTGTAAGAGGGGAGGGAGGATCACGTCGCCTGGTGAAGCAGGGACACTATTTATCTAAGCTCTTCCCGGGGATGTATGCTTGTCTCCATCATGCGTGAGCATTGACAAAATAAACAAAAGCAACCGTTAGATTTGTCAGAGAAAGCTGGGCACTCTTTTTTTTCTTTTTTTTCTTTTTTTTCTTTTTTTTCTTTTTTTTCTTTTTTTTTTCTTTTTTTTCTCTCTATCTAAAACATGTTGCTGTCTTTCGTCCTGCACAATTCTCCGGACAGAGCAGGCTTTGGAAAGATCTTTGTGAGACCGCTTTCCTGAGCCAGAGAGGCTGAATCGCCTCCTCTCTCCTTCCAGTTCACCTGCTTTTCACGCCAACAGAAACGCCCTTCCAGCTCCAGCACGGGGCGGTCATTTCCCAGCCAGGCTTTTGAACACTAAATTGCAAACTCCGTTGCACCAATCGCATCTGGGTCTGTCTCCGAGAATTCAATAAACAAGCTGTATTAACTCCAACCAGAATTTATCTCGTAGACTGATGGAATTCGTCTTTTTTTTTTTTTTTCTTTCTTTTGCTTCTTCTTCTTCTCTTTCCCCCAAGGCCTCATATTCACCACTCAAAATTTAGCAGCCTGCCTTTGATAAATTACTCAAAGTAATCCCTGCAACAGCTAAGTCTGACTGGTTGACGTTGCGTTAGAAGTCTTCATAGCAGTATCTGTCTATAAAATATTCACTTGCGGACTACAAAGGGTGGATCATTTTTAATGACAAGATTCAGAACTGGAGGATGAAGGGAAAAGATTAATATCCGTGAATTCAAATAATTTAATTTCAAATACTGAACTTAGAACATTATATCCCACTAGTTTAAACACTGATACAGATAAAATAGCAGATTCTCAGATGAGTGAAGCGGCCAGAAGAATAGAGTTGTGGGGAATGTTGGAAATGAACATTAATACAAACTTTACAGGAACTTTTTTTTTTTTTTTTTTTTTGATTCATCACCTTTCTACGTTCTGTCTTCTGGGATAATCAGTATTCTAGCAAGGCAAAAATGTACATGATATTACACGTATACGTGTGTATATCTATATACGCAGGGAGATTTTTTTTTTTTCTAGAGATAGTTGGAGAAATCTATTTAGATGGCGTATTTTAATTTCAATGGGTAATGTGAGCTTGTGCAATCAAAGTTATCAATTTCTGTCCTTTTTGTTTAGATTTCTTAGTTAAATGTGTTTGTTATATCTACCCCGAGGAGAAGCAACTTGAAAGTGTAGCTTTTGAGTCATCTTATAAATACATCCCTGAGGCTGCGCTTCTTGCCGCTTTAAGCAGTTTTCATTAAAGCAGCCAGCTGCCTCTTTGTGTAGATTGGATTTTTTTAAAGCAATCACTTGTGAAGCCCCGGCCTTAGTTTTGTCTCTCCGCAGGCCCTTAAAGTTGAAGTTTCATTCATGTCTTGGGTCTCTCCGCCGAATCAGACTCCTCGGAGCAACACTGGAAAGAGCCACACGAAAGCACAGGCTTGAATACCTCATAGAGAAAGGTTAAAAAGGAAGCAGAGATCAAAACAATCCCATCTCACAAAAGGTGCATTAAATGCGCCCCAGCAATAAGCACAAATCTTCCAAGTTGGCCTTTAAAGCGAGCACCAGGAGTCTCACGTTTATTGCACCCAGCAATTCTCTGAGCGACTCTCCGCGTCTTTGCACTCCTGGCGCATTTCCTCCTAAAACAACATCTAATGGGTAGATAATAGAGACGCGGAAAGGAGGCGCGGGGATTTCTCCCCCTCCTCCTTTCCTTTTAGCTGCGTGAGTCTATCTCAAGGTTTGGAGAGCAGAGTTTAAAAAAAAAAAAAAAAAAAGCTTTTCACCTCTAAACACAACAGGCATATGCAAATATACACTCCCCACCCTACAGCCGCACGCATCCAAACGCACACAGGAGCGTGCCTTTTGGGAGCGTTCCCCCAGCCCCCCGAGCCGGGGAGGCTGATGAGCGGCGGTTGGAAGCCGAGGCTCGCTAGGAACGAGCCGTGCTCTTGTTTTGCTGCTGGAAATGCAGCTTTCTCTCCGGCACGCACGGAGTTGAAACACCAGGGAGTCCAACCTCTCGTCAGCCGGAGCCCGCCGCGGCAGCTGGGGGCGGGTGGCGGGCAGGGGACCCCCAGGTGGGGAGCTGGGGGGGCCGGAGGGGGGCGGCCAGAGGACTCCCGCAACCCGCCCGCGTCCTTCTGAATGCACCTGATGTGTATGCAGCACCTCGCCTCCCAGCCAGGACTCAGCTCCAGTTAAGTGGCGCTCTATGTATTTTATAGCGAATATTCTCGAGTAGCTGCACTGCAATGAAGGAGATATCAAGGAGGCCTGTCAGTTCAAAGCTTTTGGGGTTGTTTGAAAATCTTCTTCACGTCAAAGTAAGCAGCCCTAGTATTTGAACAGCTGCTTTGAACAGTGAAAAGGGCTGAGCTGAATCAAAACACTGCAGTGTCTGCCCAAGACACCGCATCACCTTCAACCTGCTTTTATGCGAGCAGAGAAAAGGAAAGAAAGGCTGGTGAGACCTCTAATCCCGCGGGGTCAGCTCCGCCAGAAAGGGGCCACATGACTGTCTCTTTTACATCCCGAGCGGCCCGGACCTGAGCGGCGACCGGAGCCGGAGCCCGCGGCGGGCAGCGGCGAGGCGACAAGACCGGCGGTCGGGCGCTCGCTCCCCGCTCCCCGGCGCTCCTCTCCACGGGGGGAGATGGGAGAGGAGGATGCTTAAGGAGCGGTATTAATGACAGGGCTAACAATGATGGGAAGGACGAGGAGGTGGAGTCTGCGGCGGCTCTGAATGCACCGGCCGCGCTCCTCGCTGCTCCCAGCTGCGCCTCCATAGGCGTGCGCTCCGCCGGGGAGGGGGCAGGAGGGACGGCGGGGGCTCTGCCGGGAAGACGGGGTTTTGTCAGCCTCCTAAGGCCGCGGTGCTACTTCGGTAACTGTGATTACCGTCAGCCCGTGAGATCTGCCGCTGGCGGGGCTGAGAGACACGCAGGACGGCGTAGGCAGCACCTGCCAGAGGGCCGGCCGGGACAGAGAGGGCCGGGCAGGGGGGACAGGAAATGTACGACTGAGGCAGACCCGAAGGGGTTTTCTCCCTCAGAAAAGTGTTGGTTGAATCTCGCTGACGCCGTGTCCCGTCTCCTGGTAGCGGCGAGCCGCGGGGGGTGCGGTGCCGTCGGCACTCCACAGGGACCAGCTGTCCGTGGGGGGTGCACACGCCGTGGGGCACAAGGGAGGTCCCTCGGACGACCACCGGGGTAGGTCTGTGCTTGGCGAGCACTGCACGCTGGAGGCGCCCGCGTGAAAATCTCACTCTGAAAATGATGCGTGGCGTGGCCCCTCGTGTCTAGTCCACGCACGAACTTTTGGCAGCGGACCTGGAGGCGGGCTGGCGGGAAAGCCGCCCCCGGCAGAGCTGCTGTGGCCCCAGGAGCAGGGAGGGAGGGCTGGCCCGGGCGCGGAGAGCGGGGCGGCTTTCCCTGGACGGTCCCCGCGATGCCTTGGCAGAAGCCTGCTGCGGACTTGCCCTGTTGTTTTGTTTCAACTCACTGGTCTACTCCTAATTGGGAGGAGAGAGACGAGAAAATGAGCATCAAATTATAAAATTCCTGGGTGCCCAGTTGTTTACACACGGAAAACAAAAGGCACAGCTTCACTTCAGAGACACTGACTTCCCTCTCCGCAACCCTCGCAGAACACGCAGCATTGTTCTTCCCTTCGCCTGCACCTCCAAGAAAGGGAAAAAACAAAACAAACCTTAGGAAGAATCTCCACTCTTTCATGGACAAAGTTTGCGCCCCCCTCCTCCTCTCCTTCTCTTCCTCCCTCCCTCCCCTCCCCACCCCCCGGCAGAAGGAGCTCTTGATACGCCGCTAAACTAACGAAACGAGGTAACTCCTGCTGCGCCCCTTGTCTCAGGGCTCTGGATATCCTGTTTATGCTGCTACTGTGTATATGTTTATGTGCAGGAGCCCATCCCCCCTCTCCTCCACACCCCCACGCAGAGGAATATTTCCAGGCAAGGAGCCTTTCCAGCGCTCACGTTAAATACGATGATTTATAAACAACTCGCAGAAGAAAGCTGTTTCTTGTTAGTAGTAATAAATTCCCCGGTCTGCCCTATTGTGTTATTTCGATGAAGATAGCGGGAGCCTGCGACGCGCACCTACCCCCGTAAGCAGTTTATTTTCGAGACAAAGCTATGGCTTGCAGCTCAAAAATGGGCAGCGAACTCTTTTCGCGTCGGCCAACCTGGCGCTGCTCATTCCTAGGAAATCCGAATCCAGTTCCAGGGTCTCTTTCCTTCCTGTCCGGGCCGCAACTTCTTTTCTTTTCCCTATCCCCTCTTTTTTCCCTATTTTTTTCCCCTTTTTTCCACCACCCTCTCATGCTCATCTTCCGCATCCATGCAGAGTCGCCAGCGCCGCCGAGGCGGTCCCGCAGGCATCCCGTCCCCACGGGACGGGACAAGCGGAACAAGACCACCTCCGCAGTGCCGAGGTGCGAAGCCCCGACATCTCCAGAGGAGCGGTGTGCTCCAGCGACCACCGGGTGCCGGGAGCAGGGCAGGACCGGCGGACAGGAAGGGGGCCTGGCCGCCCGCTCCTCGCTCCCCGCCCCCGGGGGCGCGGCGCTCCCCGGCCGCTCCGGCGGGACTGGCTGCGACGAGGCGCTGAGAAAGTTGGGGCGGGCAGGCGGGTACCCCCCGGCCCGCAGCACTCACTCCGGGGCGGCGCGGCCGCGCTCCGCGCAGAGACGCGCGTCGGGGAGCGAGCAACAGGAGCCGGCGGGCGGACGGGCGGCAGCATCCTCCCGCCGGCGGTGCAGGGCGGGCCGGGGCGGGGCCGGCGCC